>JAIGNY010000228.1:600000-1117500 GCA_020152595.1 Chiridota heheva
ATGGTATCCCTGGTTGTATCTTGGCCATAAAAGCGACTTCACAATTGACATTTCCTACCATCCTAGGGGCAGTGGTATAAGATTGGGAATTTCCAGAAAAGCTAACAAACAATACCTCTAATATTACACACATTGCATGTTTCAAGTCATGCAAAACATATATGTGTGTTTGATTTTCAACACTTAAAGAAAAAATACTTCAAAATATCAAGGAACTTAAACAAGGATTCCACGAATTAACCAATATCCTCTTTTCTGCTTAAGCTTTGACAACTTTGACAAGTGTCAGTTGCAGCTAGCCCCTTCGTTCCACAGTGTGCAAGTCACAACTAGCCAGAAATACAAATATTTGTTTATATTGATCTGAACAGGGAATTGCAATTGATTGCATTTCCCTGATCTGAATTTCTGCTTGGACAGCCTAGCCCTCCATCATAAAAAAATATTTAAAGAAGGTATGTCACTGCCAGGAATTAACAACTTCCTGTTTTTAAAGGGACAGATTGATTGATTTCATGCTACACTGACCAGGTACCAGCTGGAGGTGTTCCTTTCATTGCCCGGGGTTCAGATAATCACTTTGTTAACATTTTTTGCGGTGGGTTTTGCTATTTAATCCACCTGAGTGGTCATAGGAAGACCAGAAGTCATGTTGGTTTTGATCCAAGTTTGGAAATAAAGCTTGCTTGACTTAAAATCCAAAATAGACAAAACAAGGGTAGTCAGATTATCTAATTAAACTGTCAATGAAGACTGACACAGTCACTCAGAACAATGATGAAGGGACAAAGAGATACTAAAAGCTTATGTAATCTCTGGAAACATTTTACATCTCTGGAAACATTTTACATCTCTGGAAACATTTTACATCTCTGGTTTTACAGCTCTGGTTTTACAGCTCTGGTTTTACAGCTCTGGTTTTACAGCTCTGGTTTTACAGCTCTGGTTTTACAGCTCTGGTTTTACAGCTCTGGTTTTACAGCTCTGGTTTTACAGCTCTGGTTTTACAGCTCTGGTTTTACAGCTCTGGTTTTACAGCTCTGGTTTTACAGCTCTGGTTTACAGCTCTGGTTTTACAGCTCTGGTTTTACAGCTCTGGTTTTACAGCTCTGGTTTTACAGCTCTGGTTTTACAGCTCTGGTTTTACAGCTCTGGTTTTACAGCTCTGGTTTTACAGCTCTGGTTTTACAGCTCTGGTTTTACAGCTCTGGTTTTACAGCTCTGGTTTTACAGCTCTGGTTTTACAGCTCTGGTTTTACAGCTCTGGTTTTACAGCTCTGGTTTTACAGAAGTTGAGAATTTCAGACCTTTGTTCTTTAAAATTGTACCCTGTATTACAAGTGAGAGTTCACTTGTGTACTGTACGTATTAGAATTCCCCTTGCCAGGAACACATACACAGGTTCAAGATTGGGGGCCCAGGACCAATGTTAGCGATTGCCCATTGGGTGAGACAAATTAAGGTCAATTTGAAAATCGGGGGGAAGGGGGAAGGGAAGGGGAAGGGGGAGGCATGGTGATGATGATGATGATGACAGCATTGATTAGTATCATTGTTTTCAATTATTTTGATTCCAATTTCTTTAATTAACAAATAAATCTAAAAAATGCAATTTTAGATCATATTTCAAAAATCTTCACCAATCTCGTTTTAATTCTACTTAATTCTTCCTGACATTAAGTAAGCAACAATATATGCCAGCACAACACCCATATAAAATCAAGTTAATAATGATTTTTGCTACAATACATCTTTCTTTCATTTTGAAAATGCGATATAATCAACTCTCTGAAACACGAATAGAAAAATTTAGATTAAAAGTAATCAAGTTTGTTTCGAGAAACTGTGACAAAACATATCTTGAACTAGATCAAACCCATGGAGTTATTGACTATGATGAAACAAGGGCAAGAAAGCAAGTCAATCGCACCGACAGTGCCCTCATGTCATTTAGACATCATTATAAAAGATTCTTGAATAAATATGAGGACTAAATGACAAATTTAATATTCCTCCAATATGCCCCACATCAGTTCTACATTTTATCATGTTTTTTGGAACTTGTTATTAAGTACTTAAAAGAATCTCCATAAATTCTCCTCTCCGAACCAAAACAGGGAAGATCATAACTGAATACAAGGACGGGTTGTTAGCAATTATGAAGGTATAGGGTTTGGATGATTAACAGTGACAAATGAGACCAGGGTGAAATGCACAGTAATTGGATTGGGACGCCACCAAGGAAGGCATATGAACACTTCATTGTTGTTTTATGACCAAGGCCCCTAGTTTTTATTAAATAAATTTCATTTTAAAAGGCAACAACCCTCCACTCATCTACGACAGGATTATACTCCTAGGTGGGATAAAAGACAGATTTGATATACGAGAGGCAATCACCCTTAGTACACAGGTAAAGAATGAGTGAGGTCAACTTTATAGTCTTGAAACAGACTTTTGAAGAATTGGTGAAACTTATCAAAAAGAAAATGGTGCTACAATTTTTATTTAATAGAAACATTTGTTTAACAGAACGATATTTGTCAACATTTTCCCTAAAAGATGGGGGGAAAAAAAGCAGAACAAATTATTATTTTTTCAAATGTGCAAATTAAGCCTGCGGAGATTTTTATACACTATTTTGTATTTTATTTTATTTTATTTCTACTTCTTGAAAAATTTACTATATATGCGATAGAAATAGAAATTCAATGTTGTCGGGATCAGTAAAGCAATTAACAAGCTTCCATGAAGATGGTTTTCCATATGATGGTATAAGAAAAAATGTAATTAATAAACATGGATTTAATAGACATGTGGATATATCCCCCAAATAAATCAATAATAACTATTCTGTGCTAATCAGACAATTCAAATACCTTCCACATAAATTAGCTCATCTAATTTTTTAAATAAAAAAACTCCATTATTTGAGTAAATAGTCTGAAAATGGCTGAGAATCTTTGATTGTCAATCAAAAATTTGACTTTCATTATCACCCACTTTCTTCTAAAAGATGCTTTAATGATCATCTATATAATTCAAGCCTAAACTAAATGGCCTTTGCATACAGATGCTGAGGAATTATTTTATTTTAGAGATAAGCACAGATAAAGCAAAACCAGAGATTTCCCCCATTTACTAGCTGTTATCAACTAGGTTACAGAAGTCAGAGGGGGCCCACACAAGATGTTGACTGAAGCCCTATCAGAGGGATTGGAGGGAATCTAAACAAAAAGCTTTGCCTTCTAGCTTGGGATCCAGGAAGGCTGCTTCCAGTCACAGCTATGAAAACATAACGGTCGGTATGGTAAACACAGAGATTTGCCTGGCAGATGACAGTAGTAAAGAAACAAAAAGCAATGACAAACTACGAAATTGGGGGCCATGATGATGACTATTATCTTTTTTATCATTATTTTAATTTTTAATGATCAAATCTCAAAAATGTGTTTTTAAATCATATTTTAGATATTGTCTTCAATCTGAATTTATTTCTAATTTTATTTATATCTATTTACTTCTAGTCATCCCAGTGAGCAACAGTTTTAAACACAATAGGCCAGCACATGTAATATTAAAACTGTAAAGCATAAACAATCAGAACTATCAGTGTGTGAAACCATGGAGATCCCAAAAGTATCTCCATGGTGAAACACTAATAGATTAAAAGCAATCAAGTTGTTTTGGTTAAACTTCAGCAAAACAAGGCTTGAACTCTGTAGAATTAGGGCAATTAAGAAAGCACTTTATAATCACATACACATGTAGACATCATCAAAATTTGGGAAGAAAAAAAGAAGACAGTATGGACAATGAAAAGGGCCCAACCTAATTCCAAGAAATAATATTAAGTTTCAAAATGTACGCCAATGATACAAAAATGAAACACAGTCAGCCCAGAAGATGATAAAGTTGCATCATAATAAGGCGACTGGACTTGAACTTTCTCTATAAGTGAAATCTCTTATAGTCTTGAAAATTATTTTTACAATGAGCTTAGGCATTCTTTGGGATGTGCATACCTGAAATTGTAATTATATTTTTTTGCATAAAACTATGATGTTTTAAAATCTGTCACATCAATGTGTGGAAAACGTATCATCTGGAAAATCCCAAACAAAAGTTAATGATTATCTCGTAAAAATCGGATGCATTTTTCTAAATAACTTGATATCATAACAGCTATGATATCCTAACAGCTATGAAAGAAATATCAAATTTCTCTTTGTTCCTACCTTGGCTCTCTCTAGCTTTTGGAGTTGTTCATGGAATGCTGGAGTGGATTTAAATGCTACAAAGAGGAGAAAGAAATGAAAGAAAATCAGCAATCAGTTGCAATGTTCTTTAAGATCTGTGGACAAATAGTAACACTTCAGCTTATTTGCAAGAAAACATGCTATGAACCATGGAAATATGCTATGAACCATGGCAACATGCTATGAAACATGAAAACATGCTATAAACCATGAAAACATGATATAAACCACAAAAATAGCAAAAAGTTTCATCAAAATCGGTTAAATATTGACCATTTTATATCACTTTGAATTTTAAGACATAGCCCTATATACAAAATTTCAATGAAATTTGCATAATTTATTATAATAAGCTTTGAAATTCAAAATGCTGAACATTGTCAATCTTTAACCGATTTTCAAGAAACATTTTGATATTTTCATGGTTTATAGTATATTTTCTTTCAATTAAAGGAGCACAAGACTGAAGGCGAGGGCGCTCGTTTTTTGTGAATTTCACGGATATATTATCCACAACAGATCGATAAACTCCATGCCTCCATAGCCCACAATCGATGTAAGGGCAAAAATTACTTGCATATTTATATCAACCAGATAATTGCTTTACAGTTGCATGTTAGAACCCCCTCCCCATCCTAAAAATACACTCTTTACTTTTCGGTCTAGTGCTCCTTTAAGCTACACTTGATGCTTACATGTTCATACTGTAGATGTTTAACTTACTAAAATAATGACTTATATTTTAATGTAATGTCACAGCAAACAATGATCAAATGATACTGTAATTAAAAAGAAACTAGGGTGATCATTTAGAAAATAATACTCTATGAAGGGAATAGCTTTTATAGTTTAGTATAAACAACCTCTTTGAAGAACAATCCCAACCGTCACCTCTACAAATATATGTCCCACTTTTGAAAGTACCTTCAGAACCAGCAAAATCAAATATGTAATTAAAAGTACTTGTCTTATCCCAAACCGTATTCTTCAAGTACATCCATCCTATTATTTTACTTTTGTTTTAATCGAACTAACGAAGAAAACAGTGTGCCAGAGTGATATCTAATCACTTTTCATTAGCATCTGCGGTCCATGATAATAACATACCTTAACATATCTCTGGTTACTATTACAAGCTAATTACGAACAGCCTTTGAAAAAGCAATATCCGGGCTGTCACCACTCGCATGCATACCCCTAAAGAAATTACCTGATGTCACATCATATGACGTCATTACCCGGATGACATCACAAATTTTCCGAGGGTCATACCCAAAAATATACCATGATGTCAAAAATGAAGGGAAAGAAAAACGAAACAAAATAATACATGCTACAGTAATCTTAAGAAGACGAACACATGTTCCATATATCATCCTTTTGAGTTATGATTATACGCTGTCATATCTTCGTAACCAATTATCTTTGGTATGCCAGTGTGACGTCAATCGGCTTCGCCACAAGAGACGAAAAGGGGTCAATTGAACGCACCAATCAGAGGCTTCCATTCTGTGTACAGGCTTATCAACTATGTTTCTCACAGTGTGAACTACAGTGGGTTACAGTACTACATGGGTATGAGGCAAGCGAGATCATTTGGCGAGCAAGATCATTTCTCGTTCAATATGGGGGAGAGGCTGGGATATGAGATGATGTTGTATATATAGCAACAGGAATAACAAGGCACTGATTACTGAAAACAAAGCTTAACAAACTATTGGGGTAATGAAGTAAGCCTGTTATTATAACTGATACTCGAGGCAGACAGCTGTTTTTAAAGATCAAGTTTACTGGTATGGAAAACCTCCGTGTGCAACGATCCTTACATAATATTTTGACATCCTTACATAATATTTATTTTTACAACCAATGAATAAAGGCTTATCTTACTTTTTATTTCAAAAGGGAACCTCCTCCCAGAATATTGTTTACCATTTCACCAGTAAATCTACTAGTGATGTCACTTCAGTTATTGATTTTATTCTGAGCTATTGTGTAAATATCAAGACCAATCAGGAACATTGAATTATGTTGTGTATCTATCTTCTTGTTAACATGACAACTGGATATTAATAGATAAAATAAAGGCAACCCCTTTAATATTTCTCATCACAGAGGAAGCCATAAATCTAAAGATTTCAAGTCCGGATGCTTAATGTAACCATGGAGCTTTCGGTTAATAGCTTCAAACATGAGCAAAGGGAATTTCATCTTCTTTCAATACCTATAAACCTTTTCAAATCTGAATCGGCAATTTCCAGATAACTAATTTAAATAATGTCACATGGCAGAGATTCACATGTCCATAATGGACCAATCGTATACTGGAGCAATCGTATTGACCAATAAAATACTGGAAGAATCTTGGCCGTCTGCACAATTCGCGCACAGTATGGGACCTAGCGCACGTATCATATGTGCGATATACATGGGGGAAATACGCATGTGTATTGCTGCTTACAATTTTTTCCTTAAACCTGCACCTGATTGGTTAGGAAACAAAAGAAAAAGTTCCCCCAGCATTTGATTGGCCGAAGTACTGAAGAAATCACGTTCGGCTAAACTTGGTTTGAAAAGACCTATAATAGTGTTGAATCTGTAATAATCTGTTACTTGAATCTGTAATAATCCTCATCACAGAGGAAGCCATAATTCTTAAGATTTGAAGTCCTGACTTTTAAACGTAACATGAGCAAAGGGAATTACATCTTCTTTCACTACCAATAACACTCAGGAATTTTCAATGCTCATATTTTTGACACAACTTATAACCATATAAACCTCTCTATACCTCAAAAGCTTCAAGTAACTCTTAGATTTAAATCTACTTCCTTTGGGGAAAATACATGGGACGATTTATTATTGAGAAGATAGTCACCATGACGAACAAAACACAGTCACGGCAGAAACTTCCTCAACGCCAGTGATTTTATGTTTTAGATGAGAAAATCCAGTACTAGGAGGATGAGGTAAGAGGCCATTTTGGAGATGTTTTACATTCTGAAGATGACAGTGTTCAGACCACTAAAGAAGGATTTATAGGAATGTTGAGGTGATTTTTTTTTTTTTTTTCATTTATAACTTTATATAATAAAGACTATTAAAGGAATACTCCCATGTTTTACCGTAACCTCTCATAAGAAAGAGAAACTTTTTAGAAACAATTTAGTACACAAATCATGTTGATTTGTTATTCTACCAGGAGATATTCAAATGTTAAGGCTCACACAGAATGCCAATAAACGAATAGGAAAAGGCTCAGTATGACATCACAGCAACAAAGTTTTGTATTTCACTCAAATCTATCATCTTTTTTTATTAGCAATACTTGCTAGAAAAATAAATCGATGAAGTTTAGGTATTTATATACAATGCTAAATATACCCTACTTCAATAACTTTTGGAAAATTGTTTCTAATCATACGGAAACAACCAATTAACATTCAAAGAAATACATAAACATTTGCAATGGAATTGCCTCTATGACATCATCAAACACGAATTCATCATACAGTACAAAAACTTTTAGAATGAAATTAAGAAATCTTTAAAAATCCATATCTCCTGAACAGAAGGTAATATCGACCTGATTTTTGTACCAAATTGGCCCTAAAAGTATCCTCTTTCAAATGAAATTTTACAAAAAAACCATGGGAATATTACAAAATACCATGGGAATATTACAAGAAAACAATGAGAATATTACAAAATACAATGGGAATATTACAAACAACCATGGGAATATTCCTTTAATAGTCCTCTATCCGTTAAAAAAAATAAGATAATAATAATACAAATAATAACAATTTATGGTAATATTCCTTTAATGGCAGAAGTACATATGGGACACTATAAGAATAAGGAGAAAACAATATAATATAAAAGATGAACTTACATGGCATGATGCCTTGACTAATGAGCTCCTCCCTTGGTCGTCGGAGCTTCAACCTCAACGCCAATGCTAAAAAGAAAAGAAGAAATACTGATGAGCAATCAATATAGCATAGCATAGCAAGGTATAACATCCCGAAAGCATCCAGCGCTGGACATTATATCAAGACGGCCACAGCCTTTGATAACCAGTTGTGAACTCACTGGTTGCAGACCCACCGGGATAAAAAAATATAAAAGCTAATATTACTACTCATGGGCGGGATTTGTCTACCGAAAGTGGGCGGCAAAGTCAAAAGTGTGTGTGTGTGTGAGGGGGAGGGGGGAGGAGGAATCATGCTAAGATGCAAAACAAATCACCATACAAAAGAAACAAGTTGGGGGGGGGTGACCCCTTACTCCCCAAATCCACCCTCTGTTACCATTACCATTCCATCAATATTTTGGATATGAATACAAATATGGTCCATAATGGGTCAAAGTGTAAGCTGAAAAAACGTAAGAATATACTGACAGTAAAGATATGCCAGTTAGATGGGCTTATATCACACAAGATATTAGAAAAACATTACAAATTTTGTAAAATGCTCTCCCATTCAAAATGATGAAATAACATAATGAAATATGGTTTATTTCATGAATAAATTATTTGAATGTATTAAAAAACATCTGAGTGACTGTCAAAGTATTGATTGACAGTAATATAAAATGCATATGGTTGTCTTTCTCCTATGACCAGGGAGGGGGAAGGGTGACATCATTTGTCAAAACTTGAATGCTCAAAGACCCCAAAGAATTTATATGATGGCACAAAGTCATACTAAATGGGTAATAATACGTCAGCAGATCCCTTGTTTATATATCTAACTACATTACTCAATCTACATTGAATCAGGGATGAGAGAAGATACCCAAGTTTTTAACAGGGAGCCAATGGCATTGTAGGGGTGAAATTTTGAAACCACTTTGGTAGTGCCTCCATTTAACCTTCTTAACCTTGATGATACAAACTGTCTGAAAGAAATGAAAGACAAATTTTGGAATTAATACCATCAAATTTTAACAGGTGCACATAAAGTTCATTTAAACTTTTTTTCTTCTTCAAAAACCTTCTCCAGCTGTAGAGCAGAAGGGCTAACTCTAAATAATAAAATAATGTCATTAAAATAAATGCCATTATATATTTCCTGTTCTGTTTCCTTCCAGACAGGAGACAAAAAGAAGAAAATTGAGACACAAAATTGGTCTTCCCTTGCACATTACCAGACATGATCGGATGCAGAAAAATACCATATGATTTTTCTCAATCAGCTTTTTTTGCTGAGGATAAATTTAAGGTTGTGATGCTTATTTGGATTTATTTCTCTCCACAGACCCAAAGATAGGAACAATTAAGTGATAAAAAGTGACATTTCACCATAAATCTTGCACTTCCATACCGCAATGTGTCACTTCTCAAAACCCTCCCTGTTTTGGAATACCCAGGTCATTTACCCCCTGGTCTAAATATAACCTAGGCAATGTGTTTGTTTCCAGGTAAACTCAGACTGGGCGGAGACCGGGTGGGTAACCTGTTCACAAGCTCACTTTCTATTAAACATCTTCCAAAGTTCCTCCTTGGTTAATTAAGTGAACCGTGAAATTAAGCAAAATCTCTGTGAGTTAAAGGGAGAATCCCAGCGGACTTTTACAGTACAAGGTACGTTAGAAGGTACACTGCAGTGTGTGGTAAAAATGGTGATCCCAGAGCAGTTGGTAAAACATGTGGCCATGCCACGTCATATACAACAGCTGTTTCTGCAATTAGGAGAAAAAGCCTTTACAGTGTAATGGAATTGTCAGCCTAAAATTCATTTTCTACAATATGATAATCTTGAAACAGGCATAAGAAAAAACTAAATCACATTGTTTCCATCTTTAACACATTTCCAAATATGAAGCACAAACTTCATTGAATTTGTTATATTAGCCTCTTTCGCAACTTTAAACAATCATTGGAAGGGGGTATGGCCAATCCATCAAATCTTTCCTAAAATAAGGCGTTTTTCGACAAAATAATGTGGCAAGGGTACAATTAATTTACATAACAAAAAGGCAATTTTGTCTTTTTACAATGACATTAAAAATTGATTTAAGTATCTATGCTTGAACGTTCACAAAGATGTAACATGGCTCATTTTAACAAAGTTTGATACAATTTCTTCATCTTTACAAAATAATTTCATCAAATAATAAAAAAAAAACATCATTTTGATGTACATATTATTTTACTAAAATAACATTTTCTTCTAATAAATGCTTTACAATTTTTTCTTCAACTTTCCTCTATCATGATATTTGATGGCCATTCCTGACTACATTATAATCCTCATTATGCCAAAATCTCACGCAAAAACTTTAAAAGTTCTGCGTTACACAGTAAAGCAATTGTATACCACATAAAGAACTAAAGTACTTCCAGTCATTTATTCATCCTATTGCTGTTAACCCATGCTCCCTGCTTATATACCAATTCTACAATAATTATAACCCATCTTTTCCGACTTCCCAAAATGGCCCCGAGAGTCACGGGTCTCTATAACTCAATCGAAACTGGATCTGAACAGGCCATACCTGGCCATCAAAGTCACTGTCAAGCCCACCTGTCTAGATCTTAAATGGCCCCTGGATACTTTAGCAAACAAGGGCCAGGGGTAACCAAAGGTTCAATATCATGGTCAAAAGCTGACGAGGGACCTGGGAATAAGATGTAGACGTCCTAGAGGTAAATTGAAGAAGACAGATGCAGTGGGCGGGAAGGTGGAACACCTTTGAAGAAAAGGAATATATTGTCTTTCTATGACTTAGATACACAAAGGGTGGGTAGAATCTTGAACTCACTTCCAGTTCAGGATATTTTTCTGATATGACTTTGAACCGATGGAATGTGGACGCCAGCTTTATATACCACTGGGGTTTTTCATTTTGTTTATATGTATTTTGGAAGCGAGCGAGAAGGCCAGGCCAAATTTGTTCCGTCAAGTAGCAATAAGCATGAAATGAGGTTGTAAAGAACAAATTTTGTTGATCCTCCTTGGTCAGTGCAGGGATCTGTTATTTGGGACAGATCCCTTGTCAGTGTAAGAGACGACATCGTCTTGTTATTTGTTCCCTGACAACTTAGCATCTCCTTCTGATTGAAAGATGCTAGGATTTTTTTAATTATTATTCTAACCTTTAAAGATGTCAAACTTTAGTCATGAAGAAAATTATAGATCAAGATATGAACTTACATGGCTGTAAATGTCTCGATGTATAAATTATTCAAAGAGATTTCTTGATCTAAGTATTTCTGCAAATGTTTTATGGGAAACAAAACTTGAAGATTTCTAACATGAGAGCTTATATTAAAGTATTAACAGCACGCGATAAAATTTGATCAGTCAGCCATTGAGGAACTTAAGATTTATCTTTCAATATATATATATATAGATATATATATATATATATACATTTATATATATATATATATATATATATATATATATATATATATATATATATATATATATATATATATATATATATATATATATATATATATATATATATATATATATATATATATATATATATATATATATATATATATATATATATATATATATATATATGTATATATATATATATATATATATATTTATACACATATATATATATACATATATTTATATATATATAGATATATATATATATATATATATATATATATATATATATATATATATATATATATATATATATATACATATATATATATATATATACTTTTAAGTGCATTTAATAATCTGTTCAACTTGTAAATAGTTGTTGATGACAACTTAGAATTCCCAGGAAACCATTTTTATCCCCAAACTATTATTTGGACCACTTTCTGAGGGAATCTTAGGTGATTCACATTTCATCTGAAAGCTTGTACCCACAATGCAACAAAATCAAACGATACAGAGAATGTTATCATTTGTAGGCTATGGTACATTAGTCAAGACAGTTAGAGCTATGGCCACATGGATGTGCCTGCCATATGGTATATATGATTAGCACACATGTTGACCATACTCTTGACTGTCTGTCAAAGGTCTTCACCTGTCAATAATCATGTTCTAATGAGACGGATTGGATCTATACATAAAGAACATGTAATCATCAGGGATATGTTACTTTAGCTCCAGTAACATATACCTGCACTATTGTCTGACAACTCCCTCTATATTAACTGATCCCATGAAAAACATCCTTGTTTGTAAACTGGTCTAATGCAAGGCTTTATATTCCTTTTGGTAAAATTTGCAAATATGCACATACTATACACAGCTCAAACACACAGCAGACCAGTAGGGTCCCCATGAATTTATAAGGGCCATTCCCCCTATTCACACATAACAGACTAGAGAACTTCCCGCTATTTGAGGACTCACACTTATACACACATTGTGTGTTAATCATGTCCACTTTTAATTTGCATCCCTAAATCACACACTGAATGCTCACCCATACAGTGAAATACATACAGACATTGTGGGACAATAGAATATGAGGACTAAACAAAAAATAAATACAAACATTTGAGAAACAGCCAAAAATTAAATACTAAAAATCTTTTAACAACACTGTTTTGTCTCTCATAAAAAAAACATACATTTCATTCCTCACAAAACTGTTTACAAATAAAGGAAATATACCACCATCAAAAAAAAATAAAAATCTTTAGATGAACACAAAACTAATATTTTTTAAATATCACGATAAAAATATACTATAAAACACCAAACCCTTTGAAGAAGAATTACATAAAATACCTGAGCATTGCCTTGGTTTCACACAAAATTTTCTATTTCATATGGAATTCATTTATGAGAAGGTCCCTTAATTGGCACCGCTTTAGCTAATCTGCGGTACATTTTTACCTGTTTTACTTCAACACCAGGAACCTATAAAAGTCTCCATTTTATTTTTCTGGTCAAAATCATCAAAGCTGCATGTAATTTTCAAAGAGTTTTGTTTCATATCAACACCAGCTTTTCCCCTTAATTTTCAGTACCTTTCTGCGATATATATTCTGACACTTATAACCATTAGTGTTTCACCTCAGGGAATTAATTTCAAAAGTTAAAAAACAAAACAAAAAACACTCCAAAATATAATAAATGACCGGTGGAATATTTCCACCAATTTGATGGGAATGATTAAAAGAACTATGGTGTAATAGGTAAAAACAGACAAGGGAAGACAGGCTTTGAGCTTTTATAACTGAGTGAAGTCTGCTGTTTGATTCATCAAACTGAATTAATGATGGGACCCCCTCAATTAGCCCATGCTGTTACTATGGAGACTAAGTGTAACACACACTACAATGACAGGGAACGGACAGACGAGCCTTCAAATTGATTTAGGAGAGGCCTTTTTCATACTGAGATTCAGATATCTTGCTAAGAACCTTCAATCTCTTATACTTCCATGCTTCAATATACAGCAGCTTTCATGCAGATGAAGTTTTCATGGAAAACTGCTTAAACTTGACAGAAACGTGGTATAAACTTTGCAGTGATTATTTCCCAATCAAATCATATTAGTAACTAAAAACATAGATGAGAAGAAAACTAATATTTTAAAGACCATTAAAGATAATGATCTGGAAATCATGTTAACTGATTTGACTAAGGATGTCTTCTAGTGTTTTATATACATACACAAATAAATGTGCATAATACACTTTTCACAGTAATATTTTAAAAGTAGACTAGGGGTTTTTGTCTACTTTTCTTGTCCTATTATTTCAAATGTCAAACCTTTCAAATAAACATTTTGTCATAATTATATTGAAACAGAGGGACATTCAGCATAATAAAAGCAATCACTAATTTCACACTTATCTCTCAATATTAAGCACCAGAAGGGGGGCACTTCCATATGTGAGGTGTAGATACATGTGCCGCCTGAGCTGTTGCCTTTTTTCATAATTTTTGTAGTGCTGGTATCAAATATCCAATCTCGCACACTGCTAGTCTAAAAAAAAATTGCATATTTTAATACTGCAGTTACCAAAAAAATATCTCATACTGCAGTCCAATTTTGAAATTCTGGGCGGCACATACATACCCACTTTAGCTTTAGTATGAAAGTGCCCCCTACCTTGGATTAAGCAACCAATGATTGCAATATAAATTAAGCACTGAAACAAGAGTACAGTTCTGCAATTTAAAAAATCAAACATCTAGACTTAACATCTCGGACAGCTAGACTTAACATCTCAGACATCTAGACTTAACATCTCAGACATCTAGACTTAACATCTCGGACATCTAGACTTAACATCTCAGACATCTAGACTTAACATCTCGGACAGCTAGACTTAACATCTCAGACATCTAGACTTAACATCTCAGACATCTAGACTTTACATCTCAGACATCTAGACTTAACATCTCGGACATCTAGACTTAACATCTCAGACATCTAGACTTTACATCTCAGACATCTAGACTTAACATCTCGGACATCTAGACTTAACATCTCAGACATCTAGACTTAACATCTCAGACATCTAGACTTAACATCTCAGACATCTAGATTTTACATCTCAGACATCTAGACTTAACATCTCAGACATCTAGACTTAACATCTCAGACATCTAGACTTTACATCTCAGACATCTAGACTTAACATCTCGGACATCTAGACTTAACATCTCAGACATCTAGACTTAACATCTCGGACATCTAGACTTAACATCTCGGACATCTAGACTTAACAGACATCTAGACTTAACATCTCGGACATCTAGACTTAACATCTCGGACATCTAGACTTAACATCTCGGACATCTAGACTTAACATCTCAGACATCTAGACTTAACATCTCAGACATCTAGACTTAACATCTCAGACATCTAGACTTAACATCTCAGACATCTAGACTTAACATCTCGGACATCTAGACTTAACATCTCGGACATCTAGACTTAACATCTCGGACATCTAGACTTAACATCTCAGACATCTAGACTTAACATCTCAGACATCTAGACTTAACATCTCAGACATCTAGACTTAACATCTCTAACATCATCTAGACTTAACATCTTGGACATCTAGACTTTACATCTCAGACATCTAGACTTAACATCTCAGACATCTAGACTTAACATCTCAGACATCTAGACTTAACATCTCAGACATCTAGACTTAACATCTCGGACATCTAGACTTAACATCTCAGACATCTAGACTTAACATCTCGAACATCTGGACTTCACATCTTGGACATCTAGACTTAACATCTCAGACATCTAGACTTAACATCTCAGACATCTAGACTTAACATCTCAGACATCTAGACTTAACATCTCATACATCTAGACTTTACATCTCAGACATCTAGACTTAACATCTCAGACATCTAGACTTAACATCTCAGACATCTAGACTTAACATCATCTCAGACATCTAGACTTAACATCTCTAGACTTAACATCTCAGACATCTAGACTTAACATCTCGGACATCTAGACTTAACATCTCAGACATCTAGACTTAACATCTCAGACATCTAGACTTAACATCTCAGACATCTAGACTTAACATCTCAGACATCTAGACTTAACATCTCAGACATCTAGACTTAACATCTCAGACATCTAGACTTAACATCTCAGACATCTAGACTTAACATCTCAGACATCTAGACTTAACATCTCAGACATCTAGACTTAACATCTCAGACATCTAGACTTAACATCTCAGACATCTAGACTTAACATCTCTAGACATCAGACATCTAGACTTAACATCTCAGACATCTAGACTTAACATCTAGACATCTCGGACATCTAGACTTAACATCTCAGACATCTAGACTTAACATCTCAGACATCTAGACTTAACATCTCAGACATCTAGACTTAACATCTCAGACATCTAGACATTAACATCTCTCGGACATCTAGACTTAACATCTCCGACATCTAGACTTAACATCTCGGACATCTAGACTTAACATCTCGGACATCTAGACTTAACATCTCCGACATCTAGATTTAACATCTCGGACATCTAGACTTAACATCTCGGACATCTAGACTTAACATCTCGGACATCTAGACTTAACATCTCGGACATCTAGACTTAACATCTCGGACATCTAGACTTAACATCTCGGACATCTAGACTTAACATCTCGGACATCTAGACTTAACATCTCGGACATCTAGACTTAACATCTCGGACATCTAGACTTATCATCTCAGACATCTAGACTTAACATGTCAGACATCTACACTTAACATGTCAGACATCTACACTTAACATCTCAGACATCTAGACTTAACATCTCGGACATCTAGACTTAACATCTCAGACATCTAGACTTAACATCTCAGACATCTAGACTTATCATCTCGGACATCTAGACTTAACATCTCGGACATCTAGACTTAACATCTCGGACATCTAGACTTAACATCTCGGACATCTAGACTTAACATCTCGGACATCTAGACTTAACATCTCGGACATCTAGACTTAACATCTCGGACATCTAGACTTAACATCTCGGACATCTAGACTTAACATCTCGGACATCTAGACTTAACATCTCGGACATCTAGACTTAACATCTCGGACATTAAGACTTAACATCTCAGACATCTAGACTTAACATCTCGGACATCTAGACTTAACATCTCGGACATCTAGACTTAACATCTCAGACATCTAGACTTAACATGTCAGACATCTAGACTTAACATCTCGGACATCTAGACTTAAGATCTCAGACATCTAGACTTAACATCTCAGACATCTAGACTTAACATCTCAGACATCTAGACTTAACATCTCAGACATCTAGACTTAACATCTCCGACATCTAGACTTAACATCTCGGACATCTAGACTTAACATCTCGGACATCTAGACTTAACATCTCGGACATCTAGACTTAACATCTCGGACATCTAGACTTAACATCTCGGACATCTAGACTTAACATCTCCGACATCTAGACTTAACATCTCAGACATCTAGACTTAACATCTCAGACATCTAGACTTAACATGTCATACATCTAGACTTAACATCTTGGACATCTAGACTTAAGATCTCAGACATCTAGACTTAACATCTCAGACATCTAGACTTAACATCTCAGACATCTAGACTTAACATCTCAGACATCTAGACTTAACATCTCCGACATCTAGACTTAACATCTCCGACATCTAGACTTAATATCTCAGACAACTAGACTTAACATCTCAGACATCTAGACTTAACATCTCAGACATCTAGACTTAACATCTCAGACATCTAGACTTAACATCTCAGACATCTAGACTTAACATCTCAGACATCTAGACTTAACATCTCAGACATCTAGACTTAACATCTCGGACATCTAGACTTAACATCTCGGACATCTAGACCTAACATCTCCGACATCTAGACCTAACATCTCGGACATCTAGACTTAACATCTCGGACATCTAGACTTAACATGTCAGACATCTACACTTAACATGTCAGACATCTAGACTTAACATCTCAGACATCTAGACTTAACATCTCAGACATCTAGACTTAACATCTCAGACATCTAGACTTAACATGTCAGACATCTACACTTAACATGTCAGACATCTAGACTTATCATCTCAGACATCTAGACTTAACATCTCAGACATCTAGACTTAACATCTCAGACATCTAGACTTAACATGTCAGACATCTACACTTAACATGTCAGACATCTAGACTTATCATCTCAGACATCTAGACTTAACATCTCAGACATCTAGACTTAACATCTCAGACATCTAGACTTAACATGTCAGACATCTACACTTAACATGTCAGACATCTAGACTTATCATCTCAGACATCTAGACTTAACATCTCAGACATCTAGACTTAACATTTCAGACATCTAGACTTAACATCTCAGACATCTAGACTTAACATCTCAGACATCTAGACTTAACATCTCAGACATCTAGACTTAACATGTCAGACATCTACACTTAACATCTCGGACATCTAGACTTAACATCTCGGACATCTAGACTTAACATCTCGGACATCTAGACTTAACATCTCAGACATCTAGACTTAACATCTCGGACATCTAGACTTAACATCTCAGACATCTAGACCTAACATCTCGGACATCTAAACTTAACATCTTGGACAGCTAGACTTAACATCTCAGACATCTAGACTTAACATCTCAGACATCTAGACTTAACATCTCGGACATCTAGACTTAACATCTCAGACATCTAGACTTAACATCTCAGACATCTAGACTTAACATCTCAGACATCTAGACTTAACATCTCCGACATCTAGACTTAACATGTCAGACATCTAGACATAACATCTCAGACATCTAGACTTAACATCTCAGACATCTAGACTTAACATGTCAGACAGCTAGACTTAACATCTCAGACATCTAGACTTTACATCTCAGACATCTAGACTTAACATCTCAGACATCTAGACTTAACATCTCAGACATCTAGACTTAACATCTCAGACATCTAGACTTAACATCTCCGACATCTAGACTTAACATCTCCGACATCTAGACTTAATATCTCAGACAACTAGACTTAACATCTCAGACATCTAGACTTAACATCTCAGACATCTAGACTTAACATCTCAGACATCTAGACTTAACATCTCAGACATCTAGACTTAACATCTCAGACATCTAGACTTAACATCTCAGACATCTAGACTTAACATCTCGGACATCTAGACTTAACATCTCGGACATCTAGACCTAACATCTCCGACATCTAGACCTAACATCTCGGACATCTAGACTTAACATCTCTGACATCTAGACTTAACATGTCAGACATCTACACTTAACATGTCAGACATCTAGACTTAACATCTCAGACATCTAGACTTAACATCTCAGACATCTAGACTTAACATCTCAGACATCTAGACTTAACATGTCAGACATCTACACTTAACATGTCAGACATCTAGACTTATCATCTCAGACATCTAGACTTAACATCTCAGACATCTAGACTTATCATCTCAGACATCTAGACTTAACATCTCAGACATCTAGACTTAACATCTCAGACATCTAGACTTAACATGTCAGACATCTACACTTAACATGTCAGACATCTAGACTTATCATCTCAGACATCTAGACTTAACATCTCAGACATCTAGACTTAACATTTCAGACATCTAGACTTAACATCTCAGACATCTAGACTTAACATCTCAGACATCTAGACTTAACATCTCAGACATCTAGACTTAACATGTCAGACATCTACACTTAACATGTCAGACATCTACACTTAACATCTCGGACATCTAGACTTAACATCTCGGACATCTAGACTTAACATCTCGGACATCTAGACTTAACATCTCGGACATCTAGACTTAACATCTCAGACATCTAGACTTAACATCTCAGACATCTAGACCTAACATCTCGGACATCTAAACTTAACATCTTGGACAGCTAGACTTAACATCTCAGACATCTAGACTTAACATCTCAGACATCTAGACTTAACATCTCGGACATCTAGACTTAACATCTCAGACATCTAGACTTAACATCTCAGACATCTAGACTTAACATCTCAGACATCTAGACTTAACATCTCCGACATCTAGACTTAACATGTCAGACATCTAGACATAACATCTCAGACATCTAGACTTAACATCTCCGACATCTAGACTTAACATGTCAGACAGCTAGACTTAACATCTTGGACATCTAGACTTTACATCTCAGACATCTAGACTTAACATCTCAGACATCTAGACTTAACATCTCGGACATCTAGACTTAACATCTCAGACATCTAGACTTAACATCTCAGACATCTAGACTTAACATCTCAGACATCTAGACTTAACATCTCCGACATCTAGACTTAACATGTCAGACATCTAGACATAACATCTAGACTTAACATCTCGGACATCTAGACTTAACATGTCAGACAGCTAGACTTAACATCTTGGACATCTAGACTTTACATCTCAGACATCTAGACTTAACATCTCAGACATCTAGACTTAACATCTCGGACATCTAGACTTAACATCTCAGACATCTAGACTTAACATCTCGGACATCTAGACTTAACATCTCAGACATCTAGACTTAACATCTCGGACAGCTAGACTTAATATCTCAGACAACTAGACTTAACATCTCGGACATCTAGACTTAACATCTCAGACATCTAGACTTAACATCTCAGACATCTAGACTGAAACATACAAGACACTAAATCAAAAAGAAGGCAATCCCTAACTGCTTATATGACAGCTTCCTATTTTCAACTTTCTGACTTGGGTATGAAAAATTTAGTCAAAATTCCAGCGCAAAACAAACAAGTGAATCAAATGTAGTCTAGTCAACATAAAACATAGCAGAGTAATGTGAGCAGATACACATGTGGTGCTGAGTTGCTTTCTTTCAATAGCTGGAACTTCACAGGTTTGAAGTTGATTTAAAGTAGTACGACAACATGATATAATATGCACAGACATTAATGTCAATGGTATTTATTTCTCTCTTTACAGTAGCAACATTATTGATGGGTTCCAGCTATGTTCCAATCCTCTTTATCTATAACCTTCAAAATTGGAAAAATTGGAAACTGCAAAACCTTCAATTGTTTAATTTCCTTTTTGAAGAGTTTCCTAAAATCTCATTTTCGTCAAACTTTAAAGAAGTGTACAAGTTAAATGTAAAGAAGCTGTGATATGTCATGTACAAATTTTTTTAAGATTACTAGTACTAAAAGGTACACAGAAATGATTACAAGTACCTTTCTCCAATGCATATTATCTTAATATTCTTTTAATGGAAAAAAAAAAAAAAAAAAACTTTTTCTCTGAACTGGAAAATGGGTTACACCCAAATACAGAATACTTCAGGAAACATTGAAGAATATGGAATCAGTTTTTTTTGTATGAATAATGGCAAAAATTAATTCATAACACAAAAGAAAACCTAAAATACTCCAACAGGGCCTTAATTCATGGGGGACAAGGGACCCCCCCTTCATTTCATGCAGAATCAAAAAAAAAAAAAAAAAAATACATACATGAATCTTTAAAAAACATGTTTTCCCACTTTGTAAAGGAAAAGTATGGTCAGTGTCCTCCCCCACCCAAGGAGAATTACTGCCCTGTACCAAGGAGAACTACTGCCCTGTACCGAGGAGAACTACTGCCCTGTACCGAGGAGAACTACTGCCCTGTACCAAGGAGAACTACTGCCCTGTACCAAGGAGAACTACTGCCCTGTACGAAAGAGAACTACTGCCCTGTACGAAGGAGAACTACTGCCCTGTACCAAGAAGAACTACTGCCCGGTACCGAGGAGAACTACTGCCCTGTACCGAGGAGAACTACTGCCCTGTACCAAGGAGAACTACTGCCCTGTACCAAGGAGAACTACTGCCCTGTACCGAGGAGAACTACTGCCCTGTACCGAGGAGAACTACTGCCCTGTACCAAGGAGAACTACTGCCCTGTACCGAGGAGAACTACTGCCCTGTACCAAGGAGAACTACTGCCCTGTACCAAGAAGAACCACTGCCCTGTACCAAGGAGAACTACTGCCCTGTACCAAGAAGAACTACTGCCCTGTACCAAGGAGAACTACTGCCCTGTACCAAGGAGAACTACTGCCCTGTACCAAGGAGAACTACTGCCCTGTACCAAGGAGAACTACTACCCTGTACCAAGGAGAACTACTGCCCTGTACTAAGGAGAACTACTGCCCTGTACCAAGGAGAACTACTGCCCTGTACTCCAGTACATCATCACTTAAATACTTTGTAGGCTTATACAATTTGGAGTTCAAATACAATATATTCACTCCGGATGAAATTACAGACGACATTGATCCAAACCGACTTGAAAATCATACAAGGGACTCCACAAAGGAAAATCACAAAAAAAAAAAAAATGAAATAAAATCTGGCCAATGAATGAGTTATGATTCTAAAGGGACTGCTATCCAAATTATATACTGCAGTAACTTGAACTTAGATTGAATTATTGCAAATTTGTTCGGAACACTTCAATTATATATCAAAACATAATGAGTGCATGCTTTTATAGCAAAAATATGACCCTCTTTAAAGCTTTTATGGAGTAATTCTGAGTTACTTGATCTTAAACAAATACCATTTATGAATGAGGAGGATTTCGTCTCCTTAATCGCAGACATACAAATGCTATTTGAGCAACTTTTCACTTGCGTCTATGCAGGTTGTTAAGTGGCTGTTGCTGAAATAATGAAGGATATGGTTACTTTTAAGAGTAAAACAGAATTTTAAAGTTGGTTCGTGTTTCATCTGGAGCCATGGGGAGGCTAGCGAATTCATCAAGATTTTATTCCTCGAAAAGGAGTGAATGTTTATGCAAGAAAATGCTAAAAGGACATCCATAAAGATGAACAATTTACGTCACTCATGCTGAGAGAGAAAGAGACATAACCTAAGGGTTCAACTGAGATCAAACTGACACTACAACAAAAGGAGCGTGCATCGGTATGACCAAGGGTGGTTTAGTTCTTTCAAACTAAGCACAGATTATTTTGGGGTATTATCAATTGTCCATCCAACAATAATAGCCGTTTAAAATAGCGATAATGCTCATGACTTCTTTTCTTTCATTTTTGTTTAGCTGCTTTTCATATATATATATATCTATTCCTTCAAAACCACTTAATATATTAGGGGTATATAACCCCACCACCCATTGCATGTATTCCCTCTGATTGTGACCAATGACACATGACCATAAAATAATGTAAATTTGAATATCATTGGCACAGTTTATTTAGATGAATCATTATTCCCACACCTCAAATCCACAAATATTGCTTACTTTCAAAACAATTATTATTATATTATTATTATTATTATTATTACTTTTGAACCAAAATGTAAAAGTCAAATTAAAGTATCAGAAAGTCAGTTGGAGTTAACTTTTACAAGAGGGGATGAGGATTACTAAAAAGAATCTCTGTTACCATGTGGTGAAAAGTAAGTGATTGGAATAGCTAGGGTGGATGGAAAGGTAGAGAATGGGGAGGATAGAGAGTGGGAGGGGAGAAGGTGGAAAGGGTAGAGGTTCGGAACGATAGAGGTTCGGAAGGATAGAGGTTCGAAAGGATAGAAAGTGGGGAGGGTGGAAAGGGAAAGGGTAGAAGTTGGGAAGAATAGAGGGTGGAGAGGGTAGAGGTTGAGGGGGAGAGAATGTGGGAAGGGTAGAATATATATATATATATATATATATATATATTTATATATATATATTTACATTTATATATATATATATATATATATATATATATATATATATATATATATATATATATATATATATATATATATATATATATATATATATATATATATATTTACATTTATATATATATATATATATATATATATATATATATATACATACTCTAAACAATATTACAGGTCAAGTAGTCTCATATTTCTATATGCAGTTTTTTCAATCAACCACCCACCCCATTCTAAAAAAAAGTGATATCTGTAAACCACAACACTAAATAAGAATTTTTGTTTGTTTTTTGGTGTGCATAATCTTACATTTGAATATCATTTTAAAATCATTTTGTACTCTTGCAATGGAGTCATAAAATGGTTTTTTCTCTCCATAATTTAACACGGAACATGAGTGCATGGCACGACAGATGCACACACACACAAACAGGTGCATATCAACAATTTGATGACACCTGAATCACCTATTCTCTGCAGGAGCTCTCTGACAAACTTGTATCTGATACTCCGATCATGACCCTCTAAACAGTAATTTCTACCCCAACAACATAACCTTAATTCTAGCTACAAATTGAATCAAAACAAATCCCACTTTTATGCTTAAGTAATGTTATTATTATATGAATAATCATACCATGTCATCATTAAATGTATGAAAAGGGAATAATATCAATTTTATGGTGTGAATTAAGGTATGTGTAGCCCTGTTGCTTAATTCTGAATATTGTTTAAATATGTCAGATGAGCTGATTTTATTTTTACATTCTATATGCATTTTGTTCCTTTTCAACATCTTGACAAAATTAGGTGACTTTCTTCTAATTCTGAGTTGGAACAGGGCCATAATCCGGGGTGGTGTGGGGGTGGGGACATCACCCCCACTTTTTTGCCTTGAAATACTTGGATTCAAGATGACACCTTGGGTTAAATGTTGACCTCTGTGGGGTGAGGTGAAGAATAGGGGGGGAGGGGAGAGTGCTCCACCCAAACTCCATTTGCTACCATTGTTCCCCCACCTTTTGGAGGAACATTTCAATCCTGGTTTGGAAGATAATAAGACAATAAATTAAACAACAAGCCTTTCTTATGTTTAACTGATTGCATACGTTCAGTCCGGAAACATGCCTATTAATAGGAACATTTATAACACATGAGAATATTGAAATCATGCAGCCATATTGTTCAGATGATGCGATAAAATGTCAGTTTCTAATTGACGTACTTGGAATATTAAAAATCATTGTGTTGAAAAACATTTGAATTTTCAAAATGGCCGTTTCGTGCCTAAAAGCCAAGCTCTATTGTCTATTTGATCTAATATTTCAAAAACGGCGTGGTGAACATATCAAATGGGAGTGGAAAAGTTGTAACCATGACAGTATTGAAAGTATTTTCATAAGTTTTAAGTTCCCCTACCTAGCAAAGATATTTTCCCAGACGTATTTCAAATTTAAAAAATGTTATATTGCATAAGGCTTTAACGTTAGGATAGCAAAGGATCATGGGAAATATCACAAAATGGCAGCTTCCATGTAGCAAAATGTTCCCATTAATAAGAAACATTTATGTTCTCATTAAAAGGCATGCTACCAGACTGACTTTTCATCCTTGCCGTCAATCTATAAATATGTTAATCCTAGAAGAACAAAACAAAACATAGGCACAATTTATTTAAAATAGTACCGAAAGAATTCAACTCACGCAGAAAGGGATATTTTAGAAACTGTTAAATTACAGAGATTTGTAAACACAAAGGTATTTGGGGAATCGTCACGGTTCTAACAACATGGATCTGTAACTAAACTTTCACACTCTGGCAAAATAATTTACGGCAATAAAGACAGTGTGCAAGGGAGTTAGCTACTCCCGACCTTTATTTACGAGAATCATTTTGATCGCTTCAGACAGTTGTGAGCATCACTCCTGTAGGCTTGGTTGGATTGGCCTTGGCCTTGCAGGTGGAAATATGTCTCTTCAGATTCATTCCATATCCATCAACTGGGAGTTAAAGAACTTGCTTTGTTTACACGATCATAAATATGATGGATAATTTATAATAAATGGAAAATATATCACAGTTTGACGGATAAACTGGTTGTCCCTAAAGGTTAAACATCCAGCTCTTCAGATACTTGCACTTTTTAGAAGACATTGCCACTTAAAAAAAAAACAGAAAAAGGAATAACTTGGTTGCTTTATTAAGCCATTAAGTTTCTTGAACTCCCACCAATGAATTAAGTCTGACAACAATTTTTAACATTCTCTTGAAATGTGCACTTCATGGTTGAATTTAAAATTCAAAGATATGTTGTCGTAAAGAAGACCTTTGCCTCTTTGAAAGTCATGTTCAAGTTATGTGACTGTAATCACATGTTTAATTGCAACATTAATTGCAGGCTGTAATGGAGAGGATCGAGTGGAATAAAATGATACTGTGTAGGAGTCAAAACCACAACTTACTCGCAGAGCATCAACTGAAAATGAGACTTTGGGGAATAGTGCGGTATTTCCTTCAAAGCAACAATCTTCCACAAATGTATTTCCATTTATCATCATCATTATTATCCCTCAAAAGCAATAATCCCATCACATTTTCTTCCACAATACTAAAGGCTGGATAATAGTCTGATTTATAGGGAATGATCTGTGATATTTCTCTTTTAAAATTCCATGCTGAGATAATATACTGAGAAACCTAACAACTAAGGTTCAGAACTAGAGGCGTAGGAAGTAGAAGTGGTGAAATTTGGCAACATTTCCCGAACGAAAATTGAAGAAAGCTTCCCGATAATAAAAGAAATTTCCCTAAAAATTGAAGAGGATTTCCCGTTTAGCAGCAAAATTTCATAGAATCTTAATTTAAACTCATATTTTTTCGCTTGTAACAGGAAATTTTTGGGGCTCTTCCCCCCTCCCTCGAGGTCACCCTTCCCACGCCCCTGTTCAGAACACACTCCAACCTGTCTTTGAAAACATCATACCATATTACTAAATCTATTTACTATACATCTTAATGTTTTATAGTATATTTCATGTTCAAAGTTTGATTGATTTATGAACAACAAAATGCTCATATGCAATTTAATAACTTATATCAAGTAAATAGACAGTAATTCCAAAACCAGAACCAAAAGGTTTTGTGGTTCCATCATGCTTTTTTCACATGCTGATTGATTTGAAAAAATTGTATTAACTATCACATCATTGCATATCATGAAATATTTGTTCCATGATATTTATTCATAAGCCACACCCACCATGCAGATCAATAAAAACGTTGACAACATTAGCATTTGCACAATAATGAATAACTTGTCATAGCAAATAGCATGCAAAAATAGTTGTTCATTTATTCTATTTCAAGAATCTGTGTACCTAGAATAGCATAAATCTGATATATCGTTCATAAGATACAGTATGGTGTTTACATCATTTACCACTTTCACATTAAGCCATGCCCACCATGCATATTAATGACATCTGCTGATAACATAAGCATGTACACAATAACCAACAAAATTATCATGCGCAATATGATGCAAAACAGATATACCATTGCTAATTTATCACTTTTTCAATATTTTTACTTTAAGCCCCGCCCACTTATAAATATGCATGATATCAATGCCAAAAACAATAGGGCACATCTACGGACCATGGGCTATATGTGTATTGAATATGACATGAATCCAATTTGCACGTTCTTGAGATACTGTGTTTATAAGCTTTTTTCAGCAAAATCATATTAAGCCCCACCCACTATGCATTTTAATAAAATGTAACGTTTTTACATCATAAACATGTACACACCAGCTATCATCATAATTACACCAAATATGAAACAAAACAGACAGGCGGTTGTGAAAATAAAAACTTTTCAAGATTTTTACATTAGGCCCGCCTACTAATTAATATGCAATACATCACTATCAAAAACAATAGGGCACAACTACGCACAATGTGCTATCTGTGTACCACATATGGCATGAATCCAGAGTATCAATCTTGAGGTATCTCATTTATGATCTGGTGGTCACATACATACACACACACATACACCCACACCATCATGACTGCATAGGTTCCTGATGCTATCGCATCGGAACCAATAAAATAGTTGAAGAAAAAAACATGACTTTGAAAAGGTAAATGACCTAAAGCATAGCATTTAATTTAAACAGCTCTCTCTACTAAATGAGAACATGAAGTATGTAAATAGAACACATGTGGTTTCCTGCTTAAGTGAACTTGAATTAAGGTCAAAACAAAAGAGGTGAGGAGATTCCTTAATTAGAGGTGAAGGTGTTAAGTTGGATACAATCAGTTAGATTAATTTTCTTCTTGATGACTTAGTCCATTTTTTCATCATAAATTTGCTCCATTTGCCCATAGATGGAATGGAAGCAAATAATGAAGTTTTTGAGCTGAAGAAGCTGAAAACCATTAAAACAAAAGAAATTTATTTTAGGTATAAGTTTATGACCAACCCATGACACACTTGTGCTACTTCAAAAATTAATTGGAAGTGGAATAGATTCAATCCAGAAAATGTATTTCTTATATCTTGCATCATCATTCTTACACATTCTAATTCCAAGTTTAAAATGGCAAATATCTTAAACTTGAGGGATAAATATACTACACCCTACCAGGATGCACAAAGAATGAGCCAGGGGTATTCCCACCCTCCAGTAGCTCCCCTCCCTCCAGTAGATACTTCCCACCCTCTAGTGAAAAATTCCCCTCCCTACAGTAACTACTCGCCTCCTCCAGTAGATAATTCCCATCACTCCAGTACATTCTCCCCACCCTACTATATTCCCTTCCCTCCAATAGATAATCCCCTCCCTCCTGTAGATAATCCCCCTCCCTCCAGTAGATAACCCCCTTCCCTCCAGTAGATAATCCTCCTCCCTCCAGTAGATAATCCCCCTCCCTCCTGTAGATAATCCCCCTCCCTCCAGTAGATAATCCCCTTCCCTCCAGTAGATAATCCCCTCCCTCCAGTAAATAATCCCCCTCCCTCCTGTAGATAATCCCCCCTCCCTCCAGTAGATAAACCCCTTCCCTACAGTAGATAATCCCTCCAGTAGATAATCCTCCTCCCTCCCTCCAGTAGATAATCCCCTCCCTCCAGTAGATAACCCCCTCCCTCCAGTAGATAATCCCCTCCCTCCTGTAGATAATCCTCCTCCCTCCAGTAGATAATTCCCCTCCCTCCAGTAGATAATCCCCCCCCTCCCCCTCCAATAGATGTTCCACTCTTGTTTGTTATGTGCTCCATTGTGACTCACACGATACCTCAGTAACAATGGAAAGTGTTCCCATCTGGGATATCCATCCCAAGACTTTTCTTTCATCAAGATGCTCATTAAGCACTAATGAAGATGTCTATATGCATCCTTATCTACTCTCAAGATGTAGTGACTACCAAGACGTTAGAATATCTTGTAATCTGTTTACTTGATGATGTCCTTGCAGTAGTGTAAGACACACCTTTGCAGTGTAAGATGAAGTTTTCAAGCCAAACAGTGAATAAAGTATCATAAATGTATATGAACAGGTAGGGATCTTTAAATTATGAACAGAAAAAGGTCTTAGTGTTTAAATTCCCCCTTCCCCTCCCATTGAAATATCCAGAATTTTTCACTAGGGGGAGGGGGATGATCCAGTGACCAAACATTTGAAAAGCCAAAACAATATATTAAAAATGTCATAGGTCCAAAATAGAAGTTTTAAATGTGGTTTTGCTTCAGGGTATGACAGATATTACAATCCTCTTGATTATATTCAATTGCTCCCATTCAAATATTGTTGGTGAAGGATTGAGAAACATTAACTTAACATAAGAGCATTCACAGGTTTTCTCTTTGGTATGTCACAAATTTGTATAATTCATTATCAAACCTTAAAAGTAAGAAATGATGTAAAAGGGTTAATTTTCAACTGATTTTGATAAAAGTTTTTGTTATGTTCATCATTGTTTGTATTTTTTGTTGCGCTTAAGTTGTTGTTACCTTTCCATCTGATCTATAAACAAGAATATTTTGTTATGAACATCCACAGAACTTCCAAGGATGTCAGTGAGCTGTGCTTGAAACCTGCTGCAATTGGGCATCTTTAACTTAATCCTGATAAAAGCTTAACGCATCTCCTTTGATAATGGCTTCTCTAAATCACTTCACAAAGCTGAGGTTTTAATATGACAACTACTATGGATAATTCATGGTTGTTTTGATGTTGCTGCTAGGTACCTCACCTACTACGATGTGGTTTGGTTATTGTTTATGCTGACCTATCTTAAATGAAAAATATAAAATCATAACTGCCAGGGTCTTGTAGGGGTCACCTGGGAACATCTTTGATGAGTAGAACAATTACTACGGTAATGAGATAAACCGCATGCTGGAATGAGCAGCATCACAGCATGGTACAATTGTAGTGGACAGTTTGACCGCAGAAGTGTTAATTATTACAGAGCAAATGCAAGAACACACAAGCTTTAAAGGAATATTCCTGTGAATTTTCATTTCATATATATGATAGAGGACTATTAATGGGATATTCCTATGAATATTCATTAATATATATATATATATGATAGAATACTATTAAAGGAAGATTCTCATGAATATTCATTTTCATATATATGATAGAGGACTATTAAAAGTATATTCTCATGAATATTCATTTTCATATATATATATATATATATATATATATATATATATATATATATATATATATATATATATATATATATATATATATATATATATATATATATATATATGACAGAAGAGTATTGAAGGAATATTCTCATGGATATTCTCATATATATGATAGAAGACTATTACAGGAATATTCTCATGAATATTCATTTTCATATATATATATATATATATATATATATATATATATATATATATATATATATATATATATATATATATATATATATATATATATATATATAAGATAGAGGACTATTAAAGGTTTATACCATGAATATTTATTTTCATATATATGATAAAGAACTATTAAAGGAATATTCTCATAAATATTAGTTTTCATATATATATATATATATATATATATATATATATATATATATATATATATATATATATATATATATATATATATATATATATATACATATATATATATATATATATATATATATATATATATATATATATATATATATATATATATATGTATGATAGAGGACTATTAAAGGAATATTCTCATGAATATTCATTTTCATAAATATAAGGTAGAGGACTATTAAAGAGACAATTTGGTGTTTAAATCATGTTGATATCTTTTTCTGTTTAGGATTTATTGCATTTCAAAGATTGGGCAAGTGTGTTAAAAAGAGACCTTGCAGTGTAAAATGTGATGTCATAAAGGCAGAGCAAAGACAGTTCTTATGTATTTTTAGAAAACAAAAACAAAATGTTTTTCTTTTACTAACAGTGAAGATTCATGAGCAGATGGGCAAAAAAAGTGTATGTTATACCCATCTCAATGAATAATCCAAAAATGCTTCCAGTAATTTAGGAAAAGGCAATTAATTTTCAAAGAAATACACACAAATTGTCGTGGATTTGCCTTTGTGACTTCACACTGTACACTGTGAGGTCACTTTTCAATATACTAGTGCATTCTTTGAAATGCAAAAATTCCTAAATGAATTCTTAAACGAAAAGATATCAACATGATTATTCCTTTTATAGTCTATTCTATATGAATTTAATATACACTACAAAGGTGCCATCATATGAAATTTATTCTACAAAATGTGCAACAATTCTTTAATTTCTCTTTCACTTTATCAAGTGAAGAAATATCTTAAAACCACTCTATAGGCCTACACCTCTTCCACCAATTCCATTTGTTTAATATTTAACCTCATCTTTTTATCTTCCAATTGTTATCTATTTTAATTCAAATTGTTATTTAAGGATTGGTTCCAAAAGCTCCTTAGAGAGTTCCATTCCGTTATTTGCCATTTTTCCAGTTAATTCTCTTGTAAATTGTATTTTTAATATTCATTTCATATACTATTTTATTTTTCTTATTTTTCTAATTTGATTCATTTTGTAAATACTTTCAAAATATATCGTTACTCTTTTAAGCAATAAAGAAATTGCTATATGTTTCATGGACCTTTATCAAAACACAGTAATTTCAATACACAATACATAAAAAATACATTACTATTAATACCTTGCAAACCCCAGGAACTGATAGAAACATCTCAAAGTTCACTGCACCCTCTCTGAAGGTTCAGAGGTCACTGAGGGAAACATGATCAAATGATACCAACCACAAACTCAAGAATGGAGCACCCAGGAGGGTGCTCCGGGGACCCAGGAGGGTGCTCATCTCTCTGATCCAACACAAGAGCAAGACAGGTGAGCAAGCGTCTAGGAGCATGCCACTCAACTTGAAGCCCGCCGCAGAGTAATTGAATAAAAAAATAATACATAGTTTAAGCACAACGTAAAAAAAAGGCAATGTCCTGCTTGGAAGAATATACCTTATTGTAAGCAACAACTCCTGGTAGCTAGATATTAATATAACTTTTTAAAAAGAAACACAGAAGTTTGATGATAAGTATTAGTTCTGGAGGGATATCATTTCACACCCATCTGCTACAATAAAGGTGTAGCACATTAATTCACCCCTCAGGAGCATGTTTCACTTCTGCATCATTGCTTGCACGTTATTTCCTCTGTTCGGCATTTCTGACTCCATACAGTACAAATTCTAATCTCAAATTCAAATTCAGGGCATAGACTTTACCTTTACAGAAAATAATTAATTAGCTCTAAACTATTGTTTAATGAATAAAGACAATAAATACAGCTTATTTTCCAGGCATAAAATCAACACAAACCTACTACAGTGGTATTAATTTGATCAAATACAAAACAAACATTAACATCATTCATGAGCCTGCCATAGTCATCATTTCCCCTCGGACATCTTCGAAGTCACTCATTCTATGACGCTGTCTGCTTCTTCACATACTTTGCTCTCATTACTTCCACTTCTGGCACTTTATTCTTTTACATACTTCAACTTCCTCACAAATTTTGGCTACTCTTCTATCCTTACTTACACAATTGTCTTCGAGACAATCCAAATGCCAAAATTTGTCCAAAAAGACCCAAAATTACATTCATTTCTAGCTTGCACCTGTCTGTTCTTGAAATCCCACCTCCAACAAACAAGACACCCATGTGCATACACTGATACTATACACCCACATTTCTAGAGATCTAGACGTCCCTCATCGGTAACTGTAATAAGAGGTCAATGTAAAGTTACACCACGCTGCATATAATGGCATAAGAAAGACCAATCTATCAATCTTGTTTTCATGACAAGATCAAAAATGATACAAGGTTTCAGACAACACAGAGATATTATCAGGGCAAACTTTGGTCCACAGTAACTCCCTGGTTTATCATATGTGAATGAGATGGAGTTATGCCACGCGCCATACACATGTGTCAACTCAGATCAGTAAATCTATGCTAATGTATGGGTTGATTCCAGTAAGTTTACACCTTTAATGATCAAGGCTCATACTAGCACAGTACTGGGTGTGTGCCTCAAAGCTTTCATTTTGAAGTTGATCAACTTTCAAACAAGTACATAATCAGTGACAACATCTAAAAATACATTAAGGATTAAAAGATGAGAAAACCTGGCAAAATTGCCTGAATGACATTATTTATGTTTATTTGAAATTGAGGTATCATTGAATATTTGCATTGTTTTCCATGGCCCCTGACACATGGGGGTAGGGGTGGGGTTGGTTAGGAAGCACTGGGGAAATTATTGCATTTCTAAGGAATTTATAAAAAAAACTTCAAATGACAAATTTTTAAGATTTAAATACAAATTTAAAGTATTCTAAGAAATATAAAATTATTCCTCAGTATGCTGTTGTACCATTAATCACTAAGTAATGATAAGCCTAATGTTACAAAATGGGTACCTCATAACCTAGATCTTATTTAAAAAATTTAAAGTGATTAAAATGATCAAATAATGATCAAATAATATATCGTGATTAAAATGTGGTGGTGTACATTTTATCCAAAAACAATTTTGATTGGCCTACCAAGTAATCGCACATTATTCCATTGTGTTTCACCTGAACAAAACACACAAATTGAAATCTATTTACTTCAACGTTACAGACTATAACTGGCCTTTAATGTAGCATCAATAACCATTTAACATTCGGGAGCAGGCCATCAAACCTTAACACATACTAACATAAGACTTCAATGACAGTTTGCTATGTATCTAAAAATAAATAAAAAATGAAAAATATCTATGCAATTTTCCAGCATTATTGTTGAAAAATAGTACCACTGATAGAAGACATTATCAATTTAATCTAATATCAAAATTGATTAGAATTGACCATGATTATCATCAAATGATTACTATTAAATGATTACCATCCAATGATTACCATCCAATGATTACCATCCAATGATTACCATCCAATGATTACCATCAAATGATCACCAATTAATTACCATTAAATGATTACCATCAAATGATTACCATCAAATGATTACCAATTAATTACCATTAAATGATTACCATTAAATGATTACCATTAAATGATTACCATTAAATGATTACCATCAAATGATTACCATCAAATGATTACCATCAAATGATTACCATCAAATGATTACCATCAAATGATTACCATCAAATGATTACCATCAAATGATTACCATCAAATGATTACCATCAAATGATTACCATCAAATGATTACCATCAAATGATTACCATCAAATGATTACCATCAAATGATTACCATCAAATGATTACCATCAAATGATTACCATCAAATGATTACCATCAAATGATTACCATCAAATGATTACCATCAAATGATTACCATCAAATGATTACCATCAAATGATTACCATCAAATGATTACCATCAAATGATTACCATCAAATGATATAAATGTTTTAATGCAGCATCAAACCCAGAAGGCATTATACTTCTCAAAGTATGGGACAGTCATCAAAACTAAACTTTGTTGTTATATCTCCTTGTCCAGTAACAAAGAGCATCTAAATGTAACCGCAATAAAAAAATATATATAAAAAAATATAAAAAATATAATAAAAAAAACCTGTTATCAACCAATCAGCTTTCAAACCAGATCGTCATTAATCACATGATGTCACACCTGATTTCTCTTGGAAATAACACCCCAACATTTCCTTTCCCTATAAATCCCACAAAAATGCCGCTAGCATCATTTTCTTCTAATTAAAAGGTACCGGATAAAAAAAACAAGAAATAAGTGCACACTTTTTTATATATTTTTTTTTACAACCCTTGATGTAGCCTTATCACTCTATCCATTGGATTTGATCTGATAAGAAGGAGTGGGTGAGGCTTTTCAATAAAGTAGCGAGCGACAAGAGGCCCTTGTTTGACGGATCGAGGTGGCACTGCTCTAATGAGGCAACCCTGTAAGACAAGTCGAATGATGCGATCAGATAACACTTTGAACTTCAGATCAGCCAAACTGTGTAAATGGTCAGCAAATTACTTTATGATGTCAACATTGTATTGTGTAAGGTAATCAATGAGTTTGGTGGACTTACGATTCTGACCTGACCCTTTAAAAGGATGTAACACTGAACATCCAGTCTGAGTACAGAGAATTAGGAGTGGATGTCTGTACCATTTATCATGTTTGTGTAAATGTGGATACAATATGTTGATTACATAATATTTTGATTACATAATATATTGATTACATAATATGTTTATTACAAATGTTTATTGCATGTTTATTACATGTTTAGTGTATAGTGTTTAGTACATAATATGTTTATTACATAATATGTTGTTTCTTTAAGAGAACAATGTGCTTTATGCCCAAATGGCAGAACTTGTTCACAAAAATATATACAGGCTTCATATTATCACAACAACACCTAAGATTAAAACTTGGAAGAAAAAAAATTGTTTCAATAGTTAACAAATTATTACAACAGTAAACAATGACAAGAAAGATTCTTGTAATAACAATCCCGTAAACATATTCTGTTCAATTTGCAAACCTATCTTCTTTTAAGATATTAGCATTCTTTTGAACAGATTTGACTACTTTCATACAATCTTTGAGGATAAAATGATGATTCCAACCCACAAATTTATAAGAACACCACGTGAGCAAATGTCAGAGATATTGCAGAAAAAAAATGACATAAATACATTCTGAAAAATACCGCTATAAGTCTCACCAGATATCAATAAAATTTCTTCATAAATTTCTGACACATTTACATAGGAATCTCCCACTGTATTTTAAAGACCATAAATACCAGTAATAACTTCACGGTAACAGCTACACCTGATAAATATCTGTTTTTGAAAGTTTTTACCACTGTGAAATGTATGACACTGTACTATCAGATACATCAGTGTGCGACAAAATAACAACATGACTATTTCAAGAATTTAGAAATGGATTATTCGGGAGTAAGCCTCAGATTCCTCAGTCTTTATGTATTCTATCATATTTTGTCCTGCGATTTTGTGGCGTAAAAACCAGGGGATATGCCAGAAAAGTAGTAGAACTGAATCTAGTAAAGGTACGGTATTTATAGTATACCATCAGAAGAAAGCTTGATGAAAAGTAATTTAAATAGTAAACAAAATTAAATAAACTTTCTTTAAAATGCATTAAACAATTGTTATGAATGTGAGGATGAGGACGCCAACTTTCCATAGTAGACTTACTACACCAGTCATTTCTGCACAGATAAGACAGAGCTATAAACTTCAATATCTCCTTAATCAACGGAATACAATTTTTGAAAGCTTTCTTTATCATTTTAATTCTTTTGAAAGTCCTCTTTCATACAAGATGGACTTGCTTGACCCCTGAACTAGTCCTTGAAGTTGAGGATTTGTTTGGGATTGACTTAAAAACATTAACTGTTCTCATAAAATGTTACAAAACTGTATTCCTTCATCCTCCATGGCTGGTCACTAAGGTTAAGGGGGAATGCAAGATTAAGGGGGAATGCAAGGTAAAGATGGCTGGTCACTAAGGGGCAATGCAAGGTTAAGGGGAATGCAAGGTAAAGATGGCTGGTCACTATGGGGGAATGCAAGGTTAAGGGGAAATGCAAGGTAAAGATGGCTGGTCACTAAGGGGGAATGCAAGGTTAAGGGGGATTGCAAGGTAAAGATGGCTGGTCACTAAGGGGGAATGCAAGGTTAAGGGGATATGCAAGGTAAAGATGGCTGGTCACTAAGGGGCAATGCAAGGTTAAGGGGAAATGCAAGGTAAAGGTGGCTGGTCACTAAGGGGTAATGCAAGGTAAAGTGTACAAAATAAACACAAGTTTGTACATGTTCGTTCAAATTCAGGAGCTTTGTTACATTTGTGCATTTCTTTTGCCTTTTTTACCTTTAAATCAACTTTGCTTTCTTCTTTCTTCAAGACAAAAATTCTTTGACAGAATTATAAGTTTTCAATAGAGATGAAACATGATTGTGTTCATTATGTCATTATTTTACAATTTTTAGCTTATTTGGAAAAAATAATGAGAAAGGCTGATATTGTGGCATTTACCACTTTCTATCAATATGTTGCATATTGACATTCTTGTACATTCTGCTTGAATTGCAACATGATAAATACCATGATTCTGAAGTTGAATCCTGAATAATATATTAATTATTTAATCAAATAAGAGCAACATTTTGAAAGTTTTTTACTCTTATTTTGGAGAAAATAATGAGAAAGGCTGATATTGTAGCATTACATCATTCTATTAATTTTGCTGAACATTACATTCTTGTATTCAGCTTAGAACCAAAAATAAACCATCATGCACCACTTTAAAACAACATTAAAGGCCAGTTGTCGTCTCTATATATACGAGCTAAATATATTTCAATTTGTGTGTTTTGATTGGTCGAAACACAATGGTTCAATGTGCACTTAAACTGATAAGCCAATCATAATCGTTTTGGGATAAAATGTACGCCACCACATTTTAATCACGATAGATGGCCTTTAAAACTGTGCCATATTTCACTCCACACTTTGTTTTTTTTTATAACCTACAGTTTTGAACGACAGCCATGGTTTCATGCGGCTCAATCCTTTCTTTCACGCATATAACAAAATATCATTTGCAAATTATATAAGACATATTCTGCATATCCTAGCAGGGAGTTGTCATTTAGAAATGACAACTCCCTGATTCTAGTGAGAATCACGGAGTTGTCATGACAACTCTCTGATTCTAGTGAGAATGGCAATTTTAAACTATATCTCACTGTTATGATTTTGGTTTTTAACTTTATAAGATATAAAACACAATTCTACAAAATTTCCATTAGATTTCTTCAAATAAAATTATTCAGTTTTTCTTTGTGAAATTTGTTAGATTAATAATCAATATCACTTTACAAAGCCACCAGCAGAACGAAAAACAAGACATTTAGCAGTGGCTGCACGCAAGAATGATTCCTCCCTCCCTCGAACGACAGAATGTTAGAAAACATTATCTTATTTCAGGTTTCTTAAAAAGAAGTTTGCTTATGTTGAAAATAATCGTAACTTTGAACTTTGTTCATTTTTTAGGCGGTGTAAAATAACTTTTTTTAATTACTGAGAGATGTAAATGGTGTTTTGTTGCAATCGCTGGTTGGAAAAATAAAGAAACACAAAAATCTTAGATGGTATAGGATTGTATGATATGAAGAATGCTTTGTTCAGAACAAAAGGGTATGGCAGTATAAATACAGTTTTTACAAATTTAAAAAAAAAAGAACCCTTTTTATGCAATGCAATTTGAATCGTTTGTCATTCATTTTCTAAATATGTTGAAAGAAATTTAACAGAAATGTGTGAATTTTGGAACAAACATTTCATCCTATATACAAATACAAAAAAAACTTTTTTGTTACAGCAAAACACAATACTTCCCAGAACTCCCTCTCCCTCCCCAAAAATAGAAACATACACACACCTCAAAACAATTTATAAATATAAGTTTTTATGATTTGATTCTGATGAATCCCCATATTTTTATACACACACAAAACAAAACAAACAAAAAAAGAATCAGAACTAATAGTTTTTTTGCAAGTGAAGTGCTAAGAAAATTGAATATGATATTATGAAATAGGTGAAGATATGAAAACCCAGTTTTACAGAAAGAATGCTGCAAACTGAAAAATATCTTAAAAACACAACCTTGAGTGATGATTTTATATCTTCATTTATGTGAAAAAAGACATATTTCTTATATGGGAGTACTTAGGACTCACAAAAATGTATAAACAATGGGATAAGACGGCATTTCTTATCTGGTGAAAAATGTCTTGGTCAAGTACCCACAGCTTTACAGAAGTTTGAAGAACAGAACTGATGAAGGAGGCTTGAAGGACTACTCCGCAGGGGGCAAACAGTTGGATTGAACCCTCAGATTATACGAAAAACAAATTGCTGTCCTAGTGTGAAGTTAATGAATGCTAAAAAGTCAAAGGTCAAGTTTGAAGGTTAATTTACATACAGGATGGAAAGCTTTGAAGTAATCTACTAGAAAAATAGTAACAAAACTTTATTAAAGCATGACTTCATTTAGAATTATTGCCATTTTCTTCTTAACAGTGGCATAGAATACCTTTTTTTTTATCTTTGCATCACTTCCCCCTTCTACCCCCCATATAAACAGACACAACCAAGGACACACTAAGCGCCAACAACCGGTATTTATGATATAACACCTACAATCTTTGATATACAGTACTGTAAGTAGCTCACTCATTGCTTCAAGCCAACTTGATTGACATAAAAAGAGACGGACAAAATACAAAATTACATCTTGCTTTCCAACTTCCGTTCCACCAAACCCCACCAAGATTTGCTTAAAGAATTTACATAATGCCATTCCTGGAAGAGTACCGATAGATCAAAACATCGCACCAAGAATCTGAACAAAACATCACACCAAGAATGTGGACAAAACATTGCACCAAGAATCTAAACAAAACATCCCGCCAAGAATCTGAACAAAACATTGCACCAAGAATTTGAACAAAACATCCCGCCAAGAATCTAAACAAACATCGCACCAAGAATTTGAACAAAACATCCCGCCAAGAATCTAAACAAACATCGCACCAAGAATCTGAACAAAACATCGCGCCACAAATCTAAACAAAACATCGCACCAAGAATCTAAACAAAACATCGCACCAAGAATTTGAACAAAACATCCCGCCAAGAATCTAAACAAACATCGCACCAAGAATCTGAACAAAACATCGCAAACATCGCACCAAGAATCTGAACAAAACATCGCATCAAGAATCTAAACAAAACATCCCGCCAAGAATCTGAACAAAACATCGCACCAAGAATCTAAACAAAACATCGCGTCAAGAATCTGAACAAAACATCGCACCAAGAATCTGAACAAACATCGCACCAAGAATCTGAACAAAACATCGCAAACATCGCACCAAGAATCTGAACAAAACATCGCACCAAGAATCTGAACAAAACATCGCACCAAGAATCTGAACAAAACATTGCACCAAGAATCTGAACAAAACATCGCACCAAGAATCTGAACAAACATCGCACCAAGAATCTGAACAAACCATGCACCAAGAATCTGAACAAACATCGCACCAAGAATCTGAACAAAACATCGCAAACATCGCACCAAGAATCTGAACAAAACATCGCACCAAGAATCTGAACAAAACATCGCACCAAGAATCTGAACAAACATCGCACCAAGAATCTGAACAAAACATTGCACCAAGAATCTGAACAAACCATGCACCAAGAATCTGAACAAAACATTGCACCAAGAATCTGAACAAACCATGCACCAAGAATCTGAACAAACATCACACCAAGAATCTGAACAAAACATCGCACCAAGAATCTGAACAAAACATCACACCAAGAATCTGAACAAACATCGCACCAAGAATCTGAACAAAACATTGTACCAAGAATCTGAACAAAACATCGCACCAAGAATCTGAACAAACATCGCACCAAGAATCTGAACAAACCATGCACCAAGAATCTGAACAAACATCGCACCAAGAATCTGAACAAAACATTGCACCAAGAATCTGAACAAACATCGCACCAAGAATCTGAACAAAACATTGCACCAAGAATCTGAACAAACATCACACCAAGAATCTGAACAAACATCGCACCAAGAATCTGAACAAAACATCGCACCAAGAATCTGAACAAGAATCTGAACAAACATCACACCAAGAATCTGAACAAAACATCGCACCAAGAATCTGAACAAACCATGCACCAAGAATCTGAACAAACCATGCACCAAGAATCTGAACAAAACATCGCACCAAGAATCTGAACAAACATCACACCAAGAATCTGAACAAAACATTGTACCAAGAATCTGAACAAACCATGCACCAAGAATCTGAACAAAACATCGCACCAAGAATCTGAACAAAACATTGTACCAAGAATCTGAACAAAACATCGCACCAAGAATCTGAACAAACATCACACCAAGAATCTGAACAAAACATCGCACCAAGAATCTGAACAAACCATGCACCAAGAATCTGAACAAACCATGCACCAAGAATCTGAACAAAACATCGCACCAAGAATCTGAACAAAACATCGCACCAAGAATCTGAACAAACATCACACCAAGAATCTGAACAAACATCGCACCAAGAATCTGAACAAAACATTGTACCAAGAATCTGAACAAAACATTGCACCAAGAATCTGAACAAACATCGCACCAAGAATCTGAACAAACCATGCACCAAGAATCTGAACAAACATCGCACCAAGAATCTGAACAAAACATCGCAAACATCGCACCAAGAATCTGAACAAAACATCGCACCAAGAATCTGAACAAAACATTGCACCAAGAATCTGAACAAAACATCACACCAAGAATCTGAACAAACATCGCACCAAGAATCTGAACAAAACATTGTACCAAGAATCTGAACAAAACATCGCACCAAGAATCTGAACAAACATCGCACCAAGAATCTGAACAAACATCGCACCAAGAATCTGAACAAACATCGCACCAAGAATCTGAACAAAACATTGTACCAAGAATCTGAACAAAACATCGCACCAAGAATCTGAACAAACATCGCACCAAGAATCTGAACAAACCATGCACCAAGAATCTGAACAAACATCACACCAAGAATCTGAACAAAACATTGTACCAAGAATCTGAACAAAACATCGCACCAAGAATCTGAACAAAACATCGCAAACATCGCACCAAGAATCTGAACAAACATCAGACCAAGAATCTGAACAAAACATCGCACCAAGAATCTGAACAAACCATGCACCAAGAATCTGAACAAACCATGCACCAAGAATCTGAACAAAACATCGCACCAAGAATCTGAACAAACATCACACCAAGAATCTGAACAAAACATCGCACCAAGAATCTGAACAAACATCACACCAAGAATCTGAACAAACATCGCACCAAGAATCTGAACAAACCATGCACCAAGAATCTGAACAAAACATCGCACCAAGAATCTGAACAAACATCGCACCAAGAATCTGAACAAAACATCGCACCAAGAATCTGAACAAACCATGCACCAAGAATCTGAACAAACCATGCACCAAGAATCTGAACAAAACATCGCACCAAGAATCTGAACAAACATCACACCAAGAATCTGAACAAAACATCGCACCAAGAATCTGAACAAACCATGCACCAAGAATCTGAACAAACCATGCACCAAGAATCTGAACAAAACATCGCACCAAGAATCTGAACAAACATCACACCAAGAATCTGAACAAAACATCGCACCAAGAATCTGAACAAAACATCGCACCAAGAATCTGAACAAACATCACACCAAGAATCTGAACAAACATCGCACCAAGAATCTGAACAAACCATGCACCAAGAATCTGAACAAAACATCGCACCAAGAATCTGAACAAACCATGCACCAAGAATCTGAACAAAACATTGCACCAAGAATCTGAACAAAACATCGCACCAAGAATCTGAACAAACATCACACCAAGAATCTGAACAAACATCGCACCAAGAATCTGAACAAACCATGCACCAAGAATCTGAACAAAACATCCCGCCAAGAATCTGAACAAACCATGCACCAAGAATCTGAACAAACCATGCACCAAGAATCTGAACAAAACATCGCACCAAGAATCTGAACAAACATCACACCAAGAATCTGAACAAAACATCGCACCAAGAATCTGAACAAAACATCGCACCAAGAATCTGAACAAACATCACACCAAGAATCTGAACAAACATCGCACCAAGAATCTGAACAAACCATGCACCAAGAATCTGAACAAAACATCGCACCAAGAATCTGAACAAACCATGCACCAAGAATCTGAACAAAACATTGCACCAAGAATCTGAACAAACATCGCACCAAGAATCTGAACAAACATCGCACCAAGAATCTGAACAAACCATGCACCAAGAATCTGAACAAACATCACACCAAGAATCTGAACAAAACATTGCACCAAGAATCTGAACAAAACATCGCAAACATCGCCAAGAATCAAGAACAAACCATGCACCAAGAATCTGAACAAACATCACACCAAGAATCTGAACAAAACATGCACCAAGAATCTGAACAAAACATCGCACCAAGAATCTGAACAAACATCACACCAAGAATCTGAACAAACATCAAGAATCTGAACAAACCAAGAATCTGAACAAACCATGCACCAAGAATCTGAACAAAACATCGCACCAAGAATCTGAACAAACCATGCACCAAGAATCTGAACAAAACATTGCACCAAGAATCTGAACAAACATCGCACCAAGAATCTGAACAAACATCACACCAAGAATCTGAACAAACCATGCACCAAGAATCTGAACAAAACATTGCACCAAGAATCTGAACAAAACATTGCACCAAGAATCTGAACAAACAAGTGGCAGGAAGCACTAAATAATCTAAAAAATTCCCCAAAGTGACAAAATCCTAAAATATTCCTCAAAACTAGTCACTGTATAAAACAGATAGAAAGCTCCTGGCAGCTTATCAAGCAAATAGTGAACTATATACCTAACCCATATTTTTCACATAAAAAAACACTTGGTGGTGGGTGAATATTGACCCATCATGAACTATATGATCAACTGACAATAGAAACCGAACTAATTTTATGACATCTCCTGGAAATCACTCAAAATAAGATCTGTACTTTCATTTTTGAAACAAAAAAAACAAATCTTACACAATCCATAACCACAAAGATTTCTCTTAGAATTGTCCTGTTTTCAATTTACAAATATAAGATAAAATAGAAATAAAAAAAAACAATATGGAAAGTACAATTTTCTTCCTTTGTTGGGTATTTTTCTTTAAATCACTCAGATTTATTATTTTGAAAACTTTTTAATTCGTTACTTTGCTTTCTGTTTGATGACAAAACATTTGAGCATTTTTTTTCTGTGCATTTTCTACACCAATCTTCATCATTAAGTGGATAAGTACTTTCTCTATGTGACTATACACTATGCATCATTCTTCTCTAACATATAGACCTCAACACATAGAATCTCTGGAATATTTAACAAAGCTTTTTGACCCACATGGGAATATTCCTTTAAAACACTCCTCTCTTCAATGGACAAGATATAGACCTACACATAGATTCTCTGGAATATTTAACAAAGCTTTTTGACCCACATGGAGATATTCCTCTAAATTAGTTAAACAAAAATTTTTGAAATGCTATCTTGATAAAATAGAGCTTACTCTTTTGAATTTCACGTAATTGTTCAAAACATGTCCGATTTCTTGCAACTTCAAACTTGTTCAAACAAGATTCATAATTACATCCATGAAATATCAGGAGAAAAAAGGATGGTGGCCTCGTGGGTAAAAATCACCACACAATTCCGTTCGCACCGCCAATCGGGGGACTCAATAAGTCCCCCGATCAGGAGACTCAAGCATGCGCACTGAGCTTACAGTGATATATGGAAGCCACCAATTTTATTGTGAAGTTTCAGTTATAGATGCTTATCCGTCGTTTCATTGAAAATTTGTAACAAATTTGCTTTGTTTATGGTTAGTTTCGCAAAACTAAAACGGCATCGTTACTATCACGCAGTTTATTGCTAAATAAATTTCACAAATCCCCAAGTTATTTCTCATCATTTCAGAAAATACTGTTAAAGCGCGACTGCCTAAAGGTAACACGTCATAAGAATTCATCAGTTTTCTTCAAATTTCTCGAAAACCGCATGGTGAATATTAAAAGTGCAGGGTGAAAAAATAATTCATTTGCCAGTAAGGAAAAATTTGAATCCTTCGCAGTAATTGAGTTCCCAGCACTAGAAATGTGTCTGATTCTTATGTTATTCCTATACAAACTTTGAAATTGGATAGATACATTGTGGGATACTTATGTAAAGTTTTGTTCTCCCGATCGGGAGAACAGTTTTGTTCTCCCGATCAAGAGAAGAGTTTTGTTCTCCCGATCGGGAAAACAGTTTTGTTCTCTCAATCGGGAGAACAAAACTGTTCTCCCGTTTGGGTGTATAAACCGGAAGACAGCTAGGCAGAATTCAAACATGAAACGTTTTTATCAAATTTGAGGTGGTGTTGTTTTCTTGGAACTATTTTGGCATTAACGATGCAATGATACTGCATTTTTATAAATTGTCATCACAAAAAACAAAACAAAAATCATGGCAACAACTTTCAAATATTTCAAATGTGCCCCCCCCTTCCCCCCCTCCCCCCACCATAAATGAAGATTAAAAAATGCTGGCTGAATTTCAGTATGACTGAAGCAAATACAAGTCACCCCTCACCTTAATCAAAACTACCATAACATATACCACGCTGCAACCTCCCCTTCCCAAATTCAAACCACCTATTTCTCTTCCAGCCTTTTCACCTCACCATCTGCAGTTGAACCATTTAAATTTTCAACACATAGCCACCATCCCATTTTGCTCTGAACCTAAGAAATCCCCCTTCATTTTATCGTGACTTTCCCTCTTCCCCCACTTCTTCACAAATCAAAAATCTTTCTCTCTGATCATCATTCTTGTGACATAATTTCTCGTTATTCCCACCCCTTGAAGATTTAACCATATCTATATTTATTTTCCATGCTTTGATACCCTTCCCATCTTTAGATGCCCTATCTCTGTACTCCCAAATATCCCCTCCTTACAAACAGATATCCCAATTCCCACCCTAATATCCCCACCCCTGATATAACCATATCTTTATCCCACACATTAATAACCCCTATTCCCACCTTTAGATAACCAATCTCTGCACCTGCTCACATCCCCATACCCCTTATCTATCCCCTGGGTATAACTTACCTTTCTTTTCCTTTTTGCTGTGTTTCTTTTCCTTTTTGCTTCTTTCAGACTTACTGCTCTTTTTCACCACCATGTTGCCCTCGCCTTTACGTTTCTTGCTCATGAGAGGGGTATTTTAATAAAAAAATTCAGAAATAGACAAAAATAAACGGTCAATATGGAATCACCCTCCAGATATCTATCTGGCTTTGAACAAAAAATATTTCAATTTCTTTTTGTGGAAACTGCAGTGGGTCCATGCCACACCACCAGGGTAGAAAATGGAAATGTAGCTTTTGCGGAAATTTTCTGGAAATAATGATGTAAGGATTGCATTGGAATGTGGAGCATAGCAATACGGGCTTTGTGATGCCTTGGCGCAGTAATAATCCTCCAGAACTTATTATCCAAAGCATTCGAAAAATAACAGCTAGTTATATAGATAGATCCAAGAATCGTGTGCGGTATCTCTCTGGTGGGGTTATCCACGTGGTGTAAATCTTAGTATCCCGCAAGTGGTTCGTTATCCTTTTTTTAATTTTTTCAAGTCAGGTGCATATATGGAACAAGTTTGTGCGGAATGTAAAATGTCCACAAAAGATATGAAAAATTATATATAAATATGATATAAAAAGTTCTCCCAGCTAAAATCTACAATATCAAAATAAGAATAAAACACGTAAAAACGAGAAGGCACTCTAGCATTAGAACCAAGGCACGAGCTGGCTACAAACAAAAGGCACCATAACAATGCTACATGGCTAGATAAGATAATCCCCCATGATATTTTCCATCCTCTGATCCCAGTAAGGCAGCATCCACGCCATAGACTCTCTCCCACACACAACACAATCCAGCACAGTCCGAATAGCAGCTTAGCATACCGATGCAGTCAAGGAGTGTGGGAGGCACCACGTCAGGCACACGCTCAGTCAATTAAAAAAAAAAAAAACTCCTCTGTAACTTCCTTCACTCTAATACATACCTATGCATTACCAAGCAATAACAAACTCATACTTAAAAAAAAAAAATGCCATGGGGATGGCAGCATCCCTCCACGCTTATCTAACCAATCAGAACCCTCAACACAAACCACAACTGGAGTCTGATATTTCAGGAGCACTTTTACTGGCTTAAAGTGTGAGAGGCACACGCAAGGGGGCTGGGCTTGGCCTCAAGCAGAGAGAGAGGTAGATGCTGACCTGCTTGCTTGGTGCATCAGGCTTAGCCACAAATCATGGTTGACAGGTACATCAAGCTGAGTCTTTTCACAGTGAGGTCCTTGCTGTTTATGAAAGCCTGCCTTTCCTTGCTGTAGGGTATGGATTTTATTTGCTTTGGCTAGAAGGGGTGATTTTTGCTTGAGGCTTTTTACCTCTTTAAATCACAAAGACTTGAGATGCTTTGTTTGCTGATAAAAAAGGGAAGAGGTGGAAATAAGGAGAAAGATGAAAATAACCACATGGACCAGAAAAGATGATTTTTTAAGAGATGTTTGAAAATAAAGAGAAGTGTTCATGAAAATGCTAAAATGACCAGAAAAGATGGTAACTTTTTAAGAAATGTTTGAGGGATCAGTTCATGGGATATCTATGTCCATTACATACACAATAACAATAATGATGATGATAATAATAATAATAATAATAATAATAAGAATAAGAATATGAATAATAATAATGATAATAATATTAATAATAATGATAATAAATAATTAAAACAAAAATTAATATTATTAATAATGATAATATTAATGATAATGATAATAATAATAATAATAATAATAATAATAATGATAATAATAATGATAATAATAATAAAATAAAATACAAATAAAATAGTAATGGTAATAATAATAATAATAATAATAATAATAATAATAATAAAATTGAAAATAAAAATAAAAATAATATTCAAAAAATATATGAAAAATGAAAAAATACCAAAAAAAAATAATAATATAATAAAAATATTAATAATAATAATAATAATTTCTATGTAAAGAAATTGAATAAAAACAAAAGATCCCTAAGATGATTCTTGAATAGAAAGAACTATTTATCTTAAGTCTTCACAAAGATGTTAAAAAACGGATGGTATCAGATATATTACTGAAGGTCAGGAAGGTCGTTGTGATGAAAATGAACAAGTTTTTATGTTTGTTTTTTGCAAGCAGTAAACAAAATTACTTTCCACTGATTGTTTCATATACAAACAATTCTACGGAACTGTACAGTAATCTCTAATTCATGCAAACCTCACGTATGCGAATATCTCGGCCATCCGAATACCTCGGTTATCCGAATATCTCAGTTATTCAATCATCAAATAATGTTGAAACCCTGGTTAAGCCCTAAAGGAGGCTATGAAAGTAGAGGGCAATAGCAAACACTCTGTACATTTATATCAACAACATTAATATTACCAATACTGCATGTATCTCTTCATATCTAAAGTACTGCACTGATTACTTTACATATATCAGCTGCTGACATGAATTCACCCTAATCTAAATTATTCAAACTTTTCACCTCTCCAAACTTTTCACCTTTCCAAACTTTTCACCTCTCCAAACTTTTCACCTCTCCAAACTACCTCTGGTCCTATCAAGATTTTATACAGGTATGTAGGGAAGGGGCACAGGGCGGGGGTACATTCGTACCCCCACCAACCTGCAAGGTACATCAATCTCATAAACCCCCTATAATTCATGTGCAAATTGGGTGGGGGAATTAGGTGGGGCTGCAGTGGGTGCATTCATACCCCCACCAAACTCCAGGGTACACAAATCACAAATCTCATATACCTCCATATAGAAAAATATTCCTGAAGAACCTCCCCCTCTCCCTCCCTTTCCCACCACATCACCAAAAAAACATGGCTAAGTGCCTGGTTATATTGGGCTGTGATGTCACTTCCTGTTACATAAAATTGAAAAACAGCCACTTTTAGATGAAAGTCACACTTTAATATGTTGATGGTGGAATTAGAATGAATACTTTCTTTACCGTTCCATTTCTCATAAATGTTACATGATAGAAAATCAGCTCTCAACACACTCTAATACTTGTGTCATTGTCAAATGAATTGAATAGTCATCAGAAATTATTATGGTTGATTTGAACACTGAACTCAAGGGTTATCAGCATCATCAAGTGTAAGAAATGTGTATTCTAGACGCTCCAGAACGGTATACCCTCAAGGCCCCTTTTGAATCAGGGAGATACTCCCACTTTAAACATCCACCAGCTGCAAAAAAACAACAACAACAACTCCCAAATAGCATTTCCCTGGGTTTACTTTGCAGAGTTTCACCAGATAGATATTTTGGGAATCTCCCTGGTTACATAATGTTTCAACATAATTCAGTACATTGCAATCCACGGTATGACCCTTAGATGGATAATCACCAAATCACAGCACTATTTCAATTCTGGGAAAACCCTATTTATCACTTATATTATTAGGACTATGGAATCTGTCAGCACCTTGTTGGCCATTATTTTTTTAAGCAGCCCTAGGATAATTTGTGACCTACTCATGATACCAAAGATGAATTAAAGCATTACAAGCAATGTGTGTGTTTTTTTTGTGTTTTTTTTCAAGCACTGGTGATTGATTTCAAAACAAGTAAGCCATTTACAGAATATCATACATAGCTATAAAGCAGTAAGTATTAAACACACCCTGGACCAAAGCCATAGTGTTGTGCCTTTAAAAGTAAAGAGAATTAAATATTCAACTACTATCACCATAGGTGGGATTTGGAGGTGCAAAGGGAAAATTTACCCGCACTTGTTCTATATTTGATCTCTTTTGTATGGTGCTGGTTTTACATTTAGGGTGATTCTATGATCCCCACCCCTGCCCTCCTGGGCAAGTCTCGCTTATCACTATCACTGATTCTTTACTAATAAATGCCTTATCAGATCAAAACCTTCTTATAATGCTCCCATGTTCATTTTTTGGAGGAATGCATGAAAACACCCTACTCTAAGCTCTCAATCTAAAGAAACATTACAATATGATTATTTATTATGACTGCGTATAATCTGCATCAATTCAGCTTACAACACTGAAACCCTGGAAAACCAACGAGGTCTAAATCCGACCCAGAAGCTCAATATATCCCATCTTTAATGCTATTCAAGTGCACCTAAATCACCTTTAGCTTTTTCATTTCCTGTTAGGAAAATAAACAGTGGATCGGTTTGGTTCTAGAGGCTACTTCATGAACTTTTTTCTTGATCTCTTCTTGAGTTAAAACCATGACCAATGAAAAGAATCAATTTATTTTAAACTGACATGAGCCATAAATAGGGCTACAAGCAACTGTCAGGAGTACAGCTGGCCATATCCATCGGAAATGATGTCATTAATGGAAAAGACAAATATTTACCTCCGCCAACAAATTTTGGACGGAGGTTATGTTTTCGCCTGTGTTTGTTTGTTTGTCTGTTTGTTTGTTTATTTGTTTGTTTGTCTGTCATCAACATATCTCAAGAAGTAGTGACTGAATTTTAATTAAATTTGGTGTGTGGTTTTGTTATAGCTTTAGGAAGAGGTGATTAAAATTAAGGACATATTGAAACAAGGGACTGGTGCAAACGGGGGTGGGGACATGGGTTTGCCTCTGTTTGTTTATCTTTCATTAAGATATCTCCAGAACTGATGAATGAATTTGGATTAAATTTGGTTTGTGGTTTTGGTACTATTTCATGAAGTGATTAAAATGTGGGACTAATTGGAACAGGGGCAGAAATTGAGGGGCGGGGACTTTTCAGGATGAGATCTGTCAAGGTTAAGTTGTCAAGACTTAGTCGAAACTTTCCAATGGAATGTGCTGAACAATGACTTCACGCTCTGAATGAAGATCCAAACAATCAATTTTCTGGACTCAAAGAGACTTATATCAAGTGTTTTCTGGGATCAATGAAAATTAAACAATTGGTTTCTGCCATGAATGGAAAATAATAGAATGTAAATCATGGCTGAATAGAGCTCAAACTATGATGCTTCGCTTGAATAAATAATGTTCATTACAGATCAAAACTGCAGAGGAATCTTTGTGGGCCTAGGATTTCTGAGGTAGATTATATTGGTATGGGAATCAAATGAACTCTAAAAATTATTCTAGGCATGTTGGAATTGCAACAAGCGGCGGTATGTGGGTATATTATATATCGTTTTATACATTACATTATATATTGTATAATATAGTATTGTATTGTACAATATAGTATATTATAATGTTATATTTTTTAGTATATGTATTATTATTATTATATGTTATTATATTCTAATTGTATTGTATAGTATAGTATAATATAGCATAGTATTATATTGTATAGCATAGTATATTATATCATCTTTTATATTATATCATATTAAACTTTATATCAAATCATATTATACTTTATGGTGTATATATCATATGGACAGATACATTTTCTGCTATTATGTATTTAGAGGGAACATACCATATTGAAAGGTGCAGTCTTTATGTAATGATAATAACACATTTAGTTCTGAAATCATGGCTAATTATCAGAAATGCTCAATTTCTAAAGATCATCCTTAACTGTGTTTTAGTTGTCAAAGATTTTCGTTAAGTTACACTTTTTGTAACTACCGTTGCAGGAATTGACAATAAATTTAACGCCATCATGCATTTATAGCATTAAAAGTCAGGATGCAAAACACCTTAAACTAATTAATGAGTAAAATATCCCTCCTTAAGTATGTTTTAAATAAATGCCCTTATTGATCACCCAGGTCTTATAGGTCCCATACCTCATGAGAGCAGATCTGGATGCATCTTAATCAAATAAATCGATGGACAACAACCCAATACTAAAAACGTTTAATTCAACCTACTGTCTCCTTCTCCCAAACTGGGCCTCTCAGGATGTTTTTTTAAGTATACAAATAAGTGTCGCAGATAAAAACCATACTGGAGGGTTGAAAAAATACTCACAAGGGAACCAGGAAGATGCAAAAGATTTACCATCTGATCATAAACACTTCAGAAATAGCTATTGGGCTACTATCCCTCATCACTTTTAGGAAAAATGGACCAATGATCATATTTTTTATGATCAGAATTTTGGATAGTTGTCAAGGAAGGTGAAAGAGGCCAGGCTTGGGACAAAAGTGTTCAAAGATTTGCATTTAAAAATGAAAGAACATGTCCATTATTGATTATTATTATTATATTTTCAGGCGTGCGTTCTTCTCGTTTTTTCTTCACTTCTATGAAAAAGATTGTTGGCGTAAGGGGGAAATACAATTAAGACCAGAAGAAAAAAGCTTTGCAATACTTTAAAAAAAAAAGGAAAAAAATGTGGTTCATATCCTTACATAAATTCACTTATAAGTTGCAAAATTTGAAACAATTTGTTTTCTTTTACTAAACCAAATTAATCCAATCACTATCCACTCAGTAAAGACCAAGAGACACCCTTGTCCTTTATCGACCCAGTGAAAACCAAGAGACACCCTTGTCCTTTATTGACCCAGTGAAGACCAAGAGACACCTTTGTCCTTTTTCTTCATCATTTTGTATAAATCTCTCTCCCCCTGCCCTTCCAAATGCTAAGAATAATTGAAAAATTGGGCAAAATGAAACTTGGGCAAAATGGAAACATGGGCAAAATGGAAACTTGGGCAAAATGGAAACTTGGGCAAAATGGAAACTTGGGCAAACTCAATGAATACATTCTGGTTAAAAGATGTAGTGAAAACAGGTTAACAGAATAAATCTAGGCAAAATTTTTGTCAGAATAAGAAGGTCCAAATTGGACAGACACTCACCCCCTAGAAATTGCTAGGCCCATGCTGCTATGGTCAAGCTTGAATTAAAAATTTCATCCTGATCACTGATCAGAACTAATTTTTCCACAAATCCCCAAGAGCATTGAAACATAATTTCAAAAGAGATTGATACCAAATGAATTTCTCAATCTTTAAACAATTTCCCACTTGACCAAGGATGTAATTCCAGGGGGACAGGGACACACATGACAAGCCCCACCAGCGGCGTGGCCAGGATAACATAAGTGGGAGTAAAAAAGTAGGCGGGGAAATTAATGAATTAAGGGGGTTGAATTTGCATACCTTTTGGTAGCCTGACAATCACGGCAGATGCATTTATAGAAGGTACTGTTTTAATGGCATTAAGCAAACTTTAAGCAGTGATATAGACTAAAATAAGCATGTATGAAATAGATACACCAAACTTCCTTCACCATTAGCCCCCTTCCCAATGAAGGAAAATTACAACAAATGTGACTTCAAAAGGAAAAGAAAGTATACACAAATCTTATTATGTTAAGGAGGCATTCCATACTAACATCCGTTCCCGTATTGAAAGATTGAAGACATTTTACCCTCGCCACGCTTGCACGTACCTATTGTACCTTGCGTAAATAGCTTTCTACGTACATAAGAATATTCACAAACCGTCTTCCTCGTACTACGTACGGATGTATACTCGTACTACGTACGGAGGTATACTCATACTACGTACGAAGGTATACTCATACTACGTACGCAGGTATACTCGTACTACGAACAGAGTTATAATCGTACTACGTACAAGGGTATACTCGTACTACGTACGGAGGTATACTCCTACGGTGGCATATTCCTACTACGTACGGAGGTAAACTCCTACTATGTACGGAGGTTCACTCCTACTACGTACGGTGGTACACTCCTACTACGTACGGCGGTACACTCCTACTACGTACGGAGGTATACTCCTACTACGTACGGAGGTATACTCCTACTACGTACGGAGGTATACTCCTACTACGTACGGCGGTACACTCCTACTACGTACGGAGGTATACTCCTACTACGTATGGAGGTATACTCCTACTACGTACGGAGGTAAACTCCTACTACAATGTAAGTACGCTCCTACTACGTACGGAGGTACACTCCTACTGCGTAGGGAGGTAAACTCCTACTACGTATGGAGGTACACTCCTACTACGTATGGAGGTACACTCCTACTACGTACGGAGGTACACTCCTACTACGTATACTCCTACTACGTACGGAGGTACACTCCTACTACATATGGAGGTACACTCCTACTACATATGGAGGTACACTCCTACTACGTACGGAGGTATACTCCTACTATGCACGGAGGTATAGAAATACTTTCATGATCATATGCGCAGTAGTGAATACTTGAGAGGAGGGGAGGGGGTGGGGGTATACGAGGATGTCGCTTGATCGCTGCATTTAAACATCTTAATAAATTTTGGAAAACACATTATACAATTAGAAAAAATGTTAAAGGAGCACTAGAACCAAAAAGTGAGGGCATATTTTTAGGGGTCCCCTCAAACTTAAATGCTTATTTACCATGCAACGGTATAGCAAGTCTCTGATTAGAATTAATATTCAAGTGAACTTTGCCCTCAAGTATATGGATATGGAAGCATGAAGTTCATTGATTTGTTGAGGATAATATATAAATGTGAATTTCGCAACAAAAACCAGCGCCTTTACTTTTTGCTTTAGAGCACCTTTCAATCAAACTACAATTGTTTAGAAAGTAAGGATATGTGCATATCATCACTCTTTACAGTAGACATGTATACACCAGTCATTTTCATATTTCATACAAACGTTTGGCATCTTTCAAATTCAATTTCTCCTGAAGAAATTCACAATTCTGTTTGTTTTGGTTCTCTACCATTCAATATAGACATGTTTGAACCATCTGAATAAGTTTTGGAAAATACACACAAACAATTAGAAAATGTGTAATCAGTTTGAATCAAAACACATCAAAATTGCTTAAAGAGTGAAGATCACACTAGGGAGACTTTATACACCAGTCATTTTCATACAAACTTGTGTAAACTTGAAGGATTAGTTTGGTGGTCACGAAAGTTCATCTCATATAAAAGAGGACTTAAAGAGACTGGTGAAGAAGCTACTTCCATGTCTTATTTCGTTAAGGAGATAGGCAAGTTTAGGGCTGTCTTATCTGTGTAGAACCATGGAGCTCAGTTAATAGCTCCATGGTAGAAGTGACTGGTGTTGTAAGTCTACTGCGGAAGGTTAGCGCCTTCATCCTCACATTCTTAACAATTGTTATTGTCTCTTAAAGAAAATGTATTTCAGTTTTGTTTTGTTTTTTACTGTTTGAATTATTTTTCCTAAAACTTTCTTCAGGTGGATAATTATAATTATCCTTACAAGATTCTGTTCTACTACTTTCTTGAGATATCCAATGGCTTTTATTAAGCCACAAATCGCAGGACAGAAAATGATAGAATACGGTACATTAAGACTTTGTAGAATCTGAGGCTGTGATGTCACAACTAGTCCGATTTCAATTGTTTTTACACAAATAGTACCAAACTTCAAACTTAAATATCTCCTTAACGTAATAAGATTTTAAAATGTTTTCTTCACCATTTTTTTTTTTTTTTTGAAGTCCTCTTGCATATAAGATGGACCTGATTGACCCCTGAATTAATCCTTTAACAAGATCTCCTGAAGAATGGAACAAGAAACTGCAGTAGTTTCTTCAAGATCTCTATGTCTTTTTGTCGTCTGTCATACAAGCTAATAGTCTCATGCATGACTATGAAATAATTTTCTAACATCAAGACAGAATTTGCAGCCAAACATACGTCGGTCTTCATGTCGTCGTCGAAGAACATTAACTCTGTCTGAATTACCTTTCATAAACAACTTTTGCCCTACCTATAATCCATCATTATTTTGATCCTGCACCTTCAGTCATATCCCATAACCACACAAACATTCCACCACATAAAAAAAAAAAAAAAAATAGATCACCATAGCAACTCAATCTTTCTAAAGATCACCACTATCAGGGAGCACTGGCTTATATTTTTTTCGAGAACCTCCTAAGGAGCCTTGATTACACCAAGAGACAAGGAGCAATTTGATTGGTTGAAGGATTCACTGCCACGTGCCAAGGTCACCATGGACTTGACCTTACTCTGCAGGGAGTTAATGTTACTGAGTTCATGTGCAATGTTTTCTCAAACAAAAACAACTGAGAGGGTTTAATGAGTTTTTAGTTCTATCTTAATCCGTTCATTTCATACAGACAGAAAGACGACAGATGATATTGAGCAACCAAGACAAACTTGCAGGACATGAGTAAGTTTATATTCTGGGGAATTAGATAAGGGAGAGTTTACTAATGGTAACAATGAACAAATCTTGGCCATATCTGTGTGTGAGTCTCAATGATTTAAATTTGAATTGGCAATAAATTATGCTTACTAAATATTGTTTTTCATACAGTGGGCCCCAACACTAAATCATAACAAAAATAAAAATTATGGATTGTAAAATAAATGGTTCAACAGATTTGATTTGATAATTGATATTTAACAAACACATTGTTTATGGATATGGACATGTGCTGAGCAAATGGGAGTGAAAGTGATTTTGTTTTTTGTATGGCAGTTTAAGGAGACATAAACCTACATGTAGATGTAGGCAGAATTTGGGGGTAAACGGGAGGACATCCCCCCCCCCCTTCTTATAGATTTATATCTTTTGTGTGGGAATTTGTTGCATCTTATCTTGATGTTGTGATTTTGCACCTCCCCTTCTTGTAGGCAAATTTGATGTTGTTATTCCTCTCTCCCCTACTTTCAGTAGGTACATCCCGCCATGCATGTAGAAAATAAAAACATATATATTAATTTCAAAACCACTAGTAAAAATTTCATCTTACATCCCTTCTCCCGTCACTGAGGAATCAATGTTGAAAATTGTTACCAAGAGCGAGTTAATATGTTTCAAGTTTCCCACAGAAATTTTAAATTTGACATACATAATGCTTAAGGCTTCAATGTTAGGATAGCAAAGCACCTGGCCTGGAGAATGGCGGGCTCCAGATAACACAAGAAGTCCCTAATTAAGAAACTGTTTGGTTCCTTATTCTAATCAGCCCTTTCCCAAATTGTCATTACCCTATTTGCATATTTGTGAATTAAATATTTGGAACTTCAGACTGATTTTGCTTATAAGCGCATGTGGACCCAAAGCAAGAATTACAAAGAAATTATGCAGAACACCACAGAAAGGTTATCGCCATGTCAATAAAACTTTCTCAGTTGGAAAACTGTATGGTACATGCACTGCAGTCCTACTCCAGATAATTCGAATGATTCATAATAATTAAAAAAACAAGAATCTAAGACTTCTGCTGTACTACCTCCCAACAACCCTGCATATTTAACTCAACCTAATCATAACAGGTGGGGGTCACAAAATCATGCTAAGATACAAGAAGTCCCTATACAAAAGATATAAATTTGGGGTTAGGACAAGTGGAATTTCCCCCCTTGCTCCCTACAAATCCCGCCTTATGGCAAAGAGGACACATAGTCGATAGTGACCACACACGTGAAAACACAGAACAACTGTGACATGATTAGTTACACTTAATATACCTTGTCTCATAGGCCTAAATATACCGTCTCATAACTTATGGATAAATTTGGAGAAACCACACACCCCACATAGGCAGGGTTGGTGGTGCAAGGATTTTCCACCCCACTCTTTTATCTCTCCATATTTTATATCTTTTGCAGTGATTTCTTTGCATTTTAGGGTGATCACATGATTTTGTCCCGGGCCCTCCACTTTTGATGCGTAAACTTAATCCTGCTAATGCCCCTTCACTCACTACCACCATTCCTTCACCACCACCATTCCCCCAACCCTGCACATTACTAAACCTAATCATAATTAGAAAAATACTTGGTATGTCACAGCAAAGATCTACATGCAGAGCACCATTTATTTCCTGATGACTACAATTGCAACTTGTGACACCAGAGCACAACGATGACATGATTCATTCACAATAGTAATGTAGATCATATACACAAAAATCCTCTTCGAGATATTCTCTCCCACTAATAAATATCCTCTTATCTGACAAGAGTATAGGAAACCTAAGAAGTTCTGAATGAGTGAGGATGAGTTTCGTTTTTCACTCGGAGGCGCTTCGTAAGTGTATTTACATGTTATCATAAACATAAATGATTCAGGACATACTTTACACTGAGATAACATGGAATAGGGATTTGTCAAATGCCACATTCATCATATGGGGGTTAGAGAGTACACAGAGTATAAGCGAAAATCATTTTCAGTTATCTTTCAAAAGCATGATTGGCAAAAAATGAACATTCTTTTAAATTACATATATTACTCAAGCCAGTTTGTATTTATATTCTTTGTTACAAAAAAGAAAACAATAAATGATTAGCAAATCTTTGCCCTATGGTGAGCTGCCAATGGCAATAGTATTGAATATTGCGTAGTAAAATCTTGAATTAATCCCTTATTTCGACAATATTGCAGATTTCACCATTTTTGCGATTATCCTACAAAAATCATTAGTTTTCATGGGCAAACACCCCATTTGCAATACATTTAGATACTCCTGATAATATTAAGTCATTAAAGAATCTAACACAATAATGAATGAAAATCAAAATTCATCACCGATAATTCTAACAATGCTGATTGATTACAATGTGCCTCTGAAGTCCAAGCTTGAAAAACACTTGAGACAGTCAGCAGACTGTTCTTGAGGCCACACACTCATCGATCTGTAAGATGGTTAAAGCTTTGATTTAATGAATCAACAGAACATTTAATCCTTTAATTGGTTCCAGGGCCATAATTCTTCTTCACGAAGTGAGAGGGGACACCAGGGGCCATACTTTTCTCCACAAAGTAGGGACAGTGTTTTTTTTCTTAACAACCTTATGTATAATTTTCTTTTAACTCTGCTGAAAAGACAAGTCCCTCTGGAATTACAGCCCTGATGATTATTGTAACACATACTGTGATTCCCAATGGACAAAGGAGGGCACAACAACGGGGTGAGTAACACCATGGGTCTGAGCAAAATTATTATTTTGGGACCCCTAAGCAACAAAAAAACAAAATATTTCAAGGGCTTTGAATGTCATATCATTCTCCTATGTCTTAGTGTTGCTTGTACATAAATACACTTTTTATCTATTTACTCCAGCTTTTCATGCACAATTCAGACAAATGCTTCCTTCTTGTCCCCAAATTTGTATGAAGCTTACAGAAATGACAAGTTTGTTACAAGCTTACAGAAATGACAAGCTTGTTGCAAGCTTACAGAAATGATGAGTTTGTTACAAGCTTACAGAAATGACCAGCTTGTTACAAGCTTACAGAAATGACCAGCTCGTTACAAGCTTACAGAAATGGCGAGCTTGTTACAAGCTTACATAAATGACAAGCTGGTTACAAGCTTACAGAAATGACGAGCTTGTTACAAGCTTACAGAAATGACAAGATTGTTACAAGTTTGCAATGGGAACTTTTATGAAATCGTAATTTTGAAGCTCAGCTACACTTAAACCTTTACAGGTTAGTGGAACAAAGGAAAGCGCATTTGATGCTCAATCAACTTCATTTCAGGTACAAAATGAAGATTCAGTGCTCGCCTGTCACAAACTCAAATCATTTATTACCATACAAGCTCTATGATATTTTAAAATGTGTCCAACTTTTGATGTTGTAATTTGAAGGCAGTCCACAATACCATTATATGTAATGCTATAACTTTGATTCCAAACATTCAACCATTGAGATATCTCAGAATGCTTTTGCACCTGCCATTAATTGGGGTTATATAACCCTCTTAAAAATCGTTGTCAAAATCAGCTGTTGAGTAGATAACAATGGATAAATAAGAAAATGGCAGTTACTCAACTAGTTGACATCACGAATTTGCATATTTTCTTGATGTGAAGCCTGAAAATAGCTACAATTTCTCATTGTAAGGGAATTATTGTATCACTTCCATGACTTTAGGTGTTCAATGGAAGTCCTTAAATGACCTTTTTCTGACCAATACCAACTACAGCTCAGATAAATACTAACGATTCCTTCTATCGGAATACTGTCTCTTTCTTTAACGACAATTATCATAGCAACATGTGGGTAACACATTTTACTACATCCCAGGTCCATTCTACAAGAATTTAGTGCCGTAAGGTTCCCATCTCTTCACAAAACCATTGAGCTTGCCCTTGAAGTCTGTGATAATCGTGTCCTATTCTGCTTGAATCAACTCAATTAATAAAACTAGAACCAAAGTGAAAAATGATTCTGATGATAGCTGAGCTACTCACTGATAACAAACAGACAAGATCATGTTATTGGTAATATTTCTTCCCTTTCTTTCATAATTAATGACCTTTCTGGTGGATACCCCTGGCCCCTACCACCGACAGATAAAGGATGGCAGTGCTGCATGATCTAGTTTATTCTGGTGACCTTTAAGAAAGCCCATCATCTTAGGACATGCTCTCACTTATCTCTGAATCTGATCCAATGACCTTGCTCTATGACATAAAATGAAACATTCTCTTGTTCTCACTTGAGTGCGAGCCTGCGATCAGACCTGAGTGTGAGCCTGCGATCAGACCTGAGTGCGAGCCTGTGATCAGACCTGAGTGCGAGCCTGCGATCAGACCTGAGTGCGAGCCTGCGATCAGACCTGATCCCGAGTTGTGATAACAAAACAAAAAACATTATAAACATTTTACATGGCCCTAACAGGATATTGCATAACAAATGTGATCGTGCGTCACTGATCTGCTTTCAGACTCATTTTTGAGATTTTCATCAGTGTATTGGATTCCCAGTCGCTTGATCTTGACCCCTTGAGTAAGAGGATCAAGATCACCCTTACAGAAAAAAATAGTTTGCTGCAAGTTGGCAATAAGCTAACATTTTTAGCTTGCGCAAACTTGCTGCAACCTTGCGGCAAGCTTGCAACAAGCTAGTATTTGGGACAAATACAAACCTGCTAGCTAGCACAAGCTAGCAAAAACCTTTCCGAAGGTTGCAAAAATTTTCTGCAAGCTAGCTAACAAGTATTTTTTGCTACCTTGCGCAAGTTAATCTTAGTTTGCACAAGCTAGAAATCTTATTTCGTCCCTAACACTAGCTTGCTGCAACCTTGCCACAAGGTTGCAGCAAGTTTGCACAAGCTAAAAATTGTTAGCTTGTTGCAAGCTTGCTAGTTTTTTCTGTAAGTTCCAGCAACTGCGATCAGATCCGGTAAGCTTTCTCACAATCAAAAATCATCATATTTGATCGTCTGCAGTGGATCTGATTGCAAGCTCACACTCGAGTGAGAACAGGCTTTTAATTCTCTCACCGGGAATCAAGATAGACTAGGAGACTATTTGACGCACACTTGATGAAAGTTACCTTTTTTCGCTTAAAGGTCATAGCCACGAGTATTAGAACTTAGAAGAGTATTACAACTTAGAAGAAGGGCTCACTGCTTCTGAAGGCAAAATGGGGGTCACAAATAGGGTTGGACATAATAAACTGTCCACTGGACATTGACCTGTGTATTCATGGTCATTCAGGTTGAAAACTTTGCTGCCCTGAGAATTGTTATTTACATGTGTAAATCCTGGTTTTAGTTGTTCATTAAGCAGATCTAGCCAAAAAAAAAAAAAAAAAAACGTTTCGCCAGCCTGATCAGGAAGGTAAATAAAACAAGATCTTTCCTCCAGCTCCCCCCTCCCAACCCCTACATTTTAAAACTCAACGGTAAAGTTTGACATAAGTCAACAAATCTGGGCTCGGGTTAGTAAAACATTTGTCTTGTGCATAGTTGTTGTAAGTAACATTACAATACTACTTGAGCTTAAGTTAAATTTCCCAGATTTCTTCATCAACCTGTCAGGAGATGATTTGTGTACATGGGGTATGTTAATAAAAGGTTGTAATCAAATCTAATAGTTTACCCCCCCCCCGTCACACACTTCCCCACACTCCCACCCCCACACTCCCACCCCTACACTCCCACCCCACACTCCCACCCCCCCCCCACCACTCCCCCTCCCCTCCCCACACTCCCCTTCAATGCTATGTTGTTTGCAAGAAATATGGTTAAGTGGGGATTTATCCCAATTACTTTTGGCTACAATTGATCGGTATATCAACTATCTCATTTTTTTCTCCAAACAAGCCTTAAGCCATGCATGCCCTACATTATTTCATACACACAAAACAGCCATTACTAGATTAATACTTATCTACTAGGAAAAATAGCAACAACCTAGCAAATATATCAGAATTCTAGCCATTAAATATTTTTTGCCACTCTTGGAATAACAGTGCAGAACAAAACCCTCATTATTACAAAGCTTCTGAAACTTGTCAGGGTGTAGGTGCTGAAGAGGGCTTCATCCTCGCCTATTAGTTTCAGTTTGCTGATGATAAGTCATACAGGTCGTTGAGGTGCAAGTTTGTTGGGTGTTTGGGGACACAGGGTGCTAATAATTGGTAGTGGTGTTGACAGATGGTAGTGAAAGATGACCATTACCAAACATGTTATGTGGCAATGTAAATTTGTTTAAAGTAGAAGCTGTATGTTTAGGAATGGGTTATCACAATGTGCTACAGTGAGAAGGAGATACTGATATGACCATGATGACGAGCCCTGTCAGCTTAAGCTTCCCCCTCCCCCTGCAAAATGCAATGGCACAGAGAAAATGGAGAGGTATTATCCCTCGATCAATATGTCCAAATCAGAGAGGAAAATGTGTAATGGAGGGGCAGGGGGTGGGTGGGGGGTCATATTTATTGAGTAAGGTCCTTTTATTCTAATGTCAAGTTTTGCCAACAACTGGTTATGTTTACGTGACCCAATATGACTTCCCAAAGAAATGTGCAACAGCCTTTGTTCCACCACCCCATCCTCCACAATATTTTATGATTAATACCCACAATGCAACCTTCATAACTAGGGTTTCCCTGTATATAACTCGTGCAATCATTATTCACAAGCTTCAGACCCTTTTGTTTTCTTCAGGTCCTTTAATTCTTTCCTAACACTTACATCCACAGCATTAATAATTGACGAACGGGACTGAATCTTTTTTTTTTAAGTCTCTGTACAGTTGTTTGCAGAAATATGATATTTTTGCATATTCGAAATCAATCTGAGAGATTTAAACATTTCGCTTAATAAAATTTACGAGATAGACCTATTACATTTACTGAAAGTAAAGTTTTAAAATTGAACCAATCACTACAAAAATAGAAACATATATTTTCAAATATTAATCTAAATTCAATCAAAGTTATTTTAGTTTGGTATGTGAATTGAAATTGAACGAAAGTGTTTTCCAAAAAGCTGACGCGTCTAGCAGTGTGATATCGGGAAATCTTTGAAGCTAATGCATCAAAACAAGAACAATCAAGTAATCACTCCAATTTGGCTTGCACATAAACAAATCAAATCCGAGAAGTTTCCACTTTCAAAACATTCTTTGAACATTATGACATAAAGGGACTGTAGTACATTCCAAAAATTCTTCTCAAATCAAAATATTAGAAAATCTCCCATTGAGCGAAGATGCCCATTTCCCTTGACAAATTGCTTGTAATATGAATCAATTGAGCAGTGAGGGTTTTCTTTTTCTTCTGCTTTTCTTAGACCCTTAAGGAGGAAAAAGTTTGACAAGATACAAGTGACTGATTAAGACATGTTGGGTCATCTTCTCCAGAGGATGTGTGTTGTGCTTTTATAGTTATCCAGGGGGCATGAGAAACGTGACTGAAGTGCGACTGGTAGAAACACAATGCCTGGAGGAAATGGAGGAATTAACCAGTCAAGGTCAAATCCAAGATTGACCCCTTAAAGTGACAAAATAATCTGTAGTTGCTAAATAAACAGGAGGTTTACGAGAAATGTTGCAAATTGTAATTTGATGATCATTTACAGAAATATGTTCTTAATTAACAGATCAAAAATTATCTGACAAAAAAATGACAGCTTCCTATTTTGGGGTCTCCAGGTAATGTGAATATTGTTCTTGGACCAGAGACGTAGCCAGAGGGAGAGGGGCATGAGCCTCCCCCCTCCTTCAGCGGTCCTGCCCCTGTTGCCCCCCACCCCATATGAAATGACAGAATATAGAGTAATTAATTTGCATCATTGATCTCGCCCCCACAAAATGTGACCCAGCCCCCTCTTGCTCCCCTCCCCCTTACAAAAATACAAAACAAATGCCAGTTCCTAGCTTGGACCCATGGTACAGGAGAGATCCAAGTTGACATATGTATTGTTGTTTAATACAATTTTGACCTACAGTAAAATACCCTATGATTGCCAGCAGAGGTGAAGAAAGGGTGCATGGCAAAGTTCCCCCAAGTTCCCTGAGAGTATTTCAAGTCCCAGTAACATACTTTTTTTCCTGATTAGATTAAAATTGGGTAATTATTACAACAAAATTGATAGAAGGAAATTTTTGCAAAATCAAATTTGGGTTAGATCTAAGTTACGGAAGGTACATATCATTTTGGCTTCCTTGTTCTTTTCTCTCTAAATGACCGACTGACTGCTTTGCTACAAAGTTCAAAATTGTTCTTGCACTGCCTCGGCCTCAGAGATCAAATCGAATGCCATCCCTTTAAGACATGTAGTATATTCACATAATCTCAAAATGCGTGTTATATCTGATAACCCACCCTTGATATGACAACTTCATCCAAATTTCTGATCCAGCAGATCAACAATGTTGGTCCTTTGAGGCAAGTTTTCAATTTCAATCAAAACAACTTATCAATGAGCTCAATTTCTTAAAGAACTTGGGTCTTATATGACAATATGGTTATCCTTTGAAATAAAATATTTCTTAATATGTGTTGTTCAAAATTATGAAAGAATAAAATAGAAAGTTATTCTGGTTATACTGAGCCAGCTTGGGATTTGCACAAAAATTATTTTGCTGTTATGAGGATTTTCTTGTTATACAACACTAAATATTTGTTCTCCATTGCTGTTATGAGGATTTCTTGTTATACAACACTAAATATTTGTTCTCCGCTGCTACTGAACCAGATAAAACAGCAACAACACTGATACAGCATGTATTATGTTGTCTTAAAACAATTATTTATATTATAAAATATAATATAAAAATATCACTCCAGAAAATGCTGATAACATAGCAGATTCTCTGTACTCCTATACACCTTTCAATATTGAGGGTAAGAAATACATAACCCTCCCAGGAACAAAACAGTTGATTATGAACTTGCTATGACTATGAGCCTAGCTTCCATTACCAGTTGCATACCAAAAATACTCAATGACAGGTAAGCTTAAAATACCTTCTGACAAAATTAAAAACGATGAAACCAGAGCATAAGTGAATTTAACAAATGTACATTTAACTTATGGGCTAGTATGCAGTACGTTGTAAATCTGTATCTACATGTTACAGCATTTGAACATACTACCTGATACCCCAAAAAATAAAACATGGGAGGACTAGCAATGTTCAGTGCAGAGGTGTAGCCAACATTTTGATTGGGGGTGGAGATGAGGGGAGGGGGGGGGGAGGACACCGAGAGAAATATTTGGACCTTTAAGCATATTCTCTGGAACTTTTTACATAAATACCATTTTACTTTGTAGGGTGAGGGTGGGGTTGTACTACCCCGTCGACTCTCTCCTCCCCTGGCTGCACCCATGTAGTGGCTACATCAATGTGTACATGATGAATCACAAGAATGAGCAGACTATGAGACAAAAGCTCCTTTGATTTTGAGCTTATGCGAGGCTAGCCCAAAATCCTGATTTTCCTTCGGATTTCGCTCGGCGCAATCCAAATGAATTTAGCGTATATAATAACATTAGCTCGGAGAAAAAAATACCACCGAATATCTTTGATGGAAAAAAACTCTACTTGAGCTTAATATACCATTTGGGATTTGTACCACATCATAGCTCAATTGGGATATAACACTTGTAAATGATAGCTCGCTTGGTCTATAACTTGGGTTTGAAAACTATTCAAAGCTCATATGGTTAAAATTTCCCGAATAGGCTATCCTTAATAGCCTGATCCAAGAGTCTTTTCACAACACACATGACTTGGCACAATTAACTCACAAGTTTATTGTTCGCGTGCAGATGATGAAAGACAATAACAACTGATACATTATTAATAATAATGATAATAATGATAATAATATTACTACTACTGCTACTGCTGCTGCTACTGCTGCTGCTACTGCTACTACTACTACTACTACTACTACTACTACTACTACTACTACTACTACTTGAATTAACTAAACTAACACCCACCAACAAAAACAGGCTTGTAAACACCAAAAAAAAAAAAAGGTTGAGCTATCATAGATCATAGATGTTCTAGTTCTATTCTTCTGTCTCTCTTCAGTTGGACATATAAGTATCAAAGGTAATATATTCCCATGAGTAGAGAAAAAAAGAAGAAAAAAAGCCATCTAGTATATTCAAAACTCACTTCCAGGGGCAAGATTCTCCCAAAACGATGCATATACAAACTGGGTAAAAGGCTTTTGGGTTTAATATTAAAAAAGAATCCACTTTCAGACTAAAGAATTTTCTAGTGACAATATTTTGGAAAAAAACCAAAAGTGTGTGGTTCCAATGCTTATTCATAAGCTGATTGATTTGCAAAATTTGTATCAACTGTCATGTCAGTGCATATCATTATTATTATTATTATTAATCATTTCTATAGCGCAATCAAACATTTATAAAAATATAACGAAAAGCGCTGTACAATAAAAATATACAAAATAATATGAATATATAAACAAACTAAAAAGTTAAATGGTAAAATATACAACAAATTAAAAGCGGAAATGTACAACCTATAAAAACGTTAAAAATGTGATAGAAAAATATAAAAATCATCATGAAATATTTGTTCCAGGATAATTATTTATAAGTCACACACCCACCATGCACATCAATCCAAATGTTGACAACATTAGCATTTGCATAATAATTAACAACATCATCAAAACCATTTGTTCATTTATCATATTTCAAGAATTTGTCAGTAAGCCCTCTACTCATTAATATTCATGACATCACTACCACAACATTAGAACATACATACAGACCATAACCATCTGTGTACCACACATAGCATAAATCTGATATATTGTTTATGGTGTTTACATTATTTAGCACATTCATGTTAAGCCACACCCACCATGCATATTAATGATATCTGTTTAAAACATAAGCATGTACACAATAACCAGCAAAATTATCATGTGCAGTATGATGCAAAATGGATATACAGTTGTTTATTTATCACTTTTTCAATATTTTCACTTTAAACCCCATCCACTTATTCAAATGCATAAAATCACCACCACAAACATTAGGTCACATCTGCTGACCATGAGCTATCCGTGTACAACACATGTGAATCCAGTTCATAGTTTTTTAGATTTTGTGTTTACTTGTGCTTTTGTTTACAAAATCATATTAAGCCCCTCTGCCCACTATGCAAATTAATAAAATTCAACATTTGTATACTATGAAACATACACACACTAGCTAACATCATTATTATTACAAATATTAAACAAAACAAACATGTGATTTTCAAAATAAAAGCATTTCAAGATTTTTATACTAAGCCCAGCCTACTCATTATTATGTGTGATATCAACACCAAAAACAATAGGGCACATTTACAGACAATGGGTTATCTGTGGACCATATATGATATGAATCCAGTGTATCGTTCTTGAGATATCGCGTTTACGAGCTGGCCATCACAAACACACATAAATACACACGCCATCATGACCGCATAGGTTCCTGATGCTATCGCATTGGAAGCAAAAAGGTTATTGCCCCAAAATGTTGATAAAATAGTAAATTCTCTGCATGTAAAATGCACTCTATGCACCCAGTGGTGGTGCCAGCTTTTTGGTCATGAAGGGGGATTTTGTTTTATGGGGTGGGGAGAGGGGTAAAAGCCTAAAAATCGGACAAAATATGTCACTTTACCAAATTTTCTGGAAAGGCAAGTGGGGGGGAGCAAAGTGATCTCTTAGGAGGGGGTAAATTTTCCCCTATAACCCCCTCCTGTACATAGCACCAACACTGTATGCACCTCTCAATAATGAAGGTAAAAAATTCCTTAACACTCAAGGGCACAATATCTGTATAGTAACAAATGTACATCCACTTTAGATGGGCTCTTATGCAGTATGCTAGAAATCTGTTGCAGCAAACTAACAAACTGGCTATATCCTTTACTGTACAGTAGCTTTTGACCTACAAAGAATGGGAACACAGAAGAAGAAAAAACGCACACAGGGGAAGATAAGATTGGCAATGTTTCAAAGACTAAACATTAATGTGCACCAAGCAATCACAAGAATGAGGACACTTTTATGTTCCATCCAGGGACAGAAAATGGGTAACAGCTGCTGTTATGTCTATTGCTGTTATGTCTATTGCTGTTATGTCTGTTGCTGTTATGTCTATTGCTGTTATGTCTATTGCTGTTATGTCTATTGCTGTTATGTCTATTGCTGTTATGTCTATTGCTGTTATGTCTATTGCTGTTATGTCTATTGCTGTTATGTCTATTGCTGTTATGTCTATTGCTGTTATGTCTATTGCTGGTATGTCTATTGCTGTTATGTCTATTGATGTTATGTCTATTGCTGTTATGTCTATTGCTGTTATGTCTATTGCTGTTATGTCTATTGCTGTTATGTCTATTGCTGTTATGTCTATTGCTGTTATGTCTATTGCTGTTATGTCTGTTGCTGTTATGTCTGTTGCTGTTATGTCTGTTGCTGTTATGTCTGTTGCTGTTATGTCTATTGCTGTTATGTCTATTGCTGTTATGTCTATTGCTGTTATGTCTATTGCTGTTATGTCTATTGCTGTTATGTCTATTGCTGTTATGTCTATTGCTGTTATGTCTATTGTTGTTATGTCTATTGTTGTTATGTCTATTGCTGTTATGTCTATTGCTGTTATGTCTATTGTTGTTATGTCTATAGCAACATGAATTTGCAGGAAAGTGTTGATAAAAAAGATGTAGTTTGAGACAGATGTGGGAAGACAGAGAAGACATGGTGTATATCAGGACTCACTTTCACTGAAGCTCATGCGAAATATTCTTAATTTTATTGGCGCAATATAACAATGAAATTATTTTCTCCAATTTCACTACAGCAAATTTGACTTTACCAGGGAATTCAAAGGAATCTTTAAACAATTCATTTTAATAGCTTCTGAAGAGCAGATTTTAACATTTTAGTCACCAGCAAAAGCACATATTATACAGAAAAAATCATTTCAATATCATTTGCAGAGTATACAAATTTGACACTCAATACAATTTTTGAATGGCTGGACTTACTGGCAGCATTTGAAATTATGTTCACTGTGCATATCTTGATCTTCCAATCAGGAGATCTCCTGATTATCATTAATTGACAAATTACTGACAAAACTATGAGGTTTTTCTCACTATTTTGTGGACCAGACTGGTTAAGGGGCAATAATATCTTTCCTGATTCATTCTCAGTGATTGGGTGATAATATGGGGGGAAGTCCATATAATGCTACCAAAATAATGGCACTTTATACTAAAAGTAGTGTGCAGTCCACCAATTGAAAAACATACAAACAGTGTGACAGATTTTTTGGTAACTGCAGAATGAAATTACACAATTTTGATACCCGCAGTGTGAAAGATATCAATTTTGATACATGCAGTATGAGTATTCAACAAAAATATTGTAAAAATGGACCAGCAGTACAAAATTAAAAAAAAATCTCATTTTTTGGAACCTGCACTACAAAAATGAAAAAAAAGGGACAATTTTCACTAAAAACATAACACAACATTTTTGTAAAACTATTTTGTTAATTTCATAGTAAAAAAAGACGTTTACTACAAAAATGGTGCAAAAAACGGAACCTGCTCGGGTGGCACATACATATACCTCACATATGGAAGTGCTCCCCCTTCCCCTGCTCGGTATTTTTCTCCCTTTAAGAGTGATGACTCCCCCAATGATGGTGCAAGTGGGGGATCAGGGGTCAAATTTCCTAATCTTCCAAGAACACTGTTTTTTATGCAGGAACAGTGAATTTTCAAAAATCACTTTTCCAGAGGAACAGTGTTTTCTACAAACATGCTGCATCAATTATCTGCATCAATTATCAATACTTGATTTCTGCTCAAAACAAAAATGCATGTCATCAAGCAAGATTATCCATCATAAAGATAATTTCTCCAGTAAGAAAAAGCTTTTTCCACTTTGCATGCAATTGCCAGTACATTTAATCGTGAATACACATATGCAAGGCTGCTTGCCTGGTACAAGTGACTGTATGCAACTGGCTGCTACATCATGTAAATACTTATAACCGACATATATATTTGCACATATTAACCAACAAAGTAGTTGTAATTAAGCCCATTATGAAGAAAGGAATTTGTTCTGTTAACGACAAGAAAGTTGGAACCAGTGAAATCTGATCCGAATAGTATTATTTGAGAAAAAGAAAAAATTAAATTTCGACCCCTGGGGATACTGTTTTGTAAAAGATAACAGTGCATTGCCCATTACAAACAAAAACAAAATAGGAAAAAAAATTTAAATTTGACCTTCTGAAGGGGATATCTATATCTATCTAGAGACATTGTATATATATATATTACTATCTATATATATATATATATATATATATATATATATATATATATATATATATATATATATATATATATATATATATATATATATATATATATATATATATATATATATATATATATATATATATATATATATATATATATATATATATATATACATACATATATATATATATATATATATATATATATATATATATATACTATTTTCTTGTACAGTTGTATGGTTACCACAACACAACTGTCTGGTTTTTGATGATTTTACTGTAAGACAAATCATACACAGAAATATATCAAAATCTGTAATGGCACTTGTCAATGGCACAACTACAATCTTTTAGCGCCCATGGGGCATTTTGTTTAAGGACCCAAAAAATATAGAATTTGTTTAAGGCATGTGCAGTTTATTACACCCTTGACTCTTTTGTGCCCCATTATATTGTACTAATAGTAAGCATGACATGCCATTAATCCTAATCTTTAAACCAGTACACACAAATCTGACACAATAAAAAAAAGTCAAAATTTGTATGAGGTATTTACAATCTCCATCAAAAAAGTACAGTCAAAGAATACTTCATAGTACCAATATAGTTACCCAAAGGTCCGGCCCAAAGATGAGGATTAGCTTTGGAACAACCACATACCAATTTAATCTGCAGGACTCCAAAAACACCCCTGCTGTGCCTCAGTATTTATACTACAAGTGTTAATATGGTTAACACATTCATATCATCACTTAGGTAAAAGCATCAGCTGTCTAGGTTTTGAGTCATATCATAATACTCGGGCGCATCCCTTCATAAACAATGATGACATGCAGCTAAGTTACTGGACTTATCTTTTCTTTTAACTGGTCAAAAATGAGGTCAAAGAAGTGGTTCATTCAAAAATTTAAGTCAAAGTGTAGTATTTGCTTTGCTTACAATGATTTTGGTTAATCATTTCTACTAACAGAAATTGATATTTGATATGTAAACTAGAACTGTCAGAAGGACAGTATGCTTGACTATACAACGCTAGTATAGAGAATGGGCTTATAGAGGGAAGTATATACAGAAATAGGGTAGCAGGGGCAGATGATTTCAAATTACTTGAGCTTTGAAAGATGCACTTACATTTTCATTTGCAGACAAGCTTCAAAATGTCTTTTGAATTTTCCAAGATATTTTAAGACAAAAAAAGCTGAAGGTTACCTCACCCAGTAACTCAGAAAACATGTAAAACCTAGCAGTCTTTATAACTATAACACCACTTTTAGTTCTATCAATTAAAAACAAAGAAAGGTGAGGCCCTGACTTGCCAATGAAAGTCAATGAAAGAATGTCATTAAGCTCCCTTTCCAAACTGTACTCTCCCCCAGACCCTACACATTCCCAGAACTACATCCTGAATTGTAATACAACTTCCAATTTAAGAAAACATGTGTGTCAAGCAAACAAAGTCAAGCAGCATGAAAAATGTACAATAACATTAAAGCAAAATTATGCGAAATGTGTGACAAACTAAACATTGCAAACGATACAAATCCCCTCACCGCTAATAATGCATATTCCAGACTGTCCCACATTCCATCCCAACCTGTTCCATGTGATCCCACGTCTATACTCCATGCAATCACACCTAAAAAACCAGATACTAAATGTCATTCCACCACTTGCATGACCCACATGCCATCACAACTGAAATCCAGATGACATACCACCACATGCCAATCCACTCTGTCCCACATGTCGACTCACCCTGTTCCACATGCCAACTCATCCTGTTCCGATGCCAACCTACAATGTTCTACATACCAATCCACCCTGTCTAACATGCCAACACATCCTGACCAACAACCCACTGCACCCTGTCCTACATACAATTCTACCCTGTCCCACATGACCTCATCCTAATTCCTTCAGCTGCTTTATCATCATGTCATCTTCTACCCCACATTCTGCTTATTGTTAATATTTCTCAAACCCCTAATTTAACATTCTTTAGACGCATGGATACTTTTTATTTGCTTCTTTATTCGCGGCAAGACAAACATTTGTATTGCTATTCATGTCAGGAATATCAATATCATATCAAAGTCATAAGCCATATATTTTTGATCTCAGGTCAAACATATTGCAGCAAATGCACACTATACCCCACCCATTAACAGTGAACAATTGTTCAAGCAAAATCAACACACCCACTTTAATTCAAGCGATACCACATATACAAATATTTTCATTGCTATGCAAATAGGCTAATTATTATGCACACACAATCCCCCAATCATGCTCAACTGAACAGTATCAATGCCCTCTACTACTGAACCAAATAGCAAGTTATTATCTCAGTTAAATATTTTATATGCAAGCTTATTGTTATGCAAATAACCTACTTAATATACACACTACACCTCACCATTGAGTGTAGACAATGTTCTTCACATACTGTATATGATCATTTATGTAAAACAAAATCCCCACTACCTTTTTAATTTAAGAGATATCATAGATCCAATTGTTTTATTGTTATGCAAATAAGCTAATTAGTATGCACACACACACACAACCCCTGATCATACTTACTTGAACAGTACCCCTATGCCAAGTTACATAAATGTACACAATTCATAACTTAAGTTACAAAAACTTTAACCAAAACTTTTACCTGACAAATATTTCCATTGTTATGCAAATAAACTAATTAGTATACACACACAACCCCTAATTATGTTCATTTAACAGTACCCATGTCCTCTACCCCTATGCCAAGTCACATGAATATACACCATTCATAAGTTATGAAAACTTTAACCAAAAACTTTAACCAAAACTTTAACCTGACAATTATTTTCATTCTTATGCAAAAAAGGCTTATTAGTATACACACACAACCCTCCAATCATGCTCATTTGATCAGTACCCATGTCCTCTACCCCTATGCCAAGTCACATGAATGTACACCATTTATAACTTAAGTTATGAAAACTTTAACCCAAACTGTAACCCAAACTGTAACCAAAACTTAACCGGACGTCGACACCGACACCGACACTGACGGTAGTACAAAAGCTGTTCTTCAAATAATCGAGCTAAAAATGCTGTTAAAGGTGATGAAAAAAGACCAACGTTTGAAAGCATTTTTCACTCTGAATAATGCTTAAAATAACCAGAAAAGTGGATAATTAGTAATCAATACAGGATGTGAGTTCCTTTTAGTTACAACACCATGATGAAAATGAATAAGAGATGGCCTGTCAACAATCAATGGCTAATTTCCACTGCAAATACATTATACTCCCTCCCAAACATCTAGCTGCAACCCTAAACCATAAATGGCACCATGTGCACCTCACCATAGGGACGGAGGAGAGGGGGGGGGTGCACTTCCCCCCAAAGATTTGCTAATCATTGTTTTTTTGTATTGAATTATATGTAGAATTAAAAAAGATGTTCGTACTTTTCCCTACAATCATGTTTGTCCCTCCAACTAAAATCTCTTACAGCTGCCTGTAAAAGGGATAGTACAACTCTTTCAGAACTTAAGACTTGTAAAAAGCAGACTCATCCAAACAAACTCCAGCATAATGCAAACATGCATGAGATAATGAGGTACACATACATCTCAGGAGCAACCATTTTCATATATCAAACAATCATTTTCACACCTTCCCGAGCTTTTATATCTGTTGATATCTATTCATTTCTTGAACGTGACATATTATCAAAGAAGAAAATTTCAACTGAAATCGTTGTGGACAAGTGGGAACTTCTTTAAGACTTGATATAAATTTAAGCTGACCACAGTAAATGACAAGACAAGATACATTCCAGGACCCCCGACCGTTATCAGGTTTAGATTTCGGACATACTCATTATACACTGTCTGACAACTGTTCCAACGTGTAAAGTGAATATAAAGTCGGTATTTTTGATGATGATCAAGATTCTCTGATATGAGATCATACCATCAAACAAGTTTTCATGGTTGTTTTGCATCAGATTATCAGTAATAAAGTATCATATATGTAAGGTGACGAAAAACAGTGCAGGAATATTATGTTGATGAAGTCAAAACCTCTGTGTAGTGACGTGGTTAGAAGGCTCTGGTTTATTAATGTACTAGTGCCACAGTGGCTGGTTGGTGGGGGTAGAATATATATAGTTACGGACTAATCACACTTTCATAATTTCTAGTTGGGGGTTAGATGGTAGTCCAAAATCCTGATGTATTTCTGTAAGCATTCTGGATGGGGATTGAACATTCTGGATGGGGACAAGAGATTGAGCATTCTGGATGGGGACAAGGATTGAGCATTCTGGATGGGGACAGGGATTGAGCATTCTGGATGAGGACAGGGATTGAGCATTCTGGATGGGGACAAGGATTGAGCATTCTGGATGGGGTCAGGGATTGAGCATTCTGGATGGGGACAGGGATTGAGCATTCTGGATGGGGCCAGGGATTGAGCATTCTGGATGGGGACAGGGATTAACCAATCTGGATGGGGACAGGGATTGAGCATTCTGGATGGGGACAGGGATTGAGCATTCTGGATGGGGACAGGGATTGAGCATTCTGGATGGGGACAGGGATTGAGCATTCTGGATGGGGACAGGGATTGAGCATTCTGGATGGGGACAGGGATTGAGCATTCTGGATGGGGACAGGGATTGAGCATTCTGGATGGGGACAGGGATTGAGCATTCTGGATGGGGACAGGGATTGAGCATTCTGGATGGGGACAGGGATTGAGCATTCTGGATGGGGACAGGGATTGAGCATTCTGGATGGGGACAGGGATTGAGCATTCTGGATGGGGACAGGGATTGAGCATTCTGGAAGGGGACAGGGATTGAGCATTCTGGATGGGGACAGGGATTGAGCATTCTGGATGGGGACAGGGATTGAGCATTCTGGATGGGGACAGGGATTGAGCATTCTGGATGGGGACAGGGATTGAGCATTCTGGATGGGGACAGGAATTGAGCATTCTGATGGGGACAGGATTGAGCATTCTGGATGGGGACAGGGATTGAGCATTCTGGATGGGGACAGGGATTGAGCATTCTGGATGAGGACAGGGATTGAGCATTCTGGATGGGGACAGGGATTGAGCATTCTGGATGGGGACAGGGATTGAACATTCTGGATGGGGACAGGGATTGAGCATTCTGGATGAGGACAGGGATTGAGCATTCTGGGTGGGGACAGGGATTGAGCATTCTGGATGAGGACAGGGATTGAGCATTCTGGATGGGGACAGGGATTGAGCATTCTGGATGGGGACAGGGATTGAGCATTCTGGATGGGGACAGGGATTGAGCATTCTGGATGAGGACAGGGATTGAGCATTCTGGGTGGGGACAGGGATTGAGCATTCTGGATGGGGACAGGGATTGAGCATTCTGGAAGGGGACAGGAATTGAGCATTCTGGATGGGGAAAAGTCTATTCAGACAAAAAACTCTTTTGCCCAAGTGGGCCCATATGCCTACATATAATTCTTAAAGTTTTGTTCACCAAATTTATTTCTTGTTCCAAGTAAAGGCAAAGTTTCAACATTTGATCTGCTTCAGCATCAGCAGCATAACTTGGATCTATTGTGACAGACAATTACAAAAAAAAGCCTTAATGGATTACAATCAGGAACAGACCTGCTGTGCAATTGGAAGACCTGCATCATCATTGGCAAAGATGTGCCAACATTGGGCGAAGCTGTGCCATCATTTGCATCAAATATTTGCAAACTTATGCACATTCGCAGATTAAAAAAATTGTATTCTACTCACTTACTGAACCAGTTTAAAGAACCATTATTCCACTGGCAAGAGTTTTATCCACACTACAGTTCAAGCCCAGAACAATCTCCCAGACTGCTGCTGGAGAGATTCATGACAAAGGGGCCCAGTCCTTTTTGTCATTTTGGGTAAATCAACATCTTCTTTCAGTACCATGCAGAGATACTTTTTCCAATCTACTAATAAGCCACTGTGAACCATTGACTAGCCCATGAGGACTTCTCTTATAGTGCCCTGCTGCCAGGTGTTTGACTAGGGAGTTGCAAAATGGCAACTACCTGGTTTAACCTGATCATACCATGTGGTATTGTTCACCTTGGCATTCTAATTTTGTTTTAAATCATGCAGAGATAAATTCATACTAGCACATAAGATAGCAATGCCAATTACCATGGGTGACACTCCATATGAGCAAGGGGTGCACTTGTACCCCTAAAAGATTAGCTAATTAATGTATTATTGTTTGTTTTTATATTGAATTAAATTTATAATAAAAAAGATGGTCACATTTTGCACCCCCCCCCCATTCATTGTTTGCCCCTCCAACTTAACTCCAGTACCTCTTGCAATTTATGTTTGGTCGCATACTGAGAGCCATGGGCAGCTCGCATTGGGCAAAGGGGTTTCACTTCCTTCCCAAGAGATTTGCTAATCATTGTTTTTGCAATAAAGAATACAAACATGTTTGAATTATATGTAGAATTAAAAGGATGTTCATTTTTTCCTCCTCCCCAAAAAAACAAACATGCCCCCTACCCCCTTCCAAAAATGTACTGCCCCTCAAACTAAAATCCCTTACAATTGTCTATGTTGAAGGTTACATGGTCATCAACTTTGCCAAATCTAAACACACAAAGAGCTACTTAAAATCAAAGTTTTTTTACACTGGTACCTATCAGCAAACTTTCCTGATAATTGACAAAACAAATCTTAGAAAGTATGAATATGTGGTAATAAAAACAAAATTGATAAAGGCCACTGGGGAGCAATGCAAAGTACAAATTGTACATTCTGTTCAAATACCAAATAATACAAATGTCTATAAGCAATGAAAAATATGAAATATGTCAATTTGTCCGTCATATTTTCCTAATGAACGAAAAAAGAAAAGTGAAAGAAAGAAGAAAAGGTCCCTAACTTGGCGATGACGTTGATTCAAACATGACATATATAGGCCTACACCATTAAGTCAAAGAAGTATAGCAACTTGCATAAGCGCAATGGCAACATGATTTTCCTTTCTAACACACTGCAGTCAAAAGCTTGGAACAGTCTCCCAGACTGTGTTGTTGGAGAGATTAAAGACATGGGTCATGGTCATGCCCCGGTCATGCCCCGGTCATGCCCTGGTCATTCAAGACTTGTGTGCATCATCTTCTCTCTGCACTATAGCAGAAGATTATTTCCGTTATCCCTCGACTGCTGTGATCCATTAATTGGCCCATGAGAACATCTCTTATAGTGTCTTGTTGTCTCTACTTGTGTTTGACCTGGTCCATAGCAGAAGATTGATTGGCCCACGAGGACATCTCTTATAGTGCCTTGTTGCCAACTGACCTGGTCCATGATCCACTGATTGGCCCATGAGGACACAGTGTCTTGTTGTCTATACTTGTGTTTGACCTGGTCCATCCCTATGCCGCTATGAACCTTTGATTGGCCCATGAGGACATCTCTTATAGTGTCTTGTTGCCTTTGATACTTGAACCATTGATTTGACTATACTTGTGTTTGACCTGGTCCATTCCTTATAGTGTCTTGTTGCATATACTTGTGTTTGACCTGGTCCATCCCTATGCCGCTGTGAACCATTGATTGGCCCATGAGGACATCTCTTATAGTGTCTTGTTGTCTATACTTGTGTTTGACCTGGTCCATCCCTATGCCGCTGTGAACTATAGTTTGGCCATGAGGACATCTCTTACAGCGTCTTGTTGCCTATACTTGTGTTTGACCTGGTCATACCTCATTTGCTATTGTTCATCTTGCTTTAACATACAAAACATACTGCAGATAGGAATGGCCTCTTACCCACTTGGTCGCAATAATTACTGCTGGGTTTTAAATTGACAGATAAGTCACAAACTTTTATTTACAAGTCTTAAAAATGTGTAACACATGACACAAAGAAGCATGGCTTAAGAATGACAAATTTCAATCCCTTACAAAGTATCTACCTTGCAACATGCTTGTGACAAGCTAACAATGTTTAGTTTGCAGCAAGCTTGTATACTTCACAAGTAAGCTAGTACTAGCTTACTTCACAAGTAAGCTAGTACTAGCTTACTTCACAAGTAAGCTAGTACTAGCTTACTTCACAAGTAAGCTAGTACTAGCTTATTTCACAAGTAAGCTAGTACTAGCTTTTCACAAATAGCTAGTACTAGCTTACTTCACAATAAGCTGGTACTAGCTTACTTCACAAGTAAGCTGGTACTAGCTTACTTCACAAGTAAGCTGGTACTAGCTTACTTCACAAGTAAGCTGGTACTAGCTTACTTCACAATTAAGCTAGTACTAGCTTACTTCACAAGTAAGCTAGTACTAGCTTACTTGCGCAAGCTAAAAATGTTAGCTTATCTTCAGCAGATTATGTAACATTGAAAGGTAATATTTTCCAAAAACACCAATAATTTATATATCTATGGTATTATAAACAACATGTACAATGTACAATGTTCTCAATCAGGCAGAGAAATATTTGACAAAAATTCAGAAACTCATATTTCTTAAACCTTGGGAGGGGAGACCCTGTTTCATTTCACTTCACAACAACCTGCAATTAGTGGATTTCACAATGGAGGCCTATTATTCAATTCTGTATAGCCTTTAAGACCTGTTGAAATTTAAATGAGAAACCCAAAGGGCTTATTACTGTCCCAGCAGGTCAAATATTAAGAACTTCCAGAAATGCTGAGACAAAAATTCTTTTTTCCTGAAGAATTTTCATTAGTTTCTATTTCTATGACCTTGCAATGACTTGTTGTTGTTAGAAATGCTATAAAACAATAAGGAACAAAAAAAGTGAAGGGGATTTAATGAGGTTCATAAAACAAAAGAGAAAGTAATGGGATAAAAGAGCCTACTGTTTTGTCAATACTTCGTTGCTATACAAAGTTCATGTTGGATTCTTTGTACTTTCTTTGATTTCAATTTACTTTATTGTACAATATGTCTGTATATTTTAATAATTTTGTTTTCTCATTTATTTTTTTATATTTAGAACAATTTAATAATCCTTATGAAACTTTTTTTTTTTCTTTAGAAAAACATGAAAATGCTTGATCATGAATAATATAAATATATATATATATATATATATATATATATATATATATATATATATATATATATATATATATATATATATATATACATACATACATGCATGCATGCATGCATGCATGCATGCATACATACAGACATACATACATACATACATACATACATACATACATACATACACACATACATACATACATACATACATACATACATACATACACACATACATATATATATATATATATATGATAATATTATCTCCCTCAACCTCCCCCTGAAAATGGTAAGCTGAGCCATGCACTCTCACTATGAAATGAAACAGATCAAAGTAAGAAGGAACATGCAAAATTAACCCTTGTAAGACTGCAACCAAAAATTGGACCTGCGCATCATTCAATTTCGGTCTAACAAGAGTTCAAATGTAACCTGTCGGACCATAACAGGAAAGGGGACCTGTGCTTCACTTAATTTCAGAGACAAGCAATTAAATCTTGGCACAAGTAATATCTCAAAAATCAGCCACATCATACCAAATATTTTTAATTCTGAAGATACTCAAAAATAATGATGTTCATTTTTCATAGAATAAAATCTGTAATTTCATGTTATTTTACAACAAAATAAAAGTCTGAATTTCCATCAAATGTCTGTTATGATTGGCAGAATTTCAAATATATATTAAATTGTGGAAAGCTCTGGGGTAAGATTTATATGTGTTTTTTGTATTATGTTCACCTCAAATGTTAATATAAATGTGTCTGTGATTTTCTATAAATGAATGTTGATGGAGGACACAGTCATGTAAAGAAATTATACCTTAATCAAAATCAAGTGCTGCCTTTTTTAGACATCACAGCACGGAAAATTAATACATTGATGAGTTTCAGACACGATTTGACTAAATGTAGGATAATGAGTTTGCATCTGATCTTAAAGGAATAGTCCCATATTTTTGTGTAACCTTTCATAAGAAAGAGAACAAATTGAGAAATAATTTAGTACAAAAATCATGTTGATAGGTTATTCCTACCAGGAGATATCAAAAGTTTAAGGTACACAAAAAATGGCAATAAACGAATAGGAAAAGGCTCAGTATGACATCACAGCAACACATTCTCCCTCAAAGTTTAGGTATTTTATTGAAATCTATCATCCTTTTTTATTAGTAAAACCTGCTAGAAAAATAAATTGATGAAAGTCAGGTATTTATAACACTGCCAAATATACCCTAGACTTCAATAACTTTTGGAAAATTGTTTCTAATCATATAAAAACAACCAATTAACGCTCAAAGAAAGACATAAACATTTGCAATGGAAATTGCCTCTATGACATCATCAAACACGAATTGATCATACTGTACAAAAACTTTGAAATTCAATTGGAAAATGTTTAAAAATCCATATCTTCTGAATGGAATATGATATCAACCTGATTTGTGTACCAAATGGCTCTTAAACGTATGCTCTTTCAACTAAAATTATACAAAAACCAGAATATTAAAAAAACCATGGGAATATTACAAAAACCATGGGAATATTACAAAAAACCATGGGAATATTAAAAAAACCATGGGAATATTGGAAATATTACAAAAAAACCATAAGAATATTACAAAAAACCATGGGAATATTACAAAACCATGGAAATATTACAAAAATCCATGGGAATATTACAAAAAAAAGGAGCACTGCGCTCAAAACGAGGGCGTTGTATGAGAACTCACATCATTACTTGTGCAAACGAAGTTGGACGGAGGTTATGTTTTACCTGTAAACTGATTGATAGATTTTGATTAAATTTGGTATGTGTTTTTTTTTTTTTTTGCTAAAGGAAGTAGTAATTAATATTTGGGACATATTGGACCAGGGAAGGGCTCAAATGGTGGGGTGGGGCATTTTAGGACAAGATTCATTTATCAAGACTTAGTTAAAACTTCAAATGGAATGTGCTGAACAATAAACTCATGCCATGAAAGAACAGCTATACAATTAATTTTCTGGACTCAAAGAAAATCAAGTGAAGTGGTCTCTGGTATCAAAGAAAACAAAACAATTGGTTTTCTGCCTTGTTTGAAAATGATGGAATGTGACTCTACCATTGAATAGAGCTCAAACAATGAATGCTTAGCTTAAACTAAACTGAAAACAATGATCACAAGTGATGATCCTCAAGTGCTTAGAATGTAAATGGCAATACAGATCAACAGTGAGAAAGAGATTGTTTTAAGTTCTAACTTGGTGGGTCAAGGGGTTTCTGAGGTAGATTGTATTTCGGTTGTGGTATGTGCTCTGCAGAGTGTTTATAATTCTAGTTAAAAGACATAATTGGTTCCCAGACAGAACAATTACAGCTGATTTGATAATTAAAAGATTACTGGCACCATCATATGTAAAATCATGTCAAATATTTTAAGGATCCACAATAATACACCCTCGACTTTTCTGAGAGCTTCTTTAAAAAAAAAAAAAAAAATCATGCTGAAAAATCAAAATTGTGACTTAAGAACTTTAAACTGAAATGATTTTGCTGTTTCACTAACATTACATTGTCAAAGGCTTAAATATTGGAATCTAGAAAACTCTTTTGTTTGATTGTTTGGTTTTGCTAAGTAAAACACCAGAAATGTCTTCGAATAAAAAAAATTAAAAAAGTATTTCAGTTTTGGAGCTGTGGCTGAATTAAGTTCAAAGATTTTTTTCATATCTCACCAATATATCTTGTCTCCGAATGTTGTCACTCACGTTTGGAAATGGCCTTATGCATAATATGAAAAGAAGCTCTTATATCTTAAAGTACTGCAATTCCAAAAATTTGTTCTTCAAATTCCCCTACTGATGACTATCACTGGTTATCTTTTCACATTTTTCACCTAAAATTGCTTCTTGACAAGGCCAAGGTCATAAATATACCTGATAATCCAACATGCTCAAAAATGATCAAACCTTGCAAGATTTTGCACTATTCTCTTAACTATTAAAACATTTGAAAAGATTATTAATAAACAATGTTTCTTGAACTTGACAGCAATGTAGTTAACAATTGTACAGGTGCCCTTTAAAGTTTTAAGTTACAATTAGCTGGAAAAAATGTTACAGAAACAATATATATCTTCCTAAAACATTAATGAACTTTACTATCAAGACAGCGTACAGTAAAGTAATCCTCGTTCGTTGATTAATGACGGTCGTTTGTTTTAATTATTAAAGGGGACAATATAAAGAGAAACAAAAACATTCTCTTACATACTTCTGTTATAATTTATATGTATGTGCCACACAATGTAACAAAATCACCACACTGTTTAAATGATAGAATTGGGGCTGCCACATGCTGATATATCTTAACGTTACACAAAACGAACGTTGATATATCCATGTACGAATTTGTGAGGAACAAGTACGTCTGGATTGCCTGACATACATCTTAGTCTGAATGCCTGATACAAATCTTAGTCTGGATGCCTGAAACGTATCTTAGTTTGGATGCCTGAAACGTATCTTAGTTTAGATGCCTAAAACATATCTCAGTCTAGATGTCTGTCTTAAACAGGTCAAAAATCCGTCAAAAGTCTATTTAAATTTAGAAGTCAAATACAAAATGTTAATTTCAAGAAATCCTCCAATCCAATCCAATTTGCAAAAGTTTTGTTATGTTGATTTATAAAAACACCACTCTCCAGTTTCCTTGAATAAAACATTGAATTTCCTCATATAGACTCCTTTTAAAACCCAGAAATTTTGGGGTTATGACCGCCACCCCCCCCCCCCCCCTTCCCCAAAGAGGTGATCCTTCTAAACCCTCCAGGTCCTTGGCACATTGTAAATACCCCCTATGTCCTTGCAATGGCACCCTACTTGGTTTAAGATAGGGTTTTGGTAAAAACCATATAATAAGAATTGAAACCCAAGGGGAAACATTACATTTAGCTAGTTCAGAGGTGGGGAAAAAGTGGTTCCTGAAATGCCAATCTTTGAAATCACCTCCTTAACAAACATTGAACAGAGGTCCACCCACGATCATACATATAGTAAAAAACTATGTCCTGTTACCATCAACAATGAATATGTTTATCGCGGAACTCATCAACTTTTTACAATACTTTCTACACTGTTAACAAATATTATTGTCCAGTATCATAAGGATTATGTTTGACCTGTCCTTTATCCATATATCAGGACCCAAAAACAAAACATTTTTTATTTCATAACAAATAAAACAAATATCTAAAAAAAAACTGACATATCTTCCTAATTAAAAACTCTCTGATACTGACAGCAACTGACCCACGACACTGAGCATTATTATCAAGTGACTTATATAATCATGTACAATGCATTTTTCTGCTCCAACGGCGACGTTCCGAGCTTCGCAAGCAGTTTATATAAGGAGCATCTCTGTGCCATCCGATCAGCTTCCAGAGCTAAGATAAAAACAGCTGCGAGGGGTATTTATGAGTAACAAAAAAAAAATCTGAGTTGGTGAAGAACCGACTCCTGGGGATGAACGGCAGAGGGTTAATTGGAGAAAGAATGCCACTTGAAATTTAATTTCACGGCGAGCAAGGGCTTAAAGCCGTGTTCTCACTATCTGTGGATCAAGATTTCCCAATAATAACCTTGCTCAATGATTGGAAGGCAAAAACAATGTAGTTTGCTATCATTTGGCAAAAGGGGCGACTTGACTGAATGTACAACTGGCGGGGCATTACTTTGATGTCTGTACCAGCCAAGGTTTTGGGCAGAATGATAATCAACAGGATAAAAAATGGAGTTGACATGAAACTCGGGAAAGAACAAGCTGGATTTTGGAGTGGACGCAGTACAACCGAATATATTTTCACTCTTCGTAACATTATCGAGTAGGCTGTTGAATGGAATAGCAACCTTTATGTGAGCGATGTTGATTTAAAAAAAGCCTTTGACAGTGTACACAGAGAAACGCTATGGAGCATCATGAAATATTACAGCATCCCTCCGAAGCTGATTAATATAATAAAATCTCTTTACGCAAATTGTAGATGCACAGTGCTGGCTAACAATAACACAACTGCATGATTCGATGTCAAGTCAGGTGTCAAACAGGATTACGTAATGTCAGGATTCCTGATCCTACTGGTGGTTGACTGGGTCATGAGACAGACAGTGGCCAATGGAAACACAGGAATTAAATAAAGTTGGCAAATAAGTTAGAGGACATCGACTTTGCAGATGACATAGCGCTTCTGTCTAGCACCAAGCAGCAAATGCAAAGTAGGTTGGGCCAATTGAGTCACAAGGCCAATACAGTCGGACTAAAGATAAACACCGCAAAAACAAAAACAATGAGATACAACGTAAAGATCCAAGAACCACTCGAGCTGGATGGAAATGACGTGGAAGAAGTTAGCAAATTTACATATCTAAGTGCAGTTGTGAACAAAAACGGTGGAGCTTCCGATGACATATGAACAAGAATAGGAAAAGCGTGAGGAGCCTTCCAGCAAACTGAGACAAATCTGGAAGTGCAGTCAGTTGAGCAGAAAACTAAGATAAGAATCTTCAAGTCAAACATTATCGCCGTACTACTCTACAGCAGCTAAACATGGCGAATGACCAAAAGTGACGAAACCAGGTTGGTTGCCTCAGAATAATATTCTTGGCCAACAAGAGTATCCAATAAGGAAATAAGATGGCAGGCAGGAACAGAGACCCTCAGCAACATAGTAAGAAGGAGGAAATAGAGATGGCTTGGTCACGTGCTGAGGATGAACTCAGATGAAATTGCCAGCACAGCACTGACCTGGACATGCCAGCACAGCACTGACCTGGACATGCCAGCACAGCACTGACCTGGACATGCCAGCACAGCACTAACCTCGACATGCCAGCACAGCACTGACCTGGAAATGCCAGCACAGCACTGACCTGGACATGCCAGCACAGCACTGACCTGGACATGCCAGCACAGCACTGACCTGGACATGCCAGCACAGCACTAACCTCAACATGCCAGCACAGCACTGACCTGGAAATGCCAGTACAGCACTGACCTGGACATGCCAGCACAGCGCCAGCACAGCACTGACCTGGACATGCCAGCACAGCACTGACCTCGAAATGCCAGCACAGCACTGACCTGGACATGCCAGCACAGCACTGACCTGGACATGCCAGCACAGCACTGACCTGGACATGCCAGCACAGCACTGACCTGGACATGCCAGCACAGCAGACCACATGCCAGCACAGCACTGACCTGGACATGCCAGCACAGCACTGACCTGGACATGCCAGCAGCACTGACCTGGACATGCCAGCACGGCACTGAGACTTGCCAGCACGGCACTGACCTGACATGCCAGCACGCACATGCCAGCACAGCACTGACCTGGACATGCCAGCACAGCACTGACCTGGACATGCCAGCACAGCACTGGACATGCCAGCACAGCACTGAGAAATGCCAGCACAGCACTGACCTGGACACACCAGCACAGCACTGACCTGGACATGCCAGCACAGCACTGACCTGGACATGCCAGCACAGCACTGACCTGGACATCAGAAGGTAAAACAAGTGTGGATAAACCAAAAGAGACATGGAGGAGAACCATAGAGAGGGAGAGAAAGGAATTGGGATTAAATTAATGGATGGAGCGAGACGAGTGGCTGCTGACAGAGTAAAATGGAGAAGTATGTTTTCTGGCCCTATTCTCCATGAGGAGAGAAGGAATTGGGAGCCAGCGATCAGACACACTACAGGCAATCTGATCACAGGACATAAGCACACTTGAAGTCAAAATGTGTGTCATTGAAAACCTCACAAACAGCGAAGGAGGGTTACTGTTCACGAGAAATAAGTTATTACAGGAGATTGCGAAACTAACGTGATCGCAGGCCGCTGATCTGCATTCACACACATTTTTAAGAATCTAATCGGAGGATCTGATTGAAGGATCTGATCGCCGGATTATGATCCTACTCCCTACTAGGATCAAGATCAAGTGCCTGACTCTGGTGAGCATTCTCACAGTAAAAAAAACAGTAAATCTGATCCCATGCAGTGGATCTGATCACATGCAGTGGATCTGATCACATGCAGTGGATATGATCACATGCAGTGGATCTGATCGCATGCAGTGGATCTGATCGCATGCAGTGGATCTGATCGCATGCCGTGGATCTGATCGCATGCAGTGGATCTGGTCGCATGCAGTGGATCTGGTCGCATGCAGTGGATCTGATCGCATGCAGTGGATCTGATCGCATGCAGTGGATCTGATCGCATGCAGTGGATCTGATCGCATGCAGTGGATCTGATCGCATGCAGTGGATCTGATCGCATGCAGTGGATCTGATCGCATGCAGTGGATCTGGTCGCATGCAGTGGATCTGATCGCATGCAGTGGATCTGATCGCATGCAGTGGATCTGATCGCATGCAGTGGATCTGATCGCATGCAGTGGATCTGATCGCATGCAGTGGATCTGATCGCATGCAGTGGATCTGATCCCATGCAGTGGATCTGATCACATGCAGTGAATCTGATCACATGCAGTGGATCTGATCACATGCAGTGGATCTGATCACATGCAGTGGATCAGATCACATGCAGTGGACCAGATCACATGCAATGGATCTGATCACATGCAGTGGATCTGATCACATGCAGTGGATCAGATCACATGCAGTGGATCAGATCACATGCAGTGGACCAGATCACATGCAGTGGATCTGATCACAAGCAGTGGATCTGATCGCATGCAATGGATCTGATCACATGTAGTGGATCTGATCGCAAGCTCATACTCAAGTGAGAACGCACTCTCAGTTATGGCCTCCTGAGAGGCAGCGGATCTTTCTGCGTTTTTTTGGTATTTTGAGTTCTTGTTGTGCTGTATGGATCGCTTGTGAGATTAGATTAGCCTACTGTTAGTGCTTATTAATGGATCCGGCAGACAAGGGAACGATTTGATGTTGACAAACACCAACATGGAGTCTAGTAGCTCATTTAAATACGTATTGCATATTTTAAAATCTGTTTCTTGTTCTTGTAAATAATCATTTTTAAAATGTTCACTTTAAAGGATTAGTTCAGGGGTCATACATGTCCATCTTATATGAAAAAGAACTTCAAACGAAACAAAATGATAAAGAAAGCATTCAAAAATCTTATTCTATTAAGGAGATATTCAAGTTTAAAGTTGTCTTATCTGTGTAGAAATGACTGGTGTAGTATCTACTACGGAAAGTTGGCATCTTCATCCCCACATTCTTTAACAATATTTAATGTATTTTAATTTTTTTTCACTATTTAAATTGTTTTCTTGAAATTTCTTTAGGTGATAAATTATAAATACCCTTCCTAGATTTAGTTTTACTCCTTTTTTTGACATATTCCATAGGAGGGGGGAGGGGGGCATTTTTTGTATAAAAGGGCAACAAACTTTGAAATTCCAGGTGATATTATTCTTTTAGATTTCAAAAGGGCACTTTGTCAACAAAAGGAAGTTCATTGGCTTGATGAACCCCTTCCACCCCCGGTTATGGGCATGCTGTTTCATATAAGATTTCTGCAATACTTCAGTACTTACAAATCACAACATAACAATTTCTACTGCAGAAATTTAATATTCCGCTTCATGTGCAAATTCATTCAATCATAGATAAAATTCACACTTGAACACAATTGATGAAGAATGAATAGTCATGCCTGCCCTCAGAATTTCTCCCTGATAACACACTTTCATATTAACGTTACACAGTTGTTCATCATGTACATTCATATAGACATGTCAATATTGGTATTAGTGAAATGCTTTTATTTCCATCATATTTTCTCATTTGAAAATCTGAATTTATGGTATTCGTCATTATTTTTATAAGCTTGCTGATAACTCTACATTTATAACTTCAAATTGGTACCTTTTAATTGGTACCAACTATAGAAAGATTTTGAATAATTAAGACCAAAATATCTACCTACTGTGGTGTAGCGGTTATCATACCTGTCTACAGACCACGAGGCCCCGGGTTCAATCCTGGGGTAGGTAGACACGCCAGTGCACCACAACTGGTTATCAAAGGCCGTGGACATTGACTTGGTTGTCGATGTTATGTCTGTCCGCACGTCATACCTGTGTTCTCGTCCGGTCGATAAGCGCTTCGTGATAGCATTTGTACTATCATAACCGAATACACAGGCGACGCACCCTGGCCATTGTAATTGTGTGTTCAACTCTCTCTCTCTCTCTCTCTGACCAAAATCTCACACAACTAATTTCATCCCTTTTCCCCTTAAAACAAACCAGTACAAACACCCCCACCCCCACACACACACACAGTCATCTAAAAATGATGAGTCAAGACTTTCTTCCACCCACCCCCTCCATAAAACATGCACCACATCTACTAGCACTGTGTTGTGCCACCCATCCTTCAAGCTCTGTTATCATAAACAACCTTTTATATCCTCCAGCATCTCTATCAAGAATCTCTCTCTCTTTTCTTCTCTCTCGACACAAAATCATTATTCGTATTATTCTTTTAGATTTCAAAAGGGCACTTTGTCAACAAAAGGAGGTTCATTTGCTTTAATGAACCTCCCCCCCCCCTCCCTCTCCATTCATGAAAAACTACAGAGCTGATTAGGGGTAATAAATTTCAATTCTTCTTCCCGTTTGAAAATATGAATTAATTGTTTTTCCATTTTCTTTACAAGCCTGTCCTTCATCTTTTAAAGTTGCTTGACTCATGTTTGTTTTGCTGAAAACTGTACAGGACTTTAAAATTGGTACCCTTTAATTAGTACCCTATTAATTAGTACAAACTATATATAGATTTTGAATAATTAAGACCAAAATCTCAGACAACCAATTTCTTCCACTATTCCTTATTAAAAACAAGATCATTAAAAACACACACAGTCATCTATCAAAGATGCGTTAGGACTTTCTTCAATCCAAAAAAAGAAGAAGAAGAAAATCAGATAAAACCCCTTATCACATCTAGCTAGCACAGTCAAGTTCCCAGCCTCGTCACTTATTCTCTTCTGTGTGTATTCCTCCACTCGGATTTATGAAACATGCTGTTTTTCGAAGGTGGTTTCGAAAGTGGTTACAGCCTCGTTACAGTAAAAAAATGCAGATAAAGGGTTGTAAATACTATCCATTAACATTTTAAGAAAAAATTCAGAGCAAAAAATAATAAAAATCTAACGATTAAAGATTCGGAAAAAATGTGTGTCAGAAAATGTGGTCAAAAACCACTTTTTCAGTTTTGGGCCCAAACGTTCTTTATATATATGATGAAAAATTTCTTATAACAAAATCTGTTTAAATATCGAATGAATTAGAGAAAGCTGATCACGAGTTGGACGAATAATCACCAATATCACCAAGTAGCAAGATCCATTTTTGAGTTATCGTATGATACAACGTGATTGGTCAGTTGCAATCACGTGATATTGTTTACATCGGTATCGTACATTCGTAATGAAATGAATACTGTAGGCCTACTATAGTGCACATTTTTTGTCACTTAATATCATTCATTATTAACTGAATTCATATACAGTATATCTATGATATCTGACAGACCCCTACAGTAGCTTAAAGGGGCAAGGTGGTAGACTTATTGAGGGGCACATTATTGCACATGTGAAGCGCTGTGTTTTTTTGGAATGGAGTCCAAGGGACCCCTTCAGGCTCAATCTCCAGGTGAAGAAGCTCTGGGATTTTAGCTATTTTACATCTCAGAATGAATATTCTGACTGATAACGACCAGTCATTAGCTAAACAGGACAATTGCTTACTATGCTATCATTCTGTGTTCTGTATCCATGTAAGATAAGATAATATTATCTACTTAGATAATTAAGTTAAAAAAATAATTTAATCTACATTTAAAAAAATAATGTTACCTTTTTTTTTCTCATGAGGGGCAGAGCTGACCTCCAGGGGGCAGGGCGGGCCCATGCAGGGGCAGAGCGGGCTGCCCCTGTGAAACAGTAAAGCTAGGGGTCTGTCTAATGTGTATGTTCCTTTGTTATTTCCTTTGAAAATGACATGCTCGAAATTAATAAAATTTTGTAACATTTTGTGCACTATGATGAGCATGTTGCCTTTAGTGTATGATGGTTACTACGTGATTTGATACAGTTTATCTGACTTAGCATAGCATAGCAATGTTTAACCTCCCAAAAGCATCCCGTGCTGGACACTATATCAAAATGGCCACGGCCAAGTTGTGAACTCACTGCAGACCCACCGAGATACGAACCGGGGACGTGCGGGTAAGAGGACAAAGCACTAACCACTTCGTAATGATTAGTTCCGTGCTACCACTCTTTTTACTGCTACAACATTGTCAGATGACACCCCACATGATAGGAAATGGTCTCATTGAGTGATCAGTTTCGTGAAAACTGAAAAATTCTAAAAGTGGGCAAAGTTCTGACCGAAGAGAATGACATCACGACACCTCATTAACCTAATTTCTAAGAACTGACTGAACACTCTGGGAACTGATTGAGCACTCTGGGAAGTGAATGAGCACTCTGGGAACTGATTGAGCACTCTGGGAATTGATTGAGCACTCTGGGCACTGATTGAGCACTGGGACCTGACTGAGCACTCTGGGACCTGACTGAGCACTCTGGTAACTGAATGAGCACTCTGGGAACTGACTGAGCACTCTGAACATTCAAGCTCTCGTCATAAACAATATCAACAAGAATCTCTCCCTTTCCTCTTTTCTTCTCTCTCAACATAAAATCATTGCTCATTGCTAATTCCAGTGGTAATAAATTGCACGGGTTATAGGCTAGAATACATATACATATTCTGTTTAATGGAATTTTGCATTTTTTTTTGGTGATTGGTACATCAACTATTCTATGACTGGTTGGAGAGTGTGAGTGTGCGTGTAGAGACAGGGCTTTGTAAATCATTTTTGATTATTGCGATGATTTCTAGTCAAGGTATAAATATAGCTGGCAGAATATGACTTCAATGGAGTATTTATGACAATGTTACAGGACAGAATAATTAAGTTTCAGATTTGTTGAATGATGGCAGCAAGTAAATATGTCATACTTTTTTAAAAACAAAAAGGAAGAGATACTAAATGGAGGAAACATTTAGAAGAGAAGTTTACGACTCTTTTAAAAGTAGATTCATGTTCAGGAATTCTTATTTCATAAACAAAGAATATCTTCAAACACCACTTTATTTTAGTTTCTACTTCACTTGCTTGTCAGAAGATGCTAGTCTTATTGTAGCATATCTTTAAAATTGTGCTCCCACCCCCCAATGAAGAACATGTTGCTACGCCTATGATTATACAGGAATACTGACGTACTAAATCAAATTAAAGGATAAAGTTAGCAGTCGAGCAAGAAGGAACAAAATGATAAAGAAATTATTCAAATGTTGTTGTTTTTTTTTTTTTTTTCCAAAATTTTTTTTAGGGAAAAATCTTGTTTATACCTAGCTGTGTTATAATGACTGGAATAATACTAATAGTGATTCCACAGAATCATATCCATTAAAACTGTTTTGTGATATATTCGCACAAAAAGAAAGAAAGAAAAAGAAAAAACATGAGAGTAGGCCTACCCCAAAACCATAAAAAATAGTCATCCAAAACATACTAACTAGAATATCAGCGCTCTGTAGAGCGCATACCTCCGCCCCGTTGCAATCCCAACATGCCTAGAATAGTTTTAGAGTTCATTTCATCCCCATATCCAATATAATCTACCTCAGAAATCCTAGGCCCATCAAGATTCATCGCCAAGTTTTGATCTGTAATGATCATTTGCATTCTGAACACTTGATTATCTTCTGGCTGATTTCTTCCAAGGCCATATCATTATATTTCATTCAGGCTGAGCATTCATTGTTTGAGTTCTATTCAGTTAAGATTCACATTCCATCATTTCCCATTCATGGCAGAAACCAATTGTTCTTATCACGTTGGTAGTAAATTCAAAACATGACAATCAAATCTAAAGTCTAAACTTACCATCACGGTTTTTCTCGAGTTCTTCCGCAAGTGATTTTTCCTCAACTTGTACCCGCTTTTGCTCATCCTCATTGAGAAGTTCCAATATTGTCTTCTGCGATTGGCTCTTTCCATTCGGTTTTGTGCTGGTAGATGGCATTGACGATAATGGCTTTGCTACAGCGGATACACTTTGTGCGGTACTGGCAACAGCTGGGTTTAAAGGTATTGTTACTGGCTGAGTAGAGGGGGCTATACTAGGTCCCAACAATAACGTGTTTGGATCGGTAAAATTTGACGGAGCTATAACTACTGTTGTATTGTTCCCGGAAGAATCCAAGGAATTCTGAAGTGAGGATGAGTTCAAAAAATTAGTCAATATGGTCGGATTTCCACCGGCTAAATTAGCCGGTGCCACCAACAACGTAGTATTTGCCTGAGTACCATTATGTTGCGTGCTTGAGCCTAATGGATTAAGAATAAAAGTCGGTGACTGGTTAGGTAAATTAGGGTTGATAAAGAACGTATTTGGGGCGAGAGCCGGCCCAGAATTCATCAGCACTGATTGAGATGGTACAGTCTGGGCTAATGTTTGGCTTGGTTGCTGTATTATGAAAGATGTCGAGGGTATATTTGCATTTTCCGTTGAGAAAATGAATCCGCTGTTTGTATTAAAAAGCTGAACATTCCCATTCGGAGTTTGAAAAAAGGACATTCCATTTAAGGAATTATTCAGAGACGGTCCTGTAAAAAACTGACCCAAAACATTTTGCAATGGCTGTGACCCGTCAAAATTTAATGCCAAAAATGGATTAGGCTGTGTTTTAAGGTCTGGTTCGGACTGTTGTAGTTGGATAGTTTGTGCCATGGGTTCCATTGAGGGTTCGGAGATGGCCTGATTTTGTGAAGATCGGACATCCATGGTTGTGTCCTGATCATTTATGCAAGATAACGTCCTCGGGCTTGACATCAGAAAGTTTACTGAGCCGTCCACAGTTGTGGTGTCCATTGCTGTAGGCGAGGGCGCCTCCATGGTTCAAACGTTTCTATTCTCTCCAACAAATGTCAAAGTTTTGTTGATCTATATTATTCCATCAACCTGCAAAAGATAAGAGAAAATCAAAACAAGTTATTCATCTTGCAAAAACCACCAATTGCACATTTTTTTAGCAATTTCTGTTCTATTAATACCAACTGATCTACTTAGTACGTAAGAATGCAGTGATTGGGAAGTCATATATTTTCAAAGTTTAACTAACTTAGTGGTCACGATCAGGAAAAATACATTTAATATCCTGAGAATGTTTTGTGTATGGGTGCAACATAAAACTTACTACAAAAATTGCATGTCAGGCAGGCCAGCCTTGCAAATATTGCATCTACCTGGCTATGAATGATTTTTGACTGTCCTAAGCAGCCAAAGGAGTATGAAATCTTTCCTTTGGTTCCCAACCGATGGTGGGGGTGTATGTTCTTTAAATGTTGCCATCTGCATTATCAAATGTGTAAAAACAGATATAAATGTCTTAAAGGAAAAGACAGCGTCCCATAAATAAATTAAAAAGTGAATGACGCTGTGCTTATAACGTCACTTACAGTTTTCACTTTTCTTTAATGATTGCAAGAAATCTGCAATGTTATCGATCACACATCCGCCAAACAGAACATAGGGACCTACATGTCTGATTGATTACATTGTAGAATTTTAACGATCATTAAGAAAAAGTGAAAACCGGAAGTAAGATGGCGGCATTCAATTCTTAATTTATTTATGGGACAATACCTTCCCTTTAATTAAGGCATTATTTAAAACTAATGGCATGTATGCATTACATAAATATTTGAAATCATTTACTCCGAACATAATCTGAATGATGCAGAAGAGAATACACTGAACAAAATGTTCGCAAGTTTATTTTTAATCTCTATCCAGACTAATACACTGCAGACCTGGATATCCAGGGTACTCAAGCATACTTCTTAATTGTAAGGGGGACATCTGGTAAACTTCAGACATGAAAAAAGGGGTCTTGGTGCCTCTGGACTATTAATGTGTTTGATCAGCACACCACACCTGTTAACATGAATTACACATTCACATTATATGCTTGGTCACATTCATGTCTGCCACATGGTCGTGTGATACCTGGGACCTTGACCTTTTTGTAAACAAACTGGGGAATGAAAAGTGAGGGTACATAATTTTACCTAATTCGAGAATATTCAAAGATACTTTTCATGCATGTGATATGGTACTTAAAACCTTTGATACAAATAATCAAATTAATCATGATTATTTCTTATGAATACTCAAGTAACTAGAATATTAGCACTCTCTAGTGTGCATACCACTGCCCTGTTGCAATTCCAACATGCCTAGAATAATTTTAGAGTTTATTTATTCCCCAGACCCAATATAATCTACCTCAGAAATCCTAAGCCCACCAAGATTCATCCCCAAGTTTTGATCTGTAATGAAATCTGAACACTTGAAGATTTATCTTCTGGCTGGATTTCTTCCAAGGCCATACCATTGTTTTCAGTTTTATTCAAGTGAAGCATCATTGTTTGAACTCTATTCAGCCAGGATTCACATTCCATCATTTTCCATTCATGGCAGAAACCAATTGTATCATTTTCATTGATTGTAGAAAGCACTTGATGCAGTCTCTTTGAGTCCAGAAAATTAAGTGTTTGAATCTTTATTCAGAGCGTAAAGTCATTGTTCAGCACATTCTATTTGAAAGTTTCAACTAAGTCTTGACAACTTAGTCTTGACAGATCTCATCCTAAAATATCCCCATGCCTCAATTTCCCTGTTCCATTAGTCCCAAATTTGAATCACTTCTTCATGAAACAGTAACAAAACAACTACCCAAATTTAATCAAAATCCAATCATCTGTTCTGGAGATATCTTGATGACAGACAAACTCACCTTCAAATGTCCCCACCCCTCCATTTTCTCCCTTCCCCAATGTCTCAAATTTTAATCACTTCTTCCTTAAGCAGTAACAAAACCACACACCAAATTTAATCCAAATCCAATCACCACTTCTGGAGAAATATCTTGATGACAAACAAACATAGGCAAAAACATGCCCCTACCCTCCATTTGCAACATTCCCCTCTTCCAATGTCTCAAATATTAATCACTTCTTCCTTAAGAAGTAACAGAACCACATACCAAATCTAATCCAAATCCAATAATTAATTCTAGAGATATCTTGATGAAGACAAACAGAGGCAAAATATTAATTTCATTCCCTGTTCCAATGTCTCAAATGTTTCTAAGAAGTAGAAACCCAAATTTAATCCAAATCCAATCATTAATTCTTAAGATATCTTGATAATGACAAACAAGGCAAAACATATCCCAACACCCATTTTCACCCTTCCCCTGTTCCAATGTCTCAAATTTTAATCACTCCTTTCTTAACCCTTACTCTACCACGTGGCGATATTATTGCTGTTTTCAAACCACTTTTCTAAAAATAAAATTAGGACTTTACCAAAGCCCTATAGGAGTAATCTTGGTATTATTCTAAAGTACTCGGATATTTCTTTCACAAAATGTAACTTTTTTATAGGGGTCATATTACAGAAATTTCAGAAAAAGTAGCTTGAAAATGGGTAAAACTTAAAAATTGACCAAAAAATGTTTAAATTTTATTTTATATTTTAAATCTTACAATAACTTCAAGATCACATTTTTGCTTCAAAATCAAATACGCAAATCCTACGACATGATATTATTGATTTCTGGTCTAATTTTTATAATCCCTACCTGCAATCTTTTGTTCTGGAGAAATTTCTTTAAAGTTTCATAGATTTCTGCCATTTTTTATTTATTTTTCCTTAAAAAATTGTGTACTTAAACCACACATCGTTAAACAGCTGTTCAAAAGTGCTGGCAATTTTCTTTCATTTACTGTATATTTAAAGGCATACCCCCTTTATTTGGACCCTTTCCTAAAATAATTAAATTTCACCACAGCATTTTCAATGATCATGTAGTGTAGTGGATATGAACGCGGCTAGCACGCGAGTGCACCAGGTTCGTGTTTCACTGAGACTACAGCGTAATAATTTTTCTGCAGCAGTTTTCAGGGTCATTTGAATAAAATCATTTTGGTGTTTTTTCTTCATAAAAATTCTAGATTAGCATCATTGAAAAAAAATTTGATAAAGAATCTAAATATGTAACACAAAGCTCTGTTTTCAATATTGACAAGAAGTTATACTACTTGTGCAATGATTGACCATTTGTTGACCAAATTTAGCCAAAAATTGCTTAATTTGTACATTTTTGTTCAATATTTCCTAATTTGGCATTCATTAATCAAAAGATAAATATCTTAGCTTCCATTCCAACTGAACTTGTAATAAAAGAAAATGGAACGAAAGTTGTCAAAAATGCATATGAAAAAAAAAGTTACGAAAATTGGGCTCACATTTTTTAAAGCCCTAGTAAGTAAAAGTTAAGCAGTAACCAAACCACACACCAAATTTGATCCAAATCCAGTCATCTGTTCTTGAAATAGCTTGATGACAAACAAACAAATAAACAAACAAACAAACAAATTAACAGAGGCGAAAACTAAACCTCAGTACAACTTCATTAGCAGAGGTAAACATAACCTCTGTCCAACTATGTTGGCGGAGGTAATTACGACACCCAAGTATCAAAAATAAGACATGCATTATTTTCAGCCTTCAATTTCATCACCTGATATTTTCAGAAATAGTATTAATCAAATTGACATTTCATCCAACAATTACCAATGTGTCCTCCAATATTTTAAACAAATATCACTGACATTAAGGACAATTATTTTTCAACAGTTAAAGGAAAATTCCCATGGATTTTCATTTTTCCATAAGTGATAGAGAAAAAATTATAGAAACAAAGTGGTGAAAAACTATGTTAATATCTTATTCCATTTAGAAGTAACAAAATTTTAAAGTATTTTTGAATTTGGACAAAAGTGACTGATTGGCAGCATATGTGATGTCATAGAGACAATTTCAACAAAACGTCTTTTGTATTTCTTAAAAATGATTTGGATTTTTTCTGGAAAATGAAAATGTGATTTACACCAAGAAAAAAACACAATGTTTTCTATTCACCCTATCTCTATAATGAATCAAAATGCTGTTCAATAATGTAAAACAAGTTTGATTAAATTTATAAGAAATACATAAGAACTGTGCTGGAATTGCCTTGATGACATCAGCAAGCTGAAGAACATATTACTGTACAAGGTGTTTTTAAGAAAACATTTCTACTCTTTAAATTGTTATAACTTCTAAACGGAATAAGATATTAACATACTTTTTCCACCACTTTATTTCTATAAATTTTTCTATCATATATGAAAAAATAAAAATCCATGGGAATATTCCTTTCAAAGGAGTAAGATATTAACACAGTTTTTTCACCACTTTATTTCTATAATTTTTCTCTATCATATATGAAAAAATGAAAATCCAAGGGAATATTTCTTTAAACTATTTTTCAACAGTTAAATGTCCGGGTTATGTCAAATGAATTACAAACTCACTGTACACTCAGCTCTTGCAAACCGTGTTCAAAAATTGATGGCTAGTGCTGACCATATAGAATACCGTAAGCTAATTAACAAACACTGAACAGTTCCATCTGACCTATCTATTTTTTCCTTAAACTGATTCAAAGGAATAAGTAATGATTATGACATCACTGGACCAAGATATAGCAGACACTGGACAGATGAGTAAATCTTCAGTTTAATACTCATTTGCAATGGACCCATCATCAAAAGTAATTATTATCTTGTGTCCAATCTAAAAATATTACCAGAAGAAATCGTTGAGTGAGGGATTTATGCCATCATCTCTGAAATAAATCTTGTAGACACTTTTAAAAAGGTTAATTCGAAGACCATTGGCTACACACAAATCATCCAAGCACCATTAAGAGCAATACAAATTAAAGTAATGAAGTCCGCTAAGTGTTGTCCCGATTTTGATCTATTGTAAATAATGGGCGGGATTTTCTTACTGAAAGTGGGTAGGAAAGTCATCAAACCGAATTCGCCTACTATGAAAAAATCGTTCCGTTTTATTACTTTGCATCTCTTCCTCAAATACGAACATTCCTTGTCAATATACCATTTATAACAAAGTACACAGGACGACAATCGGCAAGTTTCACAAATTATATTGTCACCTTACAAAAGGTAGAAATTCAACAAAAAAAATATGGAAATTATATTGTCCTTCCCACCACACACCACTTGCTCCCCCTCTCCTTCCCCACCACACACCTATCCAAAGGTGATGCCCCCTTGCTCCCCCCTCCTTCCCCACCACACACCTATCCATAATCCTCGTGATGCCCCCTTGCTCCCCTCCTTCCCCACCAAAAAAATATGGATGCCCCCTTGCTCCCCCTCTCCTTCCCCACCACACACCTATCCATAATCCTGCCCGTGATGCCCCCCTTGCTCCCCCTCTCCTTCCCCACCACACACCTATCCATAATCCTGCCGTGATGCCCCCTTGCTCCCCCTCTCCTTCCCCACCACACACCTATCCATAATCCTGCCCGTGATGGTGGTGGTATTATTCTCTATTGCAAAATAATTTCCATCCTCCCATCTGGACATTTTATGCACATGATGCTTGATGTCTACAAAGAGCAAGCAATTACTTGAATGCTACCTTTCTTGGGTTTTCATGATTCAAAATCACATTTCAGCAGATAAACTGATTTAAAATGTAGGCACATAAACAAATGCAAATAGTGAAGAGTGGATGGAGTAATGTGAGGGATAAGAATTTTTGGTGGAAAAAATGATATCTAGCACATTAAACTTTGTTGGCCTGAAATTGAGTAAATACAGGTCCCATTCCAGGCGTAGTCCAACAAGGTATGAAATTAAACCTTGTCAGACTGAAATTAAGAGAAGCGCAGGTCCCCCTTTCCGGCTACATGTCCCACAAAGGTTAACAGCTTACCCAACTTTAGTTCTTGCCTTGACCATTAATTTCAAAACTTGGTTCTATTCTTTTTGAAAGGAGTAAAATTGATTGCTTCTTTTCAGATGGATTCTTTCCGGATTGGTTTTTTCTGAATTCTGTATTGCATACAGTTCAAACTTACGTACCGTATTCTCTCTAACAAGCGCCCCCCGCTCAATTTGCTGAATCTGCGCTTGCTGCACCAGTGCTAAGGATCTGTAGTGATATGATACACAACCACAGAACATCATTACTGCTGTAAAACGATTGTCTTTTGTAAGTTTCGGAAACATTTTACCCTGTAATCATGTTATTATAAAGGGAAATGTTTTGGATGCCGGTGTGTGTAACATTACGATAATTATGATGCAATTTTATTGGTGGAAAATTTATATAACGGTATGTAAAGGATGTTTTTGAACTTATTTTTACTTGTCATACTATGTAGCACTATGCCCAGTGCAATGTTTGTAAGGCTATGTTATATGTACACAGTATCTCCAAAGAGAGAGCCCTAGAATTTTTCAAAAGCGCCCAGGCGCTTATTAGAAAGCTTACGGTAGGTTATAACAGCAGAATGGCTACGCTGCTTGAGATGTAATTACAGAAGCCATCTATCAGCCACATACACGAGTCATTACAACTTAACATTGATTGAAATGTTGCTTGCTTGGATTGACGGCACTTCCACAGTCCGATCTATCATTAATATCATGACATTTTTAACTACAACAAACTTATTGAATGAGATAACCTGGCTTTACACAAGGATAAAAATACGTCATATTCCAACCAGTCATCCTTTCAGATTCAGACTTGCAGAGCACTGTCTTGTAGTAAAGAAATGTTCTAACAACTCTTAACTCTATACATTCATGTTTGTTTGTTTGTTTGATGAGGTGAAGAAATGTTCCAAGGTCAGATCAAGAGGTAGTCAGGGGAGAATTAATTCAAGAACAAAAGCCAGAAAGCTGTGATACATTCATGCTTATTTCAAATGAAAGGGAAGGATAATATGATATAACACCAGGGCCATAACACCCACCGCAGCAGCATGGTATTGCCACTATATCAATCAACAATTTTATTTTTATAGATTAACTTTTGATTAATTTTCGCTTTGCCACTCATCATTATGCCTTCCACAGTTAAGCCTGCAGTGGCTCTTTTTTAAAAAACCACTACAGCCATGAACACATTACGAAAAATGATATATCAAAGCTAAAAATAAGCAACAAGTGATTGGTCAAATGATCCTTAAAGGATTAGTTCAGAGAATCAAACAAGTCTATCTGATATTAAAGAGGACTTCAAAAGAAACAAAATAGTGAAGAAAGCATTCAAAAAATGTATTTTGTTAAGGAGATATCTAAGTATAAAGTCTGGTATCATTTGTATAGAAACGACTAAAATCAGACTAGTTGTGATGTCATAGGCTCAGATTCCTCAAAAGTCTTTATGTAATTTCATCATATTTTGTCCTGCAATTTTGTGGCTTATAAACAATGGAATATGTCAAAAAAAATAGTAAAATTGAGTCTATGAAGGGTATTTATAATATACCATTTGAAAAAAGTTTAAAGACAAATAATTTAAATAGTGAAAAAATTAAATAAACTTTCTCTTTAGAAAATAAATACATAATACAGTCTGATTTCAGTCGTTTCTACAGAAATGATACCAAACTTTAAACTTGAAAATCTCCTCTAACAGAATATGATTTTTGAATGCTTTCTTCACCATTTTGTTTGTTTTGAAGTCCTCTTTCAAATAAGATGAACATGTTTGACCACTAAACTAATCCTTTAACCATGTACTTTGATGTGCAAAAATGTGAAGTGCAAAATCCCACGGAAAACAGCTATTTCAGCAAACCCCAGCGGAAAGGACCCACCAAGAGTGTCATTGAGGGGGTCAAATGTAGCTATTTCAGCAAACCCCAGCGGAAAGGACCCACCAAGAGTGTCATTGCGGGGGTCAAATGTAGTTATTTCAGCAAACCCCAGCTGAAAGGACCCACCAAGAGTGTCATTGAGGGGGTCAAATGTAGCTATTTCAGCAAACCCCAGCGGAAAGGACCCACCAACCATGACATTGAGGGGGTCAAATGTAGCTATTTCAGCAAACCCCAGCGGAAAGGACCCACCTATTTCAAATGTAGTTATTCCAGCAAACCCCAGCGGAAAGGACCCACCAAGAGTGTCAAAAGTGTCAAAAGTTCATTGAGGGGGTCAAATGTAGCTATTTCAGCAAACCCCAGCGGAAAGGACCACCAACGGAAAGGACCCACCAAGATGTCATTGAGGGGGTCAAATGTAGCTATTTCAGCAAACTGAAAGGACCCACCAAGAGTGCATTGAGGGGAAAGGACCCACCAAGAGTGTCATTGAGGGCGTCAAATGTTTCAACCATTTTAAGAATTGATGGAAGAAAGGAAATTGTTTCAGGCATGTCAAAGATATGTCAAAAGAATGTCATGGTATCAAAAAAGGTGTAAGATTGTGAGAAGCATTTCTAGATTTGGGTCTGTTTGGAACTCAATTAAGACCGAAATCTTATCTTAAAACATTTGACTATTTTAATAGTTTTTAAGATTGGGAAGGGGGAGGGGTACAAAGGGTTGTCTGCTTTGGGACACCTACACATGTTTCTGAAGATAAGACATCATTAATCAAGTTTTGAAATATTTGGAACACTTTTTGAAAAGTTCACATTAAATTAAAATAATTTTAAGACTCACATTAATCATGTTTTCCAAAAGAAAAAAAACATAAGCCATGTTTATTAAATACAAAGAAAACCAGAAGGTTATACATGTGGACTATGTACATCAAACACATCCCTTGTCATCGACTCTGAAGATGAGCTTCCACTACGACATCACAGATTAAAACAAATTGAATTACAGTGATACGATCAAGGCCCAAAATAAAGGACTGCAGATTGGTCGAAAGCAAATTCCCAAATTGCATTGCCGTATTAAACATGTGGGTGAATGACTCCCAAAGGATGACCATCTCCCTGCAGAAAACAACTGATGATTCTGTGTATGCCTTGCCTTCAAGATTGTTTTTAATTCTTCACCACTGTTCTTTGAATGCAAACTGACAGATCCCTAGCTTGATTTAAAAAGGCGCAGGGTGCCAAACTTGAAGGGGGACACATTAATGCATGTGCGAGGCGCTGCATCTTTTCGGTGTGGAGTCCAGGGTCCCACTTCAGGCTCAATCACCTGGTGAAGAAGCTCTGGGATTTTATTTATAATCATACCTCAAATGAAACTTTTAACTGATAAGGACCATTCATGAGCCAAACATGACAATTGTTTACTATGTTATTATTCTGTGTTCTATATCCATGTAAGGTATTTTATTTATGAGGTTATTAAAATTATTAAGTTTAAAAAAAAAAATCTAAAAAAACAAACACACATTTTTACATTTTTTTTCATGAGGGGCAGACCCCCAGGGGCAGACCCCCAGGAGACAGACCCCCAGGGGGTAGACCCCCAGGGGGCAGACCCCCAAGGGGCAGACCCCCATGGGGCAGACCCCCATGGGGCAGGGCGGGTCCATGGAGGAGCAGGGCCCCTGTGAAAAAGAAAGCTAGGAGTCTGGAGCATATGACCAAGAGATTTTGAATTTCAATTATACCATCTATCAAATTTAGCAGGAGAAAAAAAGTCTGATGATTTTCAGTGACTGATATTTAGGACAGAATTGTAATGAATTACATTAAAGATTTAGATTTTGGTTTGGTTTGATGAGGTTTAATGGCACCCCAACAGTCAGAGTCAAAAGTGCCAAGAGGGTGGGGTGTTAAATAATTAAGGTGCAAAGGTGAGAAAGAAATAATTGGAAAATGAGAAAGGATAAAGAGAAGTAAAAATTTTAGAGAAAATTAGTTGTAGAAGAAAATGTGGTGAGAAGGGGAGAGGGATGTGAGATAGGAAAGGATGGGGATGCGGGAGATTAAATCTATTAGAAAAGGTTGCTGTTGCGGAGGAAGATGATAACGTTGGAGGGGAGATTGTTCTTGAAGAAGTCGGAAATAGTGGTGGCAGGGGATAGATAGGAAAGATCTTGAGGTGGCGTAAATCGGACAGGTTAAGATGATATGATTGATCGAGAGATCAGTGAAGGGGCATATAGAAAGGAGGTAAGAGTGGGTGAGATAGGTGTGGCCTAGGTGAATGCGGGTGATGACCACATCTTCTCTAAGGCTGCAACTTAGTAGGGGAGGGTTGATGCCTACTTTGGGGTTGATAGTGTGAAGTTTATTATTAGTCTCGAGATTCCAGGAGTCTTGCCAAATCCTCCTGAGGTAGTTAAAGGTATTTTGGCAAAAGTCTGAGTGAGTTATATCAATAGAAGAAATTTGGTTCAACAAAGCATTATTGGCGGCTCTGTCGGCCCTTTGTTCCTGGGATACCAACGTGGCTGGGGATCCAGAAAAGATTAATTTTTTGCCAGAGGGAGAGAGTGTGAATTTTGTTCATGATTTGTAAGATGAGGGAATTAGACAAGCGCATCTTGAGGATGCCTGTGAGGAGTGATTTGGAGTCAGAGAAGATGACAAAGCGAGAGTGGAAGGAGAGTTTTGTCAAGTTTAAAGCTAGGAGGATAGCCTTTGCCTCAGCAGAATAGATAGAGGCTATAGTCTGGTAGTCTCGAAGAGAGGGTAAGGCGTAAGGCTGGGGCACTTGGTGGCAGCTGCCGGGTACCTTCACATGTGGATCCATCAGTAAAAAGGAAGGAGTAGTTGTGAAAGTGTCTACTGAGTTGCAGTATTTGGAGCGAAAAAAGGCTGGATTGTGATGAGCTTTCGTAAACAAAGAGAGGCCTAGGAGGACTTGGGGGGTGGTATGACCCAGGTGGGGGTAGGGGGATAGGTGTGCCTGGGTATAGAGAAGATGTGGATGTTGGCTTTGGGGAGGTAGGAGAATATCCACATTCCGAAGGGAGGGGGGATGCATTTGTTGAGATTGAAGAGGTTGGTGAAGGAAGGAGAGTGGGTAGAATGGTAACAAGAGTTTTGAGGGTCGGTGAGAATGTGAAGGGCAAAGGAGATAATGGCAGCAACAAACACCCATCATGCATGACAAGATCAATTTTGCACCAGTTACTAAGATGATGTTCAGAGGCTTTACATAGGGCAATCACCACCCATGGTTAAGAAGCTGTAAAGCAATAAAGAATGCTGAGAAACAATGTTTCACCAATATAGGAGAGGACAAACAAATATAATTTTGTTTCTTCTTCTGATTCTATACATTTAGCCCCACCTACTAATTAATATTCATGACCTCAGCACCAAGAGTAATAGGTTTCATCAACACACTACAACCCATGCATACAAATATGACACAAATCCACTGCACCCCTCTTTCGTGTTAAGAAGTTCTTCACAGAATTTTACATCTAGCCCCGCCTACTGATTAATATTCATGTCATGACTTTGATAATAAAAACAATTTCTTCCAGCTAGGGAAGGCCAATCAAAGAGCTCTGTGTGGGAGGAGGTGCCATAAATCATCTTAAGACTCCCATCAGGTACAGAGGTAATGGCAGCAACAAACAGCCATCATGCATGACAAGATCAATTTGTAATGCGCTGGTTAAAACTTGGTGGGTCAATTTTCTTGAATGTACCTGAACTTGAAGATACTTCGTTCGATCAATAAAAAATCTCTTTAAAATTGATTCCTTATAAATTGAAATCAAAACAGTTTAATATATTATCTGTCTCACAGTAGGCCGAAGTCAGTACAAGAAGTACTTTCTCCCATCATTGCATCAACAATCTCTTCAATGTTTACACTTAACTTGAGTACGAACAATCTCTTCATTGTTTACACTTTCTGTCTGTCTGTTTCACGTGCCTGTTATAACCACTGAACAGAGAGAGAGATATACGCAAAGGCGAAACTCTGACACTATGCGCACTGTGGTACGTGTTTGCTTAATGGTGAGATTGGCAATACGCATGCGTGGCGATTGAATGAGAAAGATCCACCATGGAGGTAAACTCCTGGACTGACATTCTTATTATAAAAATAACTTATTATGCATCAGACATGTTACAATTTGCCGGTAAAAATAGAATGAAGGTGTTGAAGAATGGTACTCTTTGAAAAAGCTGCACTTTGATGACTGGCACACTATAATGGCACACTTAAAAAATGTTGCACTTTTACAAGTCATAAACCTTGAAGAATGGTGTACTTTGACAAATTGTACTTTGAAGAATGGTGCACTTTGACAAATTGTACTTTGAAGAATGGTGCACTTTGACAAATTGTACACTTTGAAGAATGGTGCACTTTGACAAATTGTACTTTGAAGAATGGTGCACTTTGACAAATTGTACACTTTGAAGAATGGTGCACTTTGAAAAATTGTACACTTTGAAGAATGGTGCACTTTGACAAATTGTACACTTTGAAGAATAGTGCACTTTGACAAATTGTACTTTAAAGAATGGTGCACTCTGACAAATTGTACTTTGAAGATTAGTGCACTTTGACAAATTGTACACTTTGAAGAATGGTGCACTTTGACAAATTGTACACTTTGAAGAATGGTGCACTTTGACAAATTGTACTTTAAAGAATGGTGCACTCTGACAAATTGTACTTTGAAGATTAGTGCACTTTGACAAATTGTACACTTTGAAGAATGGTGCACTTTGACAAATTGTACACTTTGAAGAATGGTGCGCTTTGAAAAATTGTACACTTTGAAGAATGGTGCACTCTGACAAATTGTACTTTGAAAAATGGTGCACTTTGACAAATTGTACTTTGAAGAATGGTGCACTTTGACAAGTTGTACACTTTGAAGAATGGTGCACTTTGACAAATTGTACACTTTGAAGAGCGGTGCACTTTGACAAATTGTACACTTTGAAGAACGGTGCACTTTAACAAGTCGTATATTTTGAAGAATGGTGCACTTTAGCAGGTCATACACTTTGAAGAATGGAGCACTTTGACAAAGTCATATTTGAAAAATGGTGCACTTTGACAAGTCGTATACTTTAAAGAATGATACACTTAGAGGGGTGGTACAGTTTGAAAAATGGTGCACGTTTGAAGAATGTTGCGCTTTGACAAGTCGCACACTTTGAATAATGTGCGCTTTGACAAGTCATACACTTTGAAGAATGGTACACTTTGACAAGTCATACACCTTGAAGAATGGTTCACTTTTGACAAGTGATTTGCTTTTGAATGGTACACTTTGAAGAATGATACACTTTGGAAAATAATGCACTTTGACCCTTTGAAAAATGGTACACTTTTACACTAGCAAGAAATTTTGTCCCTAATCCTTGAAGCATAACTAAAACACATGATATGCAGAGGACAATATGACTGCTACACTCATTTATTGTGCAAAGTCCATTTAAGATACTGTTTATTATATGCATATATCTCACACAACCGTGTATTAAACTCGACAATCATGACCATAACTCATGCTCATTTTCCTACATAAAAACTTGAGCCAAAGCCACAGATTACAAAAGTTATATCAAAACTTCATTTGCCTACGCTACACAAAGCCAGATAGATTTTTATCTTCCAGTCTGTCTCTTATATTATTTCTATTGAGATCATCCTAATAAACTCAAAAGAAAAAATGGGGAAAAAAAGGAAAGAAACCACATAATTCAGGACAGGCGGTATTTCTTAAGATACAAAACTTCAACAGCGATTGGCTTCCTACATCAACCAAGGGTGTGTTCTCATTTATATACTATGGATCATGATCCCCCAACCTGATACAACCAGCTCGATGACTAGAATTTAGACAGTGTGCTCTCACTAGAGTATGTGTGAGCTTGCAATCAGACCCATTGTAGGTGATCTAATCGTGAGGAATGATCGAAAGGTGGGGTCACTGAAAAATCTGTGAAATTCGCCTGAGCAGGCTAACTGTTCGCATAAAATAAACAAGTTAAAAAGGGGATATTGGGTAACTAAAGTGATCGTAGTTCACTGATCTGTGTCCATACATGTTTTTTGACAATCTCACCAGTTGATCTGATTGCCTGCTCAGGATGTATCATAATGATTATCCTCCACTGGGATTGCTCAAGATCAAAGAGCAGCGATCAGAATCGGTGAGCGTTCTCACAGTAAACAATCAACGAATCTAATCACGTACAACGGGTCTGATCGAGAGCTCGTACTCGAGTATAAACACGATCCAGGAGACTCCTGCAAAGAAACACACTCTTAACCACACTCTGACCTCTAGGTCATAAATTAGCAGATTCTAAAAATATTATGATATGAAGAGACAGCGTGGCACGTGGCACTGACAGTGTGGCGTTGGGTAATTGCAACAACCCATGTCAGCGAGCCCAGCTGGTTCTGTGAAAGCATGTCTGACCCTACGCGTGGCTGGCTCGGGTCATTATGGGTGGAAGAATGGACTGAAAACAAATCCTTTAAGATGATTTTGCAAAATGAAAAAGAAAAAAAAAAATGTTTTAAGAGAGGCAGGCAGCGATAGTAGAGATAAGTTCAGATGGATTCTGAGCAAATATTATTATTTTTTCCTTCTTCAATTCTTCATGGTATGACAAACCTGTGCTTAGTGGATTACAGCAAAGGGAATGCAGACGTCTAAGCAAAAGTGTTTTCAGACTTAATGATGATGTGTTTCCTGCTCAAGCCTATAAAACTAGGATCAGTATTCAACAAGAAATAGCTTTTCAATCAGAATAGACATTTTCAAACTATACTTATTCAACAGCATTTCATCTTGATATATCAATATCAAATTAAAATAGATAAAATAATTGTTGATATCAATTCAAATCCAAATTATGTTAAAATATGTATTTTGATCAAAGATTAAGACTTATTTTTCCCTGCCAGTTGCCCCATTTCCCTGTGACATGATGCCAGTCCTTTATGAAATTAAATAACTTTTTTTTAATTTCTGTGATCAAACACTTACAAATTTGTTGTCTTTTATAGCAATACAAACAAACTTAGAACCTACTTATATAATGCACTTGTCAATTGTGTGACTCACCCCTAAATCCCGGACAAGGTGAGTCATTGCACCAAAGTGGATGGACAAAACATATACATTGATGCACCCTTCAGTGACTGACATTTTTTATGAATCGACTTATCCCAAATCAATAACCTCTGTACAAAGTCAATGGGTCTGAAATAAATTGAACCACCCCAGAGTCACTCTGGTGACTGATAATTTGGTACAATGACGCACATGTGAGTCACTATTTCATATGTCAATGACTCACCTTTGACTGACATTGCCAGGGGTAGTAGGGTGAGTAATACAACTGACAAGTGCATAAGTCGTAAGTCTATTACCAACAAAATGAACATATAAGAAATGTGGAATTTGGACCATGTAAATATATATACATATCAGTGTTACTACTCAGGGGCCCCTCTTTTGGGACTGTAGGGTATACTCACCCTTATGTAGACATATAGTTTTAAAGATTATAAAGAAGACAATGTTAAACTGAAAACTACAGTAGAACATACACTGCTAGTATGTATTTTAAATGATTCTTTTATCAAATAGCCTTATCCAGGATTGTAATTCATAGTTGCAAATTTTCTTCACAATTTTCTTTTAGGTTATTTTATGTTGTTTTTCTTAATTTATTCTATTTTCTTTTCTCCTTCTTTTGTCCTCTATCATACAAGCTGAAAATACTTGACCATCAAACAAATCCTTTAAAAAGCTCTTTTCAAAATACGGACGCTATATATACATCTCATTCTCTCCCTTTTCAAAACATTCTGCTGCCCACACACTGTCAACTTGAATTCCCTTGGTAAAGAAGAAGTTCTGCCCATGGAAAGTAAAAAGAAAGTTAAATAATCATATTTGCGGAGCAAGCCCTAAACATCCTAGTAACAAAAACAAAAGACGCTGATGTACAGAGCAATAAAGACAAATTAAGTTGTGCCTGCACTTGGTTGAAGGCTCAGATGAATCCATTATCACAACAAATCATTTTCATAAATTATTATGAAAGAACTATTACTGCGGGATACAGGCAAAGGCAATATTTAGGGGTGTAGGAAATAGAGAGGTCAAGTTCTTCATCTCACAAAACTTTGAGGGGTAAGTGTAAAGGGTTTGCTAGAATCAAATTTTATAAGGAGTTTTTGTTTTAGTGTGAATATGCAAATTTTATGTAAATATTTGATGTATGAAGAGGCATACCAAAAAAAAAATTATGATGTAATTTGTTTGTTTTTTTGGTTTTTTTTTGTTGTTGTTGCTATTTCTTGAAATTAAATTTTTTTTTAACTTCAAAATGTCAAAATACTTTGTAAGGAATCATTTCTTTCATCTTTTGTAATGAGATAATTTTCAAACTACAAAATGCCAAAATATACAGAATGATCATTGTTGCTTTATTTCTTGTAATGAAATACAAGACTAGCAAATCAGAACATATATTAAACTTCGTCGTTCCTTTGTTTAACAATTATCTTTTGCCCAAAGTATTTGTCTTTATTTGCAGTAATTCGTGGCAACATTGTCCCCAATATTCTTCGTTTTTGTTTTTCTTTGCGGATTGAATAACTGTTGCACTTGTTAACCCTGCAAAACAAAATGGCACTACTTTATACCGTGCGCTGATGTACGTAAAAATAATAACCTTTAAATCTGATAAGAGAGCACTTATGCAGAGATAAAAGAACGTAACGAATGGCTATGGAGGGGATAAACATATGTTTGAAAAGGAAGCCATGTGTCCTGATAACAATCGTCAGGACACAAGTATAAACATATGGTTGTGGGTCCTTGTCATTTTGCATTTGTAAGTGTTAGACATACATTATTTATGATTGTGACTATGGCAAAACTAATCACGGTAATTATCAGGGAGATATAACTTTGAAAAAGTAACAGCTCTCTGGTAATTATGATCCCTTCAGTAAGTGGCTTGATGGTATCAGGGACAGATTTTAACCCTGCATTCATTTTGAAACTTCAGACTTGTTGCTTTAGCATATCTTTTAAGTTGCTTGTTGGGATTTCTAATGGATGGGGGTGGGGGTAGGGGAGTAGGGATGTGCAAAAATGACCCTTTGTACAATACTTACAACAGGTAGGGAGTTGACATTTTAAGCAAATGTAGACTTTGAAAAGGAATAGAAAATTCAGAGCATTATAACTATCTCGAGGCTGAAGCAATTAAAATGGCATGCCATAAGCTAATTTTGATTCGCCTAAAGTTCTTAAGTTTTTTACCTCCGCCAATGGATGGAGCTTATGTTTTAGCCTACGTTTATTTGTCTCTTTGCTTGTTTATCTGTTATCAACATATCTTTCAGAACTGACGCTTGGATTTTGATTCAATTTGGTGTGTGGTTTTGTAATTACTTAAGGAAGTGACAAAATTTGAAACATATTGGAACAGGGAAAGGGCAGAAATGGACGGGTAGGTCTTCTGATGTTTAGGGTGAGGTCTGTCGAGACTTAGTTCAAACTTTCCAATGGAATGTGCTGAACAATAAATTCATGCCCTGAAAAGAAACATGAACAATCAATTTTCAGGACTCTAAAGAGAAAAAAACAAGTGGTTTTTGGTATCAAAGAAGATCAAAACAATTGGTTTCTGCCATGAAAGGAAAAATGATGGAATGTGAATCTTGCCTGAAAGGATACTCAGACAATCAATGTTTTCAGGCCTTAATATACACCTTTCAGGTTTTAATGTGCAAATGTTATATTTTCACATGTTAACTCATTATCTTTATCTGCTTACAAATTCTTTGAAGGGAGTTGCTTATTCTGAAATGCTTTTGCATATTATACATTCACCCTCCCCCGTTTCAATATAGAGCCCATTACCTATATTCAATATCAAGGTTGATAAATTACAAAGTAATACCAGAAAGTCTTGAATTATATGTATTTGGATATTAATTTCTCCCCCTCCCACGAATCATGTTTTGCCCCTTCGATTAAAATCATTTACAGCCACCTACGGTTACAAAGTCTTACACCAATCATTTACATTTAAAAAGCCAAGTTCAAAAACCATTGCACATGTGTTCTATGCTACAGTGTTTGTTTTCACAACTATCTCTGAATTTCCAGAGAGAATAAAATCACACCCAAGCTGGATTTTACAGGCTTGCATCGCTGACATGGAATAACTACTCAGTGACTCATGCGGTCATAATGTTCTTTTAAAAATAAACCAAAATAAAGTTAAAAATTAATATCATAATGTGGGGTATATCATAACGAAGAGATTGAGAAGCCTTGAGCATATGTGTGCATATCTCAGAACTGTTTTTAGACTAAGTATTAGAAGTTTAAAACGATGAAGGAGGTTAAAGGAGAATTGAGGTGAAATACTGATGGCATGGTGGACATGGGAAGAGACACATATCCAATCATTTGTATCAAACATTAAATGCATCACTTTGCTCCTCCCCTAATACTTAAAAGACTTTTACCTACAACTTTGTGCCTCATTAATCACCATCTGAGTTTTAGCCCAAATCACAGCCCAATACATTCTGGGAGATGGTTCCAAATATGGGACAAAATAAGAACCCTTTTTTTTAAAGTAACTCTTAGAAATAATGATCCTTGAAGAACCCAAGATGGTTCCAAACACAGGACAAACTAGAAAACAAGAACTGTCGGAAGGACAGTATGCTCGACTATTCAAAGCTAGCATAGAGAATGGGCTTATTGAGGGAGGGTAGTAAGGGCAGATGATTTCAAATTACTTGAGCTTTGAAAGATGCACTTACATTTTCATTTGCTTTGTTAATTTTTACATTTTACTACAAGCTTCAAAATATCTTTTAGTTTTCCCAGATATTCTGTGACAAAAAAAAAGATGAAAAAAGCTCAAGGTTACCTCACCCATGCAGTAACTCAGAAAACATGTAAAAGCTTGCAGTCTTTATAACTAGAGCACCTGTTTTAGTTCTAGCAATTGTAAACAACAAAGAAACAAAGAAAGGAAAGGTCCTAACTTGCCAATGTCAATGAAAGAATGTCATTAAGCCTTTCCAACATGTACCCACCCCATCCCCTACACATTCCCAGAACTACATCTTGGATTGTAATACAGCTTCCATTTAAGAAAATATGTGTCAAGCAAAGTAAAGCAACATGAAAAATGTACAATAACATTAAAGCAAAATTATGCGAAACAATATTGCTTAAAGTATGACAAACTAGACATTGGAAACGATACAAATCCCCTCACTGTCAATAATGCATATTCCAGACTGTCCACATTCCAACCTGTCCCAAATGGCATCCCACGCCTATACTCCATGCAATCACACCTGAAAACATACATACTGTATGTCATCCCACCATTTGCATGACCCACATTCCATCACAACTGAAATCCAGATGACACCCCACCACATGCAATTCCACCCTGTTCCACATATCGACCCACCCTGTTCCATATGCCAGCCCACCCTGTTCCACATGCCAAGCTACCCTGTTCTACATGCCAACCCACCCTCCTGTCCAACATGCCAAAGCATCCTGACCCACATCCCACCCCACCCTGCCCTTAGTGCTGTCAACGATTTGCGATTAATCGCTAATTACTTAAAACTCTTCAAAACGTTTAGTAAAACTTTTAAACAATTAGTTACAAAAATAAAATATGGGTGGCCTGGTGTACAGTAACAATTAGCACCATCAAAACAGATCGTAAAATACTAAAAAAATCACCTCAAAGATTTGAGCTGTAAACTGAAAACAAACCCCTTTATACTTAAAATGAATGAAAAAGGCATTAAAAATCAAGCAAATTCTTTCATTTTCTTGATCATCGATCGTTTAGATCTTTCCACAGCGTATTCATCGCCAGAACTAAATTCATCTTGTTAAATTCAAAATTGTTGGCGCACTTTAAGAACTAAAAATTGATTTACAGCAGGAAAGTGCCATTTTAAAGGCCTTAGCCAATACTGTACTGGGGTACAGTCGATGTACACAAATTATTTTGTGACAGCAGATGGAATATCAACTGCCAGAAATCAGCAACATTTCTTGTTAAATATTTTATTTCTATGTCATCCAAACCCAGGATCTTTATTCTTAACTAGTTTTATCAGCCTAACAGGTAATTATAAGACTTTGCATTTGGTGAGATTCTTGACCAATGTTTGGTCTGAGAATGCATGGTATGTTTGTGTGTCTGAACTGTACCAGTTCCACAATTAAAAACATTTTTGTTATGAGTTTTGGGTGAAGCTTGGTTGCAATTGATCACTAAAAGCTCGCAATTTTGGTGATTAAACGTTTATTGAATTAATCGCAAATTAATCGAACTACCTGCCCTACGTATAATTCCACCCTGTCCCACATGAAATCCCACCCTCATCCTAATTCCTTCAGCTACTTTATCATCATGTCATCTTCTACACCACATTCCACTTATTGTTTATTTGCTTCTTTCTTTATTCATGGCAAGACAAAAAACAAATGATTCCTATTCATATCATATCAATATCATAACAAAACTAGAAATGTGAAGTTAGTAAGTCTTTTTGATATCAGGTCAAATATTTTTAGATCAAATATTTTTGATCGCAGGTCAAACATTTTGCAGCAAAGTCTATTTTTATGCAAATAACCTTATTAATATGCACAATATACCTCACCAATAAGTGTGAACAATGCTCTTCATATATACTGTATGATCATTTGTTTAAAGCAAAATCACCACACCCACTTTAATTCAAGAGATACCACAGATACAAATATTTTCATTGCTATGCAAATAAGCTAATTAGTATGCACACATAACCCCACCAATCATGCTCAACTGAACAGTACCAAGGTCCTCTATCACTGTACCAAGTTATTATCTCAGGTTAGTTATTTTGTACAAGTCTGTTATGCAAAAACCTAATTAATATGCACATTACACCTCACCATAGACAATGCTCTTTAGATATATAATCATTTGTGTAAACAAAATCCCACTCCCGCTTTAATTTAAGACATATCATAGATACAAATATTTGTATTATTATGCAAATAAGCTAATAATGCACTCACATTACCCCCAATCATACTTATTTGAACAGTACCCATGTCCTACCTAGTGCCAAGTTACATGAATGTACAACATTCATAACTTAAGTTCTTCGCTCATGTTAGACATTTTATACAAGTCTATTGTTATGCAAATAACCTAATTATTATGCACACTTCACCTTACCATTCAAGTGTGGACAATGCACTTCACATATGATCATTTGTGTAAACAAAATCCCCACATCCATTTTAATTCAAGAGATATCCTAGATACAAATATTTTCATTGTTATGCAAATAAGCTAATTAGTATGCACACACCCCTAATCTTGCTCACTTTAACAGTACCCCTATGCCAAGTTACATAAACATACACCATTTGTAACTTAAATAATGAAACTTCAACACACACCCCTAATCATGCTCACTTGAACAGTACCCTATGCCAAGTTACATGAACATACACCATTTGTAACTTAAATTATGGAAACTTCAACCAAAACTTTTAACCTGAAAAATATTTTCATTGTTATGTGAAGAAGCGAATTAGTAGGCACACACAATCATGCTCATTTGAACAGTACCCATGTCTCTACCCCTATGCCAAGTTACATGAATGTACATCATTCATAACTTATGAAAACTTTAACCAAAACTTTAACCTGACTAATATTTTCATTATTATGCAAAGAAGCTGATTCGTATGCACACACAACCCCCAAATCATGCTCACTTGATCAGTACCTATGTCCTCTACCCCTATGCAAAGTCACATGGATGTACATCATTTATAACTTAAGTTATGAAACTTTAACCAAAACTTTAACCACAACTAGATGATCTAAGCGGACGCCGACACCTATTAGTAGAATAGCTCTACTATTCTTTGAATAGTCGAGCAAAAAATTTCATAATTAAATTTGTGTGTTGCTGATTAAATGTTTAGAATATGTTTTAAAGGTAAGTAAATGTTTAAGGAAAGGTATCGTCCCATAGATAAATTCAGAAGTGAATGCTGCTGTGCTGGTAACGTCACTTTCGTTTTTCAATTATCCTTATTGATTGCGAGAAATCTGTGATGTTATCGATAACACATGTAGGCCCCTATGTTCGGTCCAGTGGATGTGTGATCGATAACATCCATATTTCTTGAGATCATTAGGAAAAATTGACAAACAGAAGTGACGTACCAGCTCAGCAGCGCTCACTTCTGAATTTATTTATAGGATGATATCTTTCCTTTAATTTGGAACTTTGCATTGTGGTTCTGAAACCCAAACTGTCAAAAGAAGCACTATCTTTCAAGTTCTATTCTCTGGTTAAAACAATTAACATGCCTTTTTATCTCATTCAGATTAGCATTGTAATATAGGTCACATTATTTCAGGTTATGATACTGAAAGTCAGCCAATACTGCAGTAATGATAACAAGGCTGATCTCATGTATTTGTTCTGGTATTACTATGCAATTCCATCATCCTTCATATTGTATATAGGTAATAATGGTTTCTAGATTAGGGAGGGTGGGAGGAATATGCAAAAACTCATTTATTTATCAGCATTAATACCCCTTCTAATTATCAAGACCTGGAATTTGCATATTAATCTTTAAATTTGCATATTAAGACCCTGAATTAGCATATTAAGACCCACAAATTGCATATTAAGACCCAAGATTTACATATTAAGACCTGAAAAAAGCACAAAAGCTGTAAACGTTTTTAATTTATAAATAATCTTTATAAAGAGAATTTGCCTGAACTTTCAAATATATTTTTTTTAACTATCAGTAAACCTTGCCTTTACCCTTGGATGGGCGACTGGTCTAAGTAACATCTTGAAGCAATACCATGTTAAACTATTATGATTAGTTGAGATTTCTTAAGGCTCATATGAAGTTCAAACGGAGAGAGGGAATTACTTTGATCTGTACAGCTTCTGCTATCTTCAAATATATGTGCAAGTCTTCGACAAGCGAACCTCAAAGACATGAACACAAATGAAGCCATAAACACTGTAATACAGAATGGTAGCCAGTCTGGCAGCTACTGCAAGGTGAGGACATTAATCAAGTCAGACCAAGTTCATCTACCGAACAAACGAATGAGCAGGGTGGAAAAATTAAATACACCTGGTAACAATAAGCACAGGTACCTATGATAACAGTCGTTTCGTTTAAGATTTTTATCCTTTATCTAATTTATGCAAAAATGTAGAGTGCTTGAGTGTTGATAGAGATAGACGAAAACAAATAACTTAATTTTGTATCAAAATATCTTAATTCTAATTCTAATTAACTATATGTCCACAACGTAAACACTAATACCAATCACTAGATCATCTGTCCAATCACAACGTAGGAATTATCCTGGTCACAATTACCTTGGGTTCCTCTTTATGTGCTGTAATAGACTGACGAAGATTGATGGAATGGCATCACCCGACCAGTCCTACAAAGACAGGAAATGAGGGAGGCAGAGTGAGGGTACCTCAGAGAACACATGCCCCAACACCTGCCTGGAGCTTGATTTATGACATAATGACACACCCAGTTACCGTACTTCCTATCTCTGACAGGTTATTACACTAGTTTTGTCATCGGCCAAAGCGGAGCAACAAATAAATTCAAGGGATCGAGAGAAATGGTTTAGGTGCTTTTCGACAAAAATGAAAAACTGTGGAAGTAGAAATCCAAGGGGGAGATGGTTGGGGAGCCTTTGGACAAAACTGAAAGTCGATGAAACAAGCAGAGATCAACAAATCAACCCGAGATCAGAGGGGTAAGGGGTGGGGGCACTTCTATACTAATGTGGTAGGTATGTGCCGCCCATAATTTCAAAATTGGACTGCAGTATGAGAGATTTTTGTGGCAACTGTAGTATGACACTTTATGATTTTGATACCTGCTGTATGAAAATAAGTAATTTTTGATACCTGCAGAACGGAAATAGGTGATTTTTGATACCTGCAGTAAGAAAATAAGTGATTTTTGATACATGCAGCAAGAAAATATGCAATTTTTTTGAGACCAGCAGTATGAGAGATTGCATTTTGATACCTGCATTACAAAAATTCTGGAAAACAAAACTGCTCGGGTGGCACATGTATATATACCTCACATATGGAAGTGCCCAACCCCCCCCCCCCCCTCCCCTCCTACTCCCCCTCCGGGCCCGAGATCAATTTGGCCGCCAGGCGTAGTTACCTAAATTCATGGTTGCCTTGGAAGAAAATACGAAGTACGCCCTGTGCATATGAAAAAAGAGAAGTACGCCCTGTGCATATGGTTTTATACATTTTTTTTTTAAAAAGGGGTTGCCCATAAGGTGGAGCTTACATAATTATATCATGTACAAAGTTTGTGGTTGTCCCAGGCAACCAGACAAGTGATTTTTCAAACCCTGTGATCCAGATATCCTAGGGTGGAGATAGATGGCTGAGGTGCTTCCAACCAGAAGACAATTCATAACAATGCTTATATGAATTCTTAGTTTTAAAACTTCATCTGAGAAACAAAGAAAAAGACATTCTTTTAAACATGAGAAGCCTCAAATATTATTTGAGGCTTTTCATGGGAAAATTGTTCAGAAGTAGAGGAAATGGTGTTTACAACTCCTTTTTTACCTTTATTACAACAGCAACTTATGCCACAGGGCCATATATATTACAAAAGTTGAAAGCAGTTAGCAAAGTGGCTGATTTTACAGTTACGACCATAAAAATGATACGAACCATAATTCTTTCTTCCACGGTGGTGTAAAATGATTCAAATTATAACCTGTAATCCTCCAAATTATAAAACTAATGGGTTAACTATGTATGACCTTATAATGTATTTCAATCTACATCACACTGAAACCACATTCCAATCAATATTACCTTTCATTTAAAAATAGTAACATAAACATTTTATAAGTACATTGATATTAATAATTTAAAAAAATGTGGCTTTTTGAATCAAATTCAAGTAATTTTGAGTTATTTATCATTTGGCCTTCATCTGAACGTGTCTAAAATGGCTAATACCCAAGGCCACGTTCTCACTTGAATAAGAGCACACAATCACATCTATTGAAGGCAAATAGATCTGACAATTTTTTATTGTGAGATTAAGCTCACCAGATCTGATCAATCACTTGATCCTGATCATATGCCAAGGTAGGATCATGATTTGCAATGAGATCCATCAGTGAGATTCCCCAAAAACGGGTGTAAATGCAAATCATTGACCTACAATCATGTTACTTATGCAATATCCCCCTCTCTGCTCATACCCACTCCCTGCTCACACCCCTCCCTGCTCACACCCCCCCTGCTCACACCCCTCCCTGCTCACACCCTCCCTGCTCACACCCCTCCCCTGCACACCCATTGCTCATACTCCCTCACCCCATCCTTTGCTCCCTGCTCACACCCCATCCCTTGATCATACCCCTCCCTGATCACACCTCCTCCCTGATCACACCCCTCCCTGAACACACATCCACGCCTACACCCCTCCCTAAACTAATGCTCCCCTATTTCTCCTAAAAGCCTTGATTTTACATTCTAAACTTCTCAAACAAATCCTCCTTTCAATTGCAGAGGAATTAAAACCAGGTGAGATACCCAAGCACCCTAATAAACTACAGGAATAATTTTTCTCTTTTTTTTTCCATTTTGATTATGTCAGACAAAATAATCTGTGACAATAAAATCTAACTTCACAAATCAATCACTGATGGATGAAAGGTTCTCTGAAGCCAAAATATGTACGAAATGTAAACAACATTTGCATTCACTTTATACTCGAATTGGAGCACTGCAGTATTTTGATTTACAACCTATCCTGTGCAGCGTCTAATCATTTTAGACGGTATCTAAACGGATCGCATGTGGGTGGCTGGGACGATTTAAAGACTGCATTAGAGATATACAGGATGAATATTAACCACCCTGGTATTCCCAGACCAGCTGCCTGTCCGCTTTATACCCCCTGAGAGAGCCACATTGACATTTGTTTAACTCCATGACAGTCCTACAATGTGTTCACTTATCTCCATGACAGTCCTTTAACGTGTTCAGTTATCTTTGTGATAGTCCTGCAACATTTAAGCATACCGTTGCAGACGATAAGTTCACTTAGTTGAGACACACATTTTCTGTTTCAATCAAAACATATATCTTGTAATAGAGCTCGCAAAGTCAAACATTACAATGTTGTATAATGATTAGCTGTTGTAAATTGATTTTCTTTTGATAAATGATAAGACAGAATTTACGTTAAGATCATTAACATTATTCTTCAGGATGTTAAGAGATTTGAACCTTTCTCATTCAAAGCATTATTGTTGCAGCATTGAAAATATAGCATTACAAAATACAAGACTTTTCCTCTTCTTTTTTTATCCATGCATCAAAAATATCTTTGACTCATTAAAAATCCTTCAACTCCTTAAAAACTTTACAGAAAAAGGAAAAAATCTACAGAAGTAAAAATATAGATGTCTGTCTTTTAAGACCTACACAAATTTTAAGAGCTACAAGATTTTTTTTATACTTTTTCATATTTTTATCCATGCATTAAAATATCTTTAACTCATTGAAAAATATTTCAACTCCTTTAAAACTTTACAGAAAAAGGAAAAAATCTACAGAAGTGAAAATGTAGATGTCTGTCTACAAAAAATTTGAAAGCTCAAAAATAATACTTATAATTGTGTATTGTTGATTAGAAGTTTAGAATATGTTTCAAAAGTAAGTAAATGTTAAAGAAAATGTATCATCCCATAAATACATTCAGAAGTGAACGCCACCGTGCTTGCAACGTCACTTCCAGTTTTCAATTTTCCTTTTTGATATCAAGAAATCTGGGAAGTTATCGATAACACATGCAGGCTCCTACGTTCGGTTCTGTGGATGTGTGAGTGATTGCCAACAAAGCAGATTTCTTGCGATCATTCAATAGGGGAAATTGGAAACCGGAAGTGACATTATCAACACAGCGGTGTTCACTTCTGCATGTATTTATGGGACGAAACCTTTCCTTCAACTGATTTAAAATGGACCTTCTTGGTTTTGAATACTAAATCAGTTAACTTGTTACAAAATGAAGATTGCTGTTAATATTATAAATTCAAAGCAAAGGGAAAGTTTAGTCTCTTAACACCACAAATTCATGAAAACAAACTAAAATTTTCCTTAAATCTCTACCAATGAAAGTCAAATTATGACATCTTATTGTCTTAAATAAAGTAACTAAACAAAGCCATACAAAATTCTCCAGACACAAAAGAAATTGTCAAAAAACCTGAAGGATCTCAAATACATCATGTATGTTTTACTATCTCAAATACATCATTTTTAACAAAAAGTCTAATCTATGTCTGGAAAAAAGCCTTGGTAAACTCCTTGGCAGAGCAATTATTCATTGGAGTTGTCACCCTAAAATGACAACTCCCTGATTGTTCATAGATATTATCAGCACAGCGTCAAAAAGTCAAGCAAGTTAATTCTCATATTCCTATACCCCAAGAATCATTATTAAATACAACAAGAGGTAATGCCAACCATGTCAAGAGTTCCTCTGCCTTAGGGTAAAATTATTGCTTTCAGGATAAAAAATCAAAAAAAGAATGGTAGCAGCACAGGCACAGACTTATTTATTAGGAGTGACTTAGGGCTTGTTTTCACCTGAGTATAAGCTCCCGATCAGACCCGCTGTCAGTCCGGTTCATACTCCGATTGGAAAAACAGTTTTGTCTCCCAATCAGGAGATACTATACGAAAGAATCCCACAATGCATTTATCCAAATTCAAGTTTTGTATAGAATTATATACAAATCAGAACAATTTTGAGTGCAGGAACTCAACTACTGCGGAGGGTTCCAATTTTGTTTCAAGATATAAAATATTGGCATATGAATTATCATTTCACCAATGCGCTTTTAAAATTTGCCGTGAAATATTTGTGATATGTTCGAGAAATTTGAAGATAAGTGGTGACTTCTTATTATGTGTTACCGTTAGACAGTCACGCTTTAACAGGATTTTCTAGAGAGAAAAAAACATTTTAAAGTTTGGTTTGAGAATTATTTTTGACTTACATTGTAAGGGTCAAATGACACTTTTGTATCTTCATTTATTATAATAAATTGGAGTGTAATGAAGAAATAATACACACATAAAGTGACTACACCAATAAACACTAAGGTGAATCTTCATTATTAAATAGACTCGTGCTGCGCTTGGTTTATACTGCGCATGTCCCAATCTCCAGAAGGGGTGAACTCTGAGATCCCCCAATTGGGAGTATGAACCGGACTGGCTGTAAGATCCGCCTATAAGATCCCCCAAATTTTTACTGTGAGGATGCTTAAGGGATCTGATGGCAGTTACATGATTTTGATCCTAGTCGAGGATAGGTTCATGATCCGAAGCAGTTATCAGATCCACTGACGAGACTCTCAAAAAATTGTATGTGAACGCAGATCAGTATCCTGCCATCACATAAGTTACACAATGTCCTGTTATATTTGATTTCACCCAACCGCATTAGTTACACAATGTCCTGTTATAATTGATTTCATGCAAGCGCGTTAGTTACACAATGTCCTGTTATAATTGATTTCACCCAACCGCATTAGTTACACAATGTCCTGTTATAATTGATTTCATGCAACCGCGTTAGTTATACAATGTCCTGTTATAATTGATTTCAAGCAACCACGTTAGAGACACAATGTCCTGTTATAATTAATTTCACGCAACCGTGTTAGTTACACAATGTCCTCTTATAATTGATTTCATGCAACCACATTAGTTACACAATGTCCTGTTATGATAGATTTCACGCAACAATTAGCTTGCTCTTTCACGGATTATTCAATGACTCACCTTTCGATTTCCTTTTCACAATCAGATCGCCTGCAGTGGGTTTGATCGCAAGCTTGCACTCAAGTGAGAACTCATGACATTGTTTTTCCTCAAATCATCAGCTGCTTTTTCGTCGGGGGAGATTATGATCCGGAGATCAAAGTGGGAACACGGCCCTATTCCCATATAAATGGGTGAGATTGCATCTTCTGATAGTAAAAGCCTGGATGTACCCAATATATGCACCTGTTTTCAGAATCCAAAGTTATTAGAGCAACTGGAAAATGATAGCAAGAAGTACGTGATGATAAAATGAACCCGATAAAAGAACACAAGAAATATAAGGAGGGTCATTTATAGAACAGGTACAATAATTATCTTTCCATTATTAATCCCGAGTGTCTAAAAACTGTAAGTGCGTTTAAGAGGTCTATGATATGTGGCCGAATCAGTTATAATTATTGTAACACTAGATTAAAGCCCTGTTTGATGGTGATTGGGGGTAGCATGTGTTAAAGGTCAAGCAGAAATTGACACCAGCTCGCCTCCCAATTAATTTGGGGGGGGCAACAATTTTTACTTTAATTGAGGAAGGTTATTAAATGAGAATAGAGTCGATCTGGTAACTGAATAGGTCTGAATAGGTGTTCCTTCTACAGAATCTAATTGAATATTATTAAATCAATTTGTTTTTAACTGTTGACTGGAGATTCATACTGAATGACAAAGAACTTGGAAATGAGACATTTCTGCAAGAAATTGTGCAGTTACCCTCTGAAATATGCCACAACCTTTATGTTTCCTCATACTTCCCCCTTTCCACTAACTATCTTCTTCTCTAAACAAAGCCAATACCAAGTATGGCATAAATCCACCTTAAAGATCTTGAGATATCATGTTTACATGCTTGTTACCAGAATTTTACATTTAGCCCCACCTACTAATAAATATTCATGACATCACCACCAAAAACAGTAGGGATCATCTACAGACTACGACAAACCCATACACCAAGTACAACATAAATCCACCACACAGTTCTTGAGATATCGTGTTTACAAGCTTCTGTCACAGACACCCATACACACACACATACACACGCCAGTATATGAATACATAGGTTCCTTTTACTATTGCATCAGAACCAAAAATGCATGTAATTAATTACTGTTGTGGAAACTATTTTTCAGATTAGTTTTTGGTAATATGTTCTCGTTAAAATGAAAGGCGTTCCCGCGAACTACCTTACCGCCGTTCGAAAAGTTTTCTAACCTTGGCGTACACTATGTACCTAATAAGGAACGATCCACAACCAGACATGATGTGAAAAATATATGAATATCACAATTTCAAGAATTTTACTGAGATGAGATCCCCTATTTAAGTTTTCCTTTATTACACTCTCCAAAATATTCTATAAGTCTACTACTACGATACAAAGTATGAAATACTTTTTAAATCATAAAACCAAGAGGCACAGCATCATTCCTAGTACACACAAAAAACGTGCCAACTTTGAATTCTTTTATTTCTAATGCTAATTTTACAGTGCAAAAGTTAGTTTTCTCTGAAATGAAATGAAAGTTTACCTTCTCCCCTAGCCTGATTACAAATACTTTGGACTCTTTCAAAACAAACCATAAAACTACAAAACTTTTTTTTGTAAGTTGTCCTTACTCTCAATGGATTTTTTTCCTCCAATTGTAAATCTCCATAAATAAAAAAAAAAAAGTTTTAAAATTTGATGTTTTCGAGAAAAAATATGGTATAATTTACAACTTTATGGTTATACTTTGATTCTGGAGATCGGACATCCGGGAATGTTGTGGTGCACGGTGACTCAACAATGTTTTTTGACAATCTCAAACTTCAGTCAAAGGGGAAAACAAACAGTCAGTTACCATTGTAGTCAATGGGGAAACAAACCTATTTTTTGTCTTTTTTCAACAAATACTGGACAGAATTGATTTTTCTTCAAATATGTTGCGTATTAGATAATAGTTTCCAACAAATATGAGTACCATTATTTTCCGCTGACTGACTGAGGTGACACAAGTATTCAAAAAAATATCCCATTGACTGTAATAATAAAGTTTCCCCTCCAACTTGGCAAAACCGTACTGAGCCCAAACCACAGTTACGTCGACTCCGACCTCGAGAATTGCAAACACTTTGGACTATCTTTCAAAACAAGCCATAAAACTACAAAACCTTAAAAAAATCTAAAATAAGAACATTTTTTTTCAGTTGTTTTTACTCTCAATGGATTTTTTTTCTTCAAATGTAGACCTAAAAAAAAGAACAAAAATTGTTTAAAAACTTGATATTTTCGAGAAAAAATATGGTTGAAGAACTTTATGCTCACACTTTGATCCCAACATAATTGAATTCCTGACAGCTATTTACACAAACCATAACCTAAATCAAACAATTATTCCAAACAAAAGGGATAAAAAAAAATATAAAAAAACATCTTATTTTTCAATTAAGAAGAGGCATCATTCTGTTACATTCGTCACTCAAAGCCTATTACTCTCCAAATCACCAGGGTATTCAAAAGGCCATCAGCACATCAAAAGTGCAGGTAAACTTAAAATAAAGGTCTTAACACGAATAAAATATTTAATAGTTATCACCCATTTCAACCCTTTTCTTCACCCCAATATATCCCCATGGTGCCTGGGCATCCATACCTCTGCTTATGCCAGTTGTTGTTGACAACGACAGCTGCCGTAATTAAAATGACACACTTTTTTTTTTTTTACTCCGCTCCTTGGTAATAAAAGAAAGAGTAATAAATAGTGAAGAAATTATCTGATCAAAGGAATTTATTTGGGGGAAAAAGGGTATATTCATTTTAAAATTGATAATTTGGTGATAGGTTATTGAATAAAAAAAAGAATTAATCTGGGTTTAACATAAGATAACATAACAAGATGACGGGCTAAGAAGGGTTAGTCACCCCATAAAAAGCCCAAACTAACACCACCACCACCACAAAAAAACAAAAACAAAGACGCCCAGAGTTAGTAAGGAACTTATCAATGTTAACTTTGAAATTGTGAACAGAATTAGAGCTAACTACAGTACCTACTCAGGCAAACCATTCCACTTATTAACAACTCTTTTTGAAAAGCTAAAATGCTGAATATCTATCCGTGAGAGCTCTATGGTCACCTTCAAACTGCTACCACATGTCACATAAGGATTAGCTGAAACATTCAAGAAATAATAGGAAGTCAATGCATCACTACCAGATAGGAATTTTAAAACCTAAATCGTATCGCCATGTACTCTTCTCAACTCAAGCGGGGTCAAACCAAGATTTAAAATGGTACAAAGCAGATGATATAAGTTATTTTGATATCAATGGTTTAAGTCATGAGGGTGGCCAATATAAAGAAATTCATTAAAAGAGGCAAAATCGTCATATGGACACAATGTTTTAGAACTTGATTCAAATTGCATGATTGGTTGAAATTTCAACCAATTGCTGCATGCTTTGTTCGCCCTTATTTCATGGTATATATTTTTTGTTTAAACACCAAGAATAAATCATTCTTGATATAGCACAGTTGGTTTAGGCAATGGTCCACTTTGGATTTTTTTGAACCAACAGTTTATAGATTCGAATCCCGCCAGAACCATTTTTCTTGAATATCATTTTTTTGCTTTTTCGCTTATCGCAATTTTCATCTGGTGACTGCTATTAGTATTATCTTACTAATCTTTCACTTTCACTTTTTTTTCTTCTAACAAATATGTTGGAAAAAAAAGTTTCTTGTAAATCATTATATTTCCTGTTTCCTAACATTTTAGCATTATGCACTACAATTGAATCTTCACACATACAACGCAGGAATCTTGTGCATTCTGTAGTGGAAGTGACATAAAAAGCTCTCATCCCAATTTTACAGACACCAGCGATCTAGGAACTGAGAGAGCCTACCTCTTTAAAGGCCAGATAGAGTGTTAACATGGAGATAAAAATGCACTTCAATCTAACATTTCTGATTGGTTGAAATATCTATATTTAATAGAATTGTATGCCTTTTTGGTTTGCATCTTTGTCCCACCAGTAAATATAAACAAAAATTATGTAACATATGCACAAAATCTGTAAAAAATGAACAAAAATATTACAATTCAATTTTAGAAACTGATACAAAAGACACCTAATTTCAATGAAGAATAATCCTTGACAGAACTAGTTTATAAGTAACAAGAAGCCCATCAATCTTACGTTTGTGCCTGTCACCAGCTCAAAACCACATTTTGGTTTCATGACATTTGCCCTGTATCTTCAGAATCAAAGAGACTTAGTGCATGGTCCCCTACGCCTTAATTGGCTTACCTCTCTCCAGGTGGAACCAATTAATTGTGCTCAGCAAGGAAGAAATGATTATGATAAATTTGTTTCTTTCTCTAAATAAAAGGTTTAAAAGAGAGAGAAACTTTTTTAAAGCCACACATACAAGAGGCAACATTAAAACTTTTTTTTTTTTTTTTTTTTTTTTTTTTAAATCAAACCAACCACAAAAATACCATCAAATTCAGTAGATAATTGACTTGTTGTAACATTGCTATGAATATTATGATGCAAATTTGCAGGGGCGTAGGAACTGGGGAGGGGGGGAGGGGGAGGGAGGGGGAGGGAGAGGGGAGGGAGAAGGGGGAGGGAGAGGGGAAGGGATAGGGGGAAGGTCCCCTCAATAATTCTATTAGGGAGGGGGCAAAGTACCATTTTGGCTTTCCCAATAATAAAGGTCTGTCAAGAGTCAGATTCCAATCACATCTTTTCTTATTCCAAAGGAATCATTTAAGGTTTTTTTTTTTTCATTTTTGTGAAATTTGCTTCAATTTTCAAGAAATTTGCTTCATTTTGGAAAATGATCTTCAATTTTCGGAAAACTAACCAATTTTCCCCCAAATTTCCAACAGTTTTACCAAATGTTCCTCATACCACCTCCACCCCCCTCCCCTCCCCCTTCTCCCATACAAATAGTTTTTGGATATAAGAGGCTTGCATACAAAAATCAAATCTGACCCCCTAATGTGAAATATCTTCCTACACTGATGATTCATTGTGTATATACAAGCAGACCTATCTGTTATCTTATGTAAATCCATGATCTTTTAATCCTCTACCATTATTTATCATCAACAACAAACGGGAGGGAAAAATTTCCAAAAAAATCATTTTGATTTTTAGCCGTTCTTCCCTTTTATTCATCAAAATTCTTGAATACATCACAACATCTTCATCCTTTGACCTGCCTCAAAAAAAGAAGAAAAAGACCTGGTTCTTTTCACTAGCAATGGAATAAAAGAATAACTTGAAAAATCATTAAAGGATTAGTTCAGGAGTCAAGCAAGTTATTCTTATATGAAAGAGGACTTCATATAAGATACATTTGTTTGACCACTGAACTAATCCTTTAACAGATTTTAAGCTGTCTTCCATTTGATTTTAAACAAATCCTGCATTTATTACAAAATCTTCAAACTTTTACCTGCTATAACTCGTAAATGAAATTGTCTATTTAAGAAAATGACCTGATTTCTCAGAATTCCAGGTTCCTTTTCATTAGCAACTAAACGGAAAATTAGGTGTAGCTGTCCATGCACCTTTAACTCTTAAACAGCATCTGCCAATACATCTTTAACTCTTAAACAGCATCAGCCAATGCACTTTTAACTCTTAAACAGCATCAGCCAATGCACTTTTAACTCTTAAACAGCATCTGCCAATACATCTTTAACTCTTAAAAAGTATCTGCCAATACATCTTGACCTCTTAAACAGAACAGCATCTGCCAATACACCTTTAAACTCCTAAACAGCATCTGTCAATACATCTTGAACTCTTAAACAGCATCTGCCAATGCATCTTTAACTCTTAAACAGCATCGGCCAATAGCATCAGCCAATGCACTCTTAAACAGCATCTGCCAATACATCTTAAACTCTTAAAAATTATCTGCCAATACATCTTTAACTCTTAAACAGCATCTGCCAATACACCTTCAAACTCTTAAACAGCATCTGCCAATACATCTTGAACTCTTAAACAGCATCTGCAAATGCATCTTTAACTCTTAAACAGCATCGGCCAATGCATCTTTAACTCTTAAACAGCAATACATCTTTAACTCTTAAACAGCAATACATCTTTAACTCTTAAACAGCAATACATCTTGAACTCTTAAACAGCAATACATCTTTAACTCTAAAATAGCATCTGCCCATTTTATTCGTCTGTGGAGCCTTAAATCACAGGCTGCTTGGGTGTTTAATACATTAGCACATTATGGGGATACCGTTTAATGGAGAGGTACACTATTTTATGACTTCCTATCCGTTAGTGTATAATCTTATTGTGTTAATGCTTTTGATGTAATGGATGTCGCGATGTTTCTCTAATCAAGATAACACAAATCAAGGTTTGGTTTGGTTTGTTGATGTTCAACGGAACCTCCACAGTCAGAACCAAATGTGCCAAGAGAGTATTAAAAACTAAGGTGCTTGAGTTAAGACAGAGAGGAAAGAGAGGAGGGATAGAGGGAAGGAGGGAGAGAAGGTGAGTAAGGGAAAGAAGTTTAGGTAATAAGAGGAAGATGAGGAAGGTAAGGCAGAGAAGGGTAAGAAAAAGAGGTTTAGATCAGCTGGAATAAATTGCTGTTGCGGAGAAAGGTGATGAAGTTGGAGGTAGGATTGTTCTTGAAAAGATCGGAAATGGAGATGGAAGGGGAAAGGTGTGATCTGGAGTTCCGGTATATGGGACAGGTTAAGAGGATATGCTTGATCAAGAGATTGGTGTTGCATGTAGGGCAGAGAGGAGCAGGGGAGCCGGAAAGTATGTGAGAGTGGGTGAGAGAGGTGTGGCCGAGCCGGATGCGAGCAATAACAACGTCCTCCCTGTGGTTGCGACTGTGCAGGCGAATGTTGGTCCCTACTTTGGGTTTGATGGTGTGAAGTTTCTTACTGGTCTCGATATTCCAAGAGTCTTGCGAGGTCTTACTGACGTATATAAAAATGGAGACACGGAGGTCTGAGTGTGGGATAGGAAAAGGAAAGATGTGATTCGACAGAGCTTTGTTGATGGCTCTGTCGGTTCTCTCGTTGCCTGGAATGCCAAGATGGCTGGGGATCCAGAAAACAAATTTTTTAGAGAGAATTAGAAAAGAGCTGGAATGAGTAAAGCTCTCTTCGGGTCGTTTTTTATGAAAAAGATTTGAATAACATACAGGCCAATGCATTGAACCTGAAAGATGGACAAATTCATGTTTGAACTGATCCAGTCTGAATGGAGCCCTCACATGACCTTCCAGGGCTCACATGACCTTCCAGGGCTTACAGTGGATCCTTGGATTAGGGAAATTATATCAGTTCTTTCTTTTCCATGTACAAAAAACATTCCATAAATAGAATACAAAACAATTCAAAAGAATAATTTTTACAGAAAAACAAAAACATGATGATTTTAAATATTATGCAACTTAAGCATCTACAATCTCTGACAAATGATGTCATATTCACATTTCATTTCTACTAAGGAACTTACAAGAATCTTCATCGCACGTTTTTTTACCGAGGTGTGTAAAAAACGCCTCTCATGAAGTTGTAACCATCTTTCAAAAAATATGGTGGAATCATCTTTTGTTCAATATTTCTATAAGATATAAGTTTTATTAATCCTATAGGAAGGTATTGCAATTTTCCTTCCTACCACCTATGTCTTCGCAGTTTTTAATGGTGCAGTGTGCAAAGATGCATGCATAGATTACAAATATGCTAGCATTGCACATTATTGAGTGTCTTTGTTTTCCCTGTAATGGTCACATGATGTAATTTAATGCTTAAGTACTTGATCTCTGACACAACGACTGCGCTGTCTGAAAAACACTTGAAAATGTTAGAAAAATAAATAACGTTAGCCTATTAATGTCATGTTTTAAAGACAAAGGAATTGAAACAAGAAAAACAAAGAATGGAAGAAAATTAAAATGAAAACAAATTTGTAACATTTACATATCTACAGTATGTATTTTATAGAAATATTTCTTTTGAGATTAAGGCTGTAATTAAATAACAGCTTCTATTTTCAAAATGGATTTCTATTGTCAAAATGGACTGGAATAAAGCCTTCACATTACCATTATACTCCACTTTTGGTACTTAATAAACTCTGAACCAGAATAGCTAACAACATTTTTGTTTGCTATTCTGGTACAGAGTTTATTAAGTAACAAAAAAGGAGTAAAGCGGTAATGTGACGGCTTTATTCCAGTCCAATTTGACAAAAGAAATCCATTTTGAAAATAGAAGCTGTTAAATGTACAATTTGGTTGAAAACACCTTTGGCTGAGAACACCTTATTTTATAATGTGGCAATAATTGAAGTAGTGTTATATGATAATGGTGTGTACTACCTTCTGGCTTTAGGCCCCCTAAAGGGACAACACTTTTGGTGAGCCCTAGTTAAATTATCCTCATCAGAATGGTATAAGTTCCTAGAGGAGACAGAAATTTGTCTGGGTCCCCCACTTTCAGGTAGAAGTTTTGAAAATTACATAAGTTTTTGGAACATTGTAAAAGAAAAATATGCTCCCCACCCCCCTCCCCCTCCCCCACTTACGGAACCACACTTTGTGAAGAAAAATTACGGCCTTGAAGTTCACATTAAACATAACAACAAACTGTCCCTTCATGGTATGAAGCCCGGATGAGGTTTTATCGTGTAATGATCCCGAATTAACCAATGAACTTTCTCTAAAACTGATGAAAACAAAACCCATCAAATACCTCCCATCAGTTTGGAATAGCCAAGTTAGTCACTGCAATATAACCGAGATATTAGTAATCGTTTGCAACAGCTGCAGAAATTTATAGGCAGGCCAACACTTGTTGTAATGCAAGTTATGCAGTGAGTCACTTACAAGAATGTAACAAAACAAGATGTTTTTCATTTTGATAATGTGGAAAAGATAGTTTGCGACTTAAACCTTGTACTGCAATGAGCACTTGTAAGTTGTAGCCATAGGTGGAACTTGCCTACTGAAAGTGAGGGGAAAAGTCAGGGGGGGGAGCAAAAGTCAGGGGGGAGCAAAGTCAGGGGGCAAAGTCAGGAGGGGGCAGTCAGGAGGGAACAAAGTCAAGGGGAGCAAAGTCAGGGGGAGGCAAAGTCAAGGGAGAAAAATTCACAAATTCATGCTTCAAAAACATCACCCTACGAAAGATATAGATTCAGGGGAAAGTGGGGAGTGGGGGAATCATGCCCCTTTCTCCCCATCACCCCAAATCCTGCCTGTAACATGCCTTTTAGTGTTTCTGCTAATCTACTAACAGATCCTTGTCTATATTAACAGGAAACAACAGCTTGAGCTTAATTAGAAGAAAATATGCAATAAAGCATGAAAATAGCAGGAAAAAAAAAAAAAAACCTTACTCATGTCACAGTTGTAAACAAAGTTGAGTGACTAAACGCTCAATAAGACTAAATCCCCATTTCAGAAAATTTGTTTGATAAGAGGCAGCCTTCTATGATAATTGCATGGCCTCCTAGCAAGGTCATAGGGTGAAAATTCTTTGAAATGTTTTTGGATAAGACTATAACATCACAATGACATCTCATTCTAAGAATTAGAATAGATTTATAAATGACTGGAATTACCCATGTAATAAAGTTGCAAATACCCCCCGCCCCCTTCCTTTCTTCCTCCCTAACAGAGCGGCCCTCTGGCCCTAAAATGGTGGTGTATAGTCAAGACCAGAACCGTGGTGCTTTATCGGAATGAAAATTTGAGACAAAGTGGACAGTAAAATGTCCATTTCTGTAGCATTCTCCCGGGGATGTACTTTAGCTACAGGGGGATACACAATCCATCACTTTGAGTACAAACATTGGGGGAGGGAAGTGTACTTCCTTTTTTCTTTTCTTTTTTAATTACATCTCTGGTACTTGGGATGCCTTTCGCAGTTTAAAATGAGTTGGTGGCCAAAAAAAGAAAGCCTGTATTTTTTCTGAGTCTCAAGAATATTCGAACACGCTTTTTATACACATGATGGTATCGAAAACCTTTGATATGAATGTTCAAATTAAACATAATTATTTCTTATGAACACTTAAGTACTTTTTTTAAAGACATAAGTAACAAAATTTATTACAAAATTCCCTTAACTTAGCAAAACAGATTCCCTCACCGTTTGAGCACATTTAGGTCCAAAAGCATTAGTTTCTTTATACACGATAGACAACTAAATCAATCCCTAATGCCTTAAAGACTAATGAAATGAAATGCTCAATGTTATAAGCTGGACTATGTTTACCAATTTGACAAATTCTTAGAAACTAACAATTGATGAGAGCTGACTATAAGGTTTGGTTTGGTTTGTTTTGATGCTTAATGACACTGCGGTGTTGTTGTATAATGAGCCTGAATCAAAATTGTGACGCTGATCATAATTACATTTTGTGAGAATGTGGACAATGCAGTCACCAAGGTGGTGGAGCCAAGGGGGTGGGGGATGCATGGATTCAGCCCCCCCCCACCCCCAACTATTTTAGGTGAAAGTGTATTAAAAACTTTATACATATTTTATTTTAATTGAAATTGAGACATTATGCTAATTTATCAAAATTAGACACTCAATTTTAAATGCTCTGCCAGTAAGGCCTATCTGTCACCCCTGGCAGTTGGTTTTTGCTTGTTATAACCCCTAGATATGTTTCTCCACAGTTTTGTTAGAACCAATCCCTGAAATTTTATTTTTGTTATAACAAGTTCCATCTGCCGTTACTCTACTTGAATGTCCGTCCATACTGGCAAAATATTCCAAGAAATTTAAGATTATGCACTATGTGTAACCTACATCATCTAGAGGATGAATATCACATTATGCACTATGTGTAACCTACATCGTCTAGAGGATGAATATCACATTATGCACTATGTGTAACCTACATTGTATAGAGGATGAATATCACATTATGCACTATGTGTAACCTACAGTACATCGTCTAGAGGATGAATATCACATTATGCACTATGTGTAACCTACATCGTCTAGAGGCGAATTTCACTTTGTGCTAGAATGTCCCTTCCATGATGAAATTCAAAGTTTTCAGTCCTCAGCACTTTTATCACCATAACTCATATGCTTCGTTTTAAACACTTCTAAGAATTACAAGCAAATCTTTTAAGTTCAAATTTAGCCAGGTTCATATACAAAACTCTTCAAAAGTGCAAAGAATCTTTAGCATAATTATTATGTTCTATAAATTAATAATTACTTTATTGTTCAACGATCCCATTTTCCATTTGGTTTAAAATATTCATTTGTTTTTAATTACTTGTTTTTGGTATGAGCATGTATTTTGTGTCTACATTCATGTTTTTTTTGGGGGGTTTAAAACATTAATTCTTTTCTTTGATTAGAAATTGTTAAATCAACATGCTTATATTTGTATGTAATACCCTGGAGGCCTGAACATTGAATGAAATAAATAAACAATCTGTAGTGACTAGAATTATGGCAAAAATGGTTGGGACAAGATCATAAAATAATTTATACAAGTTTTTTTTCATATAGATTTATTTGTATTCTCTCATATGATATTTGAAATAATGGGGATGATATCTGACAGTCATTTAAAGTGACAACACTAACAATGACACATACAGTACATTTAATGTAAAGACAATGGAATGCACATTGGAAACCACAAATATTCCACCAAGAACATTTCCACAAAGCAGGGAGCTGTCAGTTAAAATGCACACCACAGTGACAACTAAAAAGTGCATCACTTCTGTGTTATCTTTGTCAATATGGCAGCATAAATAGAGGGAGATCTTTTGCATCAAAGGTGAATATTTACTATTTGTACCTGGAAACTTTTTTGTTTATAAACATGTACAGGTAAAACATGTAATGTTTATGAAAAATGATATACAAAATAAAAATAACACATTTAGGTTATGTATATATTGGTACATTTTAGAAGATTTAGTTCTCAAGGACATTTGATGACAAGAATTTGGCAACTTTGGGTAAATTGTTTGGTTGTGACTTGTACTGCTGTACAGTAGTAGTAGTGCTGCTGTACACAGCAGTAGTAGCAGCAGTAGTAGTAGCAGCAGCAGCAGCAGCAGCAGCAGCAGCAGCAGCAGTAGCAGCAGCAGCAGCAGCAGCAGCAGCAGCAGTGGTGGCAGCAGCAGCAGCAGCAGCAGCAGCAGCAGCAGCAGTAGTAGTAGTAGTAATAGTAGCAGCAGTAGTAGTAGTAGCAGCAGCAGCAGCAGCAGTAGCAGCAGCAGCAGCAGCAGTAGTAATAGTAGTAGTAACAATAATAATAGTAGAAGTAGTAGTAGTAATAGTAAAAATAAAAGTAGTAGTAGTAGAAGTAGTAGTAGTAATAATGATAATAATATTGATAATGATAATAATAATAGTAGTAGTGGTAGTAGTAGTAATAATAATAATAATAATAATAATAATAATAATAATACTTGGTTTTTATAAAGCACTTTACTACGCAAAACGCTTTAAAATGGAAACAGATCTTTCAAGCTCACAGCAGTAGCCAACGCACAGCACACAAGCCTGTACTATTACCCTGCTCCGAACCCTTATGCTGATCAACAAGCGAGAGGGCAGGGGGTTCCAGTTTTAAAGTCTTTGGTATGACTCGGCCAGAGATTGAACCTATGACCTGCCGGCTGGAAAGCGGTGCTTTATTAATTGAGCTAACCAGTCTGTTAAAGACAATGAACAATGTACTGTCATAAAGTGTTGCACTGCCATAAAGCCTTACACTGCCATAGTGTTGTACTGCCATAGTGTTGTACTGCCATAGTGTTGTACTGCCATAGTGTTGTACTGCCATAGTGTTGTACTGCCATAGTGTTGTACTGCCATAAAGTGTTGTACTACCATAAAGTGTTGTACTGCCATAAAGGTGTTGTACTGCCATAAAGTGTTGTACTGCCATAAAGTGTTGAACTGCCAGTCTTGTACTGACAGTGTTGTACTGCCATGAAGTGTTGTACTGGCATAAAGTGTTGTACTGGCATATAGTGTTGTACTGCCATAGTGTTGTACTGCCATAAAGTGTTGCCCTAAAGTGTTGTACTGACATAGTGTTGTACTGCTGTGAAGTGTTGTACTCCCATTAAGTGTTGTACTGCCATGAAGTGTTGTACTGCCATTAAATCCTCTACTGGTATAAAGTGTTGTACTGCCATAGTGTGAGACCACTATGTTTGTGGGGCAAGGGGGTGTAATGTTCATGAGTAGTAACCCTGAGCTTCCACTAGGTGGAATTAGTGAACTTAATAATTTAGATCAGTGTTTCAGCACAATACGAAAAGAAACCAAACTGGTAATCTGTAACATTTTCAACAATAACTAAGCACATGTATGTGAGAAATTTAAAAGGGGACAGGGGTGTCATGTGAAGTTGACCAACAATTTTTTGTTCTTTTTCAGTTAACATTTTTAATAGCTAAAACATACTATTGTTGACCCTAGGAGAGATTTTGTAATTCTTTTGGCAGAATTACAAACGACCACATACTAGACTAGAAATTGTTTGGAGAGCATAACAAAAAAGAGGTTACAAACTTCTGAAATTGTTCAAACATATTAATAGACAAACTAATTGTATGTTTATAGAACAGACACTATGCATCCAATCACATTGTGAAGTAAATTTCAAATTATGCTGCCAAACAAGTGTCTGCTTGAAAAAATGTGAAATTAACCTTTCCCTGACAAAATCTAAAACAAGATATACTTTGCTCAAAAAAAGCTACAACTCTTTAAGAAAAATAAAGTTTTTTTTTTTTTTTTTTTTTTTAAATAGATTTCACAATTCCGTATTCTTCTGGCATACTGTTTAATGCCATTTAAATATAATTCAAACAACAAACAACTACATTAATTGAAAGTGAAAAGACTAATTAACATTTATCATCATACTATTCCTGATATCCCAACCACTTCCTTATTCCTTTCTTAAAGTAATATACTCACTATTTCAATTATGTATAGTCATGAGCAAAATAAACTCAGTCATAAATTTACTGCCTGGGCATACTACCAAGTTACTTGGAATAACAAGAAATCTTTTCAAATAAAAAACATGCTTCCCTAAGAAGCGTGCACCACCTAAAAAGAGGGCTCACTTTCAAAATAATTATTTATCATTCAGTAATATAACCAGCACTGGCACATGTTCAGCACATAGTTGTCTGCTTCTATATGTCATCAGCTGCTGATGCCACTGTTGGAGCTCAAGGAGTTTTTCATACATAAAATTGTAATCAATAAATACAAGATACAAATGAGGGCTCCGTCAAAGAAGTAAATTGAATGTGGAAAGGAACAAAAGGGGTGAATTTCTGGGTATACACCGCTTCTTTTAGTACAATTTATTGGCTTGGATGAAATTGCAATCACAAAGGGAAATTTGAGCCAAGCTTTTTCAGACAGATAAACAATTTCTATATATTCAATGGCTTGTCTGTGGTGGTCATATGTTCAGTTGCGCCACAGAAGTGCTCTGGTTGCCCAATGATCCTTAGAAACTTCGGATACCAGCAATTTTGACAGATTACGTTGAGTCACAGGCACGGTATTATTGTTGTTATCATGACTGATTAATTGCCAATGATCCAACTTGAAGAATAACAGTAATGACATGCTTAACTTTATTACAAAAACATACTCATGTTTGAGTACTGTCTGAAGATACTGACTTGATCAAATAAGAAATAAGTTTGCGAAAGCAATAATGAATAATATGGAATCATCATTACATTTTTCTTTGCACAACCAAGTACAGTTTTAAGTGATACAAAGAGGCTGTTGTGCCTGTAAAAGCATTGGATTGTATTTCTCAATTTAATGGGTACTTTACAATACACTTGGTGAAGCAATGTTTTCAAGTGGTACATAGATATATCATGGACATATTAGCTGATAGGTAATCTCAAAGGAAGAAGTAAAGGCTGTTACTGGTTAATGGTTTGGTGTTTTGATGTCTAACGGCACCACGACAGTCAGAGTCAAATGTGCTGAGAGGGTGTTAAAAACTAAGGAGCTTAAGTTAGGATGGAGGGGAAAGAGAGGTGGGACAGAGAGTAAAGAGAGGTGGGACAGAGAGAAAAGAGAGGTGGGACAGAGAGGAAAGAGAGGTGGGACAGAGAGGAAAGAGACGTGGGACAGAGAGGAAAGAGAGGTGGGACAGAGAGGAAAGAGAGGTGGGACAGAAAGAGAGGTGGGAAGAGAGGTGGGACAGAGAGGAAAGACAGGTGGGACAGAGAGGAAAGAGACGTGGGACAGAGAGGAAAGAGAGGTGGGACAGAGGAAAGAGAGGTGGGACAGAGAGGAAAGAGTGGGACAGAGAGGAAAGAAAGGGACAGAGAGGAAAGAGAGGTGGGACAGAGAGGGAAAGAGACGTGGGACAGAGAGGAAAAAGAGGTGGGATAGAGAGGAATGAGAGGTGGGACAGGAGGAAAGAGAGGTGGGACAGAGAGGAAAGAGACGTGGGACAGAGAGGAAAGAGAGGTGGGATAGAGAGGAATGAGAGGTGGGACAGAGAGGAAAGAGAGGTGGGACAGAGAGGAAAGAGAGGTGGGACAGAGAGAAAAGAGAGGTGGGACAGAGAGGAAAGAGACGTGGGACAGAGAGGAAAGAGAGGGGACAGAGAGGAAAGAGAGGTGGGACAGAGAGGAAAGAGAGGTGGGATAGAGGGAAGGAGGGAGAGAAGGTGGATAAGGGAATAAAAGGAAGGTGAGGAAGGTAAGGTAGAGAAGGAGGGGAAAGGGAGGTTTAGATCAGGTGGAATAAATTGTAGTTGTGGAGAAAGGTGATGAAGTTAGAGGTAGGATTGTTCCTGCAAAGATCGGAAATTGATATGGAGGGGGAGAGGTGTGATGTGGAGTTCAGGTATATGGGACAGGCTAAGAGGATATGCTTGATCAAGATATCGGTGTGTTAAATGTAGGGCAGAGAGGAGTTACTGGTAAATAAATCTGATTAAGTCAATCAGAAAAAAAAGTAGAATGTCCATATAAGCAAACTCAAAAATTTGTCACAAAATCTCAGAAAAAAACAAAACAATAACTTATGACTTCGTGACAAATGTGAGACCATGGTCTCTTCTTATCTGCTTTCAAAAAATATCTCTATTTTAGATCAATTTGTAGATCTACGTGAAATTTGCTATGAATGACTGGAACGACAGCTAAGCTTGGGTGATATTGATTATTAAACTAAATCGATATATACCGCCTGAAAAATATCGATATAATCAAAATATCAATATGTAAATTATATGACTTTATACTTCAATCATAGTTACTCTTCTGTACAAGGTCATCTCATCTCGTCAGCGCAAAAAAAAAAAAAAAAATCAAAAAAAATTTGTGTGTAAATTAACAGAAATCATTGCAAAATATGTACATAAATCTTCAAATAAACATCCATTGTGCTTACAAAATATCTGTTTACATGGTTTCTTTCCATTTTGGTCCTTGTATCACATGTATTCCTCCTGAGCCTTAACAATATATTAAGGGCCATATCGATACATAAATAAAATAGCTATATCTATACGACCCTTGAACTCAATATTGGCCATATTGATATAGGGCAATATCGAAATATTGTTATATTGCCAAAGCTTAACAACAGCGTCATTATTTTCTCTCCTAAATCTCAGTCACTGAAAATATTTGGAAAGTCTATTCCTGTTAGAATGCAATTGGTAAAAATTAAAAATCTCTCGGTGAAAATTTGCCGCACCACTTCAAAGAATTATGGTCGACATTTAAAAACAACAAAGATTTTACAAATGAAAAATACCAATATCGCCCTGTATAAAATATATCACAAATTGCAAATTAACGCCTGAGATTGCACTACACTGTACAAAAGTCCATTTTTAACCCATTTTCATTAAAGATGTTGCTACTTTCTTGTTTTTTAAAGCAATTTAGCTCATGTTTCCTCCACACATCTATACCTTTAAAATACTCCAAAGTTGAAAGGCATTAGGAGGAAACACAGACAAGACTTTGAGACATTTCTCATCCGATGAAAAGACTTCTTATATCTTTCTTATCAAGCGTCTCTTCTGGGTCACCATACCAATAAAATTGAATCATCTACTTACATTGATCACTATGATAAATCCATGTGCGTCTGATGAGTAGAGTGCTCCCACATTATTCAAATTACTGCAAGAGGAAAAAGAATGTTGCACATACTGTTAAGACATCGAACACTCAATGGAATAATAGCCATCAAATTTTTAATTTCTACAGTTCACATCATTCTTATGGGTGGTGGGGGGGTGTAGTTTACTCAGGATTATATTATTATTACTTTTTCTCTTTCATTTTCCCCCAAAGGAGTGTTTCTACAAGTTAAGCTCTTAAGAGTTTTCTAAAGCACTTCTTTTTACATCATACGTTTTGATTATAATTTGCAAAAATTCTTCTTTTTTCCCTAATATTTGTTTTTGTCACAATCTTGTTACAAAGTACTTTGTAAATTGATTGCTTCAATCACGGAGCTGTAAAAGATGAACGTTCCACAAGCCTCTGCTGGTTGTACCAGTGATCTTACAGCCAGGGTCATGTAAACACTAGCTCAGGGTCATCTATCAACACTTCCTTGTAAAACCAGTAGGGAGCGTAGCAGTAAAAGTTCCAACGAAACAGAAGTTGCGTCAATACATGCCATCATACCTATAGCGTTTGTTGTTTGTATTTCTACTGTCATGACATCTGCCTCGTATCCCGATGTAGAACTGGAAGTGGAAGCTTACAATTTTGAAGATTATTCAAGTGATGAAGAAGATTTGAAAAAGTTTGCGGACGATTAAGAAAGAAAATGAAGGAGACGAATCGGAATATAAGTGTAATTGCTATATTTGCAGGCTTTCTTTAGTTGAGAAATTTAAGTTGTGTAGCACTTGCAGAAAACTTCTTTTACAGCTCCCAGCTTTAATGTATGTGATGTGAAGAAACAATCAATTGAAATGAAAACCAGAACCAAAAGGTTTTGTGGATCTGCTGCTTCTTTTTCATCAGCTGATTGATATGCAAAATTTGTATTTACTGTCATGTCATTGCATGCATATCATAAAATATTTGTTCCATGATATTTATTAATAAACTACACCCACCATGCAGATCAATACAAATGCTGACAACATTAGCATTTGCACAATAATTAACAATGTTATCATAGCAGGTATGATGCAAAAACAGTTGTTCATTTATCCTTTAGCAAGAATTTGTCAGTAATCATGCACCTAATCATTTATATTCACTACCACAACATTAGAACATATGTACAGACCATGACTCATCTGGGATTGGGAACCTTCACATAAGCCATGCCCACCATGCATATTAATGACATCTGCTGATAACATAAGCATGTACACAATAACCAACAAAATTATCATGTGCAGTATGATGCAAAACGGACATACAGTTCATTTATCACTTTTTCAAATTTTTCACTTTTAGGCCCATCCCACTTATTAATATGCATGATATCACCATCTAACAACACAGGACACATCTACAGACCATGGGCTATCTGTGTACCAAATATGACATAAATCCAGTTTACCGTTCTTGAGATACTGTGTTTACAAGCTCTTTTCAGCAAAATCATACTAAGCCCTGCCCACTATGCATATATTAATGAAATTCAACATTTTTACATCATGAACATGTACGTATTAGGTAACATCATAATTACGCCAAATATGAAACAAAACAGACATGCGGTTGTTATGATTTAAACATTTCAAGATTTTACATCAAGTCCCGCTTACCCATTAATATGCATGATATCACTACCAAAACGATAGGGCACATCTACAGACCATGAGCTATCTATGTACTACATATGACATAAATCCAATGTATCATTCTTGAGATATCACGTTTACAAGCTGGCCATCACAAACATACACACACCCACCCATGCATACACACACCCCATCATGACCGTATAGGTTCCTGATGTTATCGCATCAGAATCAAAAATTCAATATCATAAATCTAATGCATCTATCTACATCTATCAAACACCAACTTAATTCAATATTCTTTTTCAAAATTACTCCCCCTTGTTATTGTAAAGCCAGCGACCTTTGGCCATGATTTCACTAAGTTCGGAATCACGATCCCAACAATAACCCAGCTCACTGATTGTAGAGAAAACAATGTCATGTATTCTCACTTGAAAGTGAGCTCGGGATCACACCCATTGCAGACAATCAGATCACGGGGCACGAGTGAACAAAAAGTTGAAAGGTGGTTTATTGAAAACCCCACAAAAAATACTGAGCTAATTGTTCGCACGAAATAAACAAGTTATAACGGGATATTGCATAACTAACGTGATTGCAGGTCAATGATCTGCATTCACACACATTTTTTGAGAATGTTATCAGTGGATCTGATCACCTACTCCGAATCATGATCCTACCCTCGAATCAGATCCCGTGAGCTTCTCACAGTAGGCAAAGCTGATTGTCTGCAGTGGTTCTGATCGCGAGCTCGCACTTTGGTGTGAACAAGCTCTCTCTAGGGTACCGCGCCTTTTAGACAGTATCAAGTTGCATGAATATCAATCTAGTGACTACTTCAATCATAAGAGAAGCTTGAATCAGTGTAGCCACCATAGCATAGACGACAACTCAATCAGTTCAACACCTGCCTATTGGCGGTGCAAGATTTGGTCTTGTCATAGAGATTGCTTTCAGGATATCTTTGCAGTATGTTTTGTCTTTAATGCAGTAGCAATAAAGTTAACGATCTGCATTATCTCCATTCCAGAGCTCAAGTCACTTTAAATTGGAAGCATCTTAAATTACTATATCTTAAATTACTGTATTTCCAGCGGCACAGTCATAGGGTGAGTAAACCCACCAAAAGACTAAATAAAAATTGAGATCTTGGGCACCCTGGATTTTATGCGATATGTTTATTGAACGCAAACCAAGCCCCACCCCTCTCCCCTTATATACGTATCAAACAAATGACCACAAACTGTAAGAATGAAGCCAGTCTGGGATTGGGGAAGTGGAAATGGGGGACGGAGAGAGACTGGGGACCGAGGGAGATGAAGGACGAAGGGAGACGGAGGACGGAGGGAGACGGGGCAGGGAGGGAAACGGGGGACTGAGGGAGACGGGAGACAGAGGGAGACGGGGGACAGAGGGAGACGGGGGACAGAGGGAGACGGGGGACAGAGGGAGACGGGGGACAGAGGAAGACGGGGAACGGAGGGAGAAGAGAGACGGCGAGGACGGAGGGAGACGGCGGGGGACGGGGGACGGAGGGAGATGGGGGACGGAGGGAGAAGATGTTCTTCGACACAAATTTTCAATCAATAAATGTGTATCAATTGCTTGTGGAAAGCACAACAAAGCGGGGGCATAGGCAGGGTTCACCCCTCAGGGAGGGGGAAGGGACAAGTACCCAAACAATTTCCAAGTCGAACAAATTGCAATGGTAAATCTAGTTTCCATCAAACATTTCTCTTAATCAGGAAATATCCTGCAATTCTCTGGAAATTATTTCAGTTTTATGTTAATAATTTCCCAAATTGTGTGCCTCCAAAGTGGGAAGAAAGCATGCAACCTAGAAGGTGAAATCCTTGCAGTTTTTCTACCTTTCCCCTCTTCCTAGGCCTCTGCAGCAAAGCCTCCTGAGAAATGCTGTTATAACTTCATTACCCACAAGCCCACATACACCCTACTTTCTTTTCGCATGTGTTTTAAAATTAGGTTAAAGCACAATGGCCATCCACTTTTGATGAATCTTTCTTTGCCGTCTTGAGTGATAATAACAAGCACAAAAACCCCAGTTAGTTTACATTTATATCTCCTTATAACATGGAACCACTCTTGGAGGTTTGATCATGAACATAGCCATCAGTACTTATTGCTGTACATATCTGTGTCTAAGGTGAAAATGATGAGAAAAAAAAAAATGTTTTAGTTCCCAAAGGTGACATGTACTGCATGCATAACAAAGGTACTTATTTTATAAGTAAATTTTCCTCTAACTCCCCATCTTTTTCATCTCATTTTTGTTCTTGATAAACAAGTGCCCCCACTACCGTATCCCCCCTCCCCCGCCACCCCAACAGGTGTTAACATCTAACCTTAAGAATACAGCTCTTACGAACAAAATTTATATGTAACATTTCTAAATATCTAATTTTCCAAGTTTACAACCAGCAAATCATTGAACAATGAACCAATGATATATCATTATCTTTCCAAAATAAGCAACATTCAACACTGTGCTTTCATTTACTTGGTTCTACAAAAACAAACATATATATTTGTACATTATATTAACACGTTTGTCCCAACATCGTGTATACGCATCCATATTTTTGTTCTTTCATGTACCAGCATTGCATATACCATAACATCAATTACATGGAATTTATTCAAATTGGTGGGTACTTCTTTTTTTGTTGTGTAAAATTAACATAAATAAACATTTTGTCTACCTATCTTCAAGTGTAGGGGTCGGTCATACTTCCTGTTTTTGTAAGGAAAAATAGGTCAAACACATGATCAAATTTTGTAAACTAAGTGAAGCGGAGATATACATAGGCAATTTACACACAAAATGGGGTTACTAGTTGGCCATCCTCAGCCGTTAGATAGTGACGATGAGTCTGATTTGGAGCCAGATTTCGTAGATTTGAGGAATTGACTACAAATAATGGTGATTTTTGTATCAACTTAAATCTAAAGACTTTTAAAGACTTTGAGGAATCTCAGGCTATGACATCACAACTAGTCTGATTTCCATCGTTTCTACAAAAATTATACCAAACTTTTAACTTGAATATCTCCTTAAAGGAAAATGATTTTGGAATGCTTTCTTCATTATTTTGTTTCTGTTGAAGTCCTCTTTCATATAAGATGGACATGCTGGAGCACTGAACTAATCCCTTCAAATCCTGGTATTGTACTATCAACAGCTTCTATTTTTAAAATGGATTTCTATTGTCAAAATGGACTGGAATAAAGCCTTTACATTGCCATTATACTCCTTTTTTGGTAGTTAAAACAGCTCTGTGCCAGAATAGCTAACTAAAGTTTTGTTTGCTAATCTGGTACAGAGTGTATTAAGTACCCAAAAAGGAGTATAATGGTAATAGGAAAGTTTTACTCCAGTCCATTTTGACAATAGAAATCCATTTTGAAAGTAGACGATCTTTACTTTGACTGAATGGATTTTTTAACATATTAATTTGTTAATGAAGAGAAAAAATGTCTTCACTTGTTTCATTTTAAATTTTTTTCAGTTGTTTCTCCATGTAAGCATTTCAAACAATCTAACACAGAAATTTGATAAAAGGATTAATGTTTTAGCATGTGTATTTAATGCACTTGTTCAAAGGACTTTGCCCCATGTGGAATGACCATCCTTGATTCTGAACAGTCCACTTAAGTCCAAGTCTTTTGCCCAGTACATTAAAAGTGTACAGTATATAAACACTCTGTTTGAATATTAATCTTAAGTAAAATGGCAATTCCCACAGATCAAGCACAACACTGTTATATTAAGTGTAAGTTACATTATATCAAAATATTTGTCAGGAAGGGTTCTTCTCAACATTTCCTTAGAGAAGGAAGTTAATAACTTCCACTGAAGTATAGATGATCATCTGTGAATATGTGTAAGGACATGTTGTAGTAAAAATCTACTACATAGCATAGTTCTGTTGCTTGTCATGATAAATTAAGCACTATTACTTCTGTTTTCCATATTACGAGCGTAGAAGCTACATCATCAACACAAACATTTGAATTCTCCGTATGACCTAGATTCTTGTTAATGACAAGCACAGCACACAAATATCAATGTTGCTTTTCAGCAGTAGTGGCTCCAGATGGGGGTCCAAGGGGTCCATTTCCCACCCGTTGGGGAGGCCTGGACCACCTGTCGGGGAGCCTGGAACTCCCCAACAGATTTCATTTTTAAAAAGCACCATAGGTACAAGCAAGCGATGCCACGCTCCACCTAAGCCCTGCCCACCGATGAAATAGCTGGGCCACCTGTCAGGGATTAGTGGACCACCTGTGGGGGTAATTCTAGAGCCATCGCTGCTTTTCAGCTAATGTTTAACATTTCATTTCATACAAATCTGCCATCTTCTACTGTATGTACTAAAATGGTGTTTACACCAGGCCACTCGTTAGAGACATTTTTGTCTTTATACAACAATTCAATCCATGAAATTATAAGGTCCCTGTGCACTTAACAATCAATCCATGGAATTATAAGGTCCCTGTGCACTTAACAATCAATCCATGGAATAATAAGGTCCCTATGCACTTAACAATCAGTAGATGGAATTATAAGGTCCCTGTGCACTTAACAATCAATCGATGGAATTACAAGGTCCCTGTGCACTTAACAATCAATCCATGGAATTATGGAATAACAATCAATCGATGGAATTATAGGGTCCCTGTGCACTTAACAATCAATCCATGGAATTATAGGGTCCTTAACAATCAATCCATGGAATAATAAGGTCCCTATGCACTTAACAATCAGTAGATGGAATTATAAGGTCCCTGTGCACTTAACAATCAATCGATGGAATTACAAGGTCCCTGTGCACTTAACAATCAATCCATGGAATTATAGGGTCCTTATGCACTTAACAATCAATCGATGGAATTATAGGGTCCCTGTGCACTTAACAATCAATCCATGGAATTATAGGGTCCCTGTGCACTTAACAAGAAATCCATGGAATTATAGAGTCCCTGTGCACTTAACAATCAATCCATGGAATTATAAGGTCCCTGTGCACTTAACAATCAACCCATGGAATTATAAGGTCCCTGTGCACTTAACAATCCTTTGTTGTTTGTTTGATTGCCATTTAGGTTTTAGCTTACAAGTTCAGGAATTCTTTGATATATAATATGATTAGTTTCTATAGTCCTCTACCATATAGATGAAAATTCACAGGAATATTCCATTAATACACCAAGTAGCAGCTCAGGATTTCATACTTTGAACATCAGATATGATATGCCTAACAGAATTTAGGCAGTCACTCCTAAGATCTATTAAACAATCTGATCCAAACATACATCCTCCCGAAGTCATGATGACATTCTCATCAGCTTTCTATATTGCATACCATTATTCATGAATGAGTCAGAAACAAATTGTTGAACACTCAACACTTGCACAAACCTTGAAGGCTCCGATAACCTACATAAACGACTTAAAAAACCCGTCAAGATCTCCAAAGAGAAGATCTGTAGAGGTACCTGTATACACAGGTTGAGATTTCACATTTACCAGAAAGAGCGCTAAATTCTGAACAGAACAGTTTTCATATAAACCTCTTGGTCTTATTCAACAGCTCCAATTCAAAGAATGTTGGTCAATATAAGAAAATAACAGCCCCTTTTTTTTTTAAATGGACTGAAATAAAGCCTTCACATTTACCATTATACTCTTTTTGGGTGCTCAATAAAGTCTGTATCAGAATAGCAAACAAAATTTGTGTTTGCTATTCTGATACAGAGTTTATTAAGCACCCAAAAAGAGTATAATGGTAAATGTGAAGGCTTTATTCCAGTCCATTTTGAAAATAGAAATTCATTTTGAAAATAGAAGCTGTTAAATTCAGTTTTCTCTTTCTGATGTCATAACATTTGCATATAACTTTTTACAACCTATCCATAGATTATTAACTTCTCTTGTAATATTCACAAGAAAAGGGCATCACTTGCAATGATTGTACATATGCACCACAAATAACTTTATTTCTTGTAATTGAAACATAAACAAAGTTGATGTTTACATATTTTCCCGGCCTTCACTTGTCCTACATTCATTTGAAGACTTTACACTCCATTCCTGTATGGCATTTAGGATTAGAATATGTGCGAAACACCTGGCTGTGCCTCTTCAGCCTACTTAACCAAGAAAAAGGCATCACTTGTGATGATTCTACAAATACACCGTAAATAAATTTATTTCTTGCAATCGAAACATTAACACAGTTGTTGTTTATATATTCTCATGTCCTTCACACTTGACCTACATTCCTTTGAAGACTAATTCTTGTATGGCATTTATATAATTATATCATAGTTTAGAATACGTGCGAAACACCATGCCGTGTCTCTCAAGCCTACTTAACCAGTCCCAAGTAATGAATTCAACACCGTCAACTGACTTGGCAGGCACGTGCCGCAGAATAAACCTTTATTTTACCAGTGCATTTGAGATTACAATGTTATTTTAGGGAACTTTTTCTACCAGTGCATTTGAGATTACACTGTTATTTTAGGGAACATTTTCTAGAAGAGCATTTGAGATACTGTCTTATTTTAGAGAACTTTTTCTACCGTAACATTTAAGATTACAGCGTTATTTTAGGGAACTTTTACTACCAGAGCATTTGAGATTACAGTGTTATTTTAGGGAGCTTTTCCTACTATAGCATTTGAGATTACAGTGTTATTTTAGGGAACTTTTATTACCAGAGCATTTGAGACTACAGTGTTATTTTGGGGAACTTTTACTACCAGAGCATTTGGGATTACAGTGTTATTTGGGGGAACTTTTACTACCACAGCATTTGAGATTACTGTTATTTTAGGGAACTTTTTCCACCAGAGCATTTGAGATTATAGTGTTATTTTAGGGAACTTTTTTCCCCAGAGCATTTGAGATTATAGTGTTATTTTAGGGAACATTTTCTAGAGGAGCATTTAAGATCACTGTGTTATTTTAGGGAACTTTTTCTACCAGAGCATTTGAGATTACACTGTTATTTTAGGGAACTTTTTCTACCACAGCATTTGAGATTACAGTGTTATTTTAGATAAATTTTCAACCAGAACATAAAAGATTAGAGTTATTTTAGGGAACATTTTCAACCAGTGCATTTGAGATTACAGTGTTATTTTAGGAAACTTTTTTTACCAGAGAATTTGGAATTACAGTGTTATTTTAGGGAACTTTTTCTACCAGAGCATTTAAGATAGGGTTATTTTAGGGAACTTTTTCTACCACAGCATTGAGATTACAGTGTTATTTTAGGGAACTTTTCGACCAAATTATTTGAGATTACAATGTTATTTTAGCAACTTTTTCTACCAGAGCAAAGTGACCAGGCTCAATCAGTATGCTGCACAAACTGAGCTAAGAATTGATAAAGGTAGACGAGAGTTCATAAAAGTTAACAGCAAATGTGCAAACAAAGTAATCAATAACCATCAACTAAATGAAGTTATCAAGTTCAGATACCTTGGTGCAACAGTAAACTTACAAGATGGTGGCGAGGAAGATATCCAAAACTGAATCTTTAAAGCAAGAGTAGCATTTATGAAATTAAATAAGATATGGAACTCAAGCACATTCTCAATATATACAAAACTACAACTGTTTTAACTCTCTTGTTAAGTCTGTACTCTTGTATGGTTGCAAGACATGAAGAGTTAATGTAGCAGATAACAAAAAGCTGGATACATTAATGTTCACATGTTACAGGCGAATTTTGAAGATCAGATGGCCATATGTAATATCTAACGATAAAATACTGAGAATCACTAAACATGACAAAATCATCACTGAAGTAAAAAGAAGGTGGAGGTGGAATGGTCATGTGATGCATATGAGCACTATTAGGCACTGTGAAGGAAAGTTGGTCGTCCTAGAACAACCTGGAGAAGGACAGTTGAGAAGGAGAGGAATGTGATGGGATGGAGCTCGTGGACAGAAGCCAGACAAGATGCATGCAAATAACAGAGTCCATTGGAGAGAGTGCACTGCGGCCTTATGGACCAGAAGGCCTGAAGAGACCAGGGTGAGGTAGGAAATTTCTGAATGCTTGGACAACTTTACCGAAACAAAGTGAGGATAGCCTTCCCCCCTCCCCCTCCCTTCCCCCCTCCCTCCCCCCCCCCCGCCCTCCTTCTCCTTTTCCTTCCAACCCCCCAAAAAAGACAATATTATGAAAGATCTTTCCCAGATCTTTGCAACAAAACTATTCGCACCCCTATAGGATTTAGATAAGGTCCCGGTTTTATTTTTAGAAAAAGGTAGTTTGAAAACGGCGATATTATTAACGATATTATCGCCGCATGGTAGAGTTAAGGGGTAATGAAGACCCAACTGGTAATAAGTTAACCCATGACACTATTAATTTAGCGGTTAGGAATAAAAGAGGAAAAACTTTGTATCAGTACAAAAACAATAAACGTAATTGTGAAGAAAATGAATGTAGAATTTCTACACATATCACTTCTGAAAGAGGAACTCTCGTCTCAAGAAAACTTGACCTTTACCAATAAATCTGATCATACTAGTAGCAACAATTCCGCAGCAGTAATTACTTGGCTTGTGGGTGTATGATCGGTAATTATGTACACATTTTAACTAATTAGAAACGTTGTATTGTATTGTATTTCTGATTTCCACAGTATCCACGTTCACAAGATACCTCGCCTTTAACTAATTTGTGACATCATTAAAATTCAATGCCTCCTTCCTTAATGATTGTTTGGTTGGTGAGGTAAAACAGCACCAGGACAGTGATTGTCAAATTGTGCCAGTGAGATTAGATTTTGTCACAAGTGAAGAAAAGTATGAGGGGAGATAGACAGCTGATCAGGAGTTAAGAAGGGAAAGAACAGAGTCAGATATCGATGTAGAAGACTGCCTAACTGCTAAACATAATGAAATGTCACTACTTTCCTACAAATTTCTTGAGAATCTCACGGTCAAATTTAAAAGTGCACATTGAAAAGACAATTCACATGCCATTCTTCCAATTAATGATGAAAATTTGAATCCAATGCAGTATTTTAAGTTTACTGAGCTCTTTAATGTATGTCATATTAATATGATTGTACACTTAATTTGAATTTAAATTGATGCATTGTGGTATGCTTCTGTGAAGGATCTCCTGAATGGGAGACCAAAACTGTCCTCCTGAGATCCTCGATAGGGAGTACAAACCAGACTGCCTACATGATCAAATCTACCCCATCAAGATCCTCAATCAGGGGTACAGACCAGACTGCCTACATGATCAAATCTACCACATCGAGATCTTCGATCCGGAGTACTAACCAGACTGCCTACATGATCAAATCTACCCCATCAAGATCTATAATCAGGAGTACAGACCAGACTGCCTACATGATCAAATCTACCCCATCGAGATCCTCAATCGGGAGTACAAACCAGACTGCCTACATGATCAAATCTACCCCATCAAGATCTATAATCAGGAGTACAGACCAGACTGCCTACATGATCAAATCTACCCCATCGAGATCTTCGATCCGGAGTACAGACCAGACTGCCTACATGATCAAATCTACCCCGTCGAGATCTTCAATCGGGAGTACAGACCAGACTGCCTACATGATCAAATCTACCCCATCGAGATCTTCGATCGGGAGTACAGACCAGACTGTCTACATGATCAAATCTACCCCATCAAGATCCCCAATCGGGAGTACAAACCAGACTGCCTACATGATCAAATCTACCCCTTCGAGATCTTCAATCGGGAGTACAGACCAGACTGCCTACATGATCAAAACTACCCCATCAAGATCCTCAATCGGGAGTACAGACTAGACTGTCTACATGATCAAATCTACCCCGTCGAGATCTTCAATCGGGAGTACAGACCAGACTGCCTACATGATCAAAACTACCCCATCAAGATCCTCAATCGGGAGTACAGACCAGACTGTCTACATGATCAAATCTACCCCATCGAGATCTTCAATCAGGAGTACAGACCAGACTGCCTACATGATCAAAACTACCCCATCAAAATCCTCAATCGGGAGTGCAGACCAGACTGTCTACATGATCAAATCTACCCCATCGAGATCTTCAATCGGGAGTACAGACCAGACTGCCTACATGATCAAATCTACCCCTTCGAGATCTTCCATCGGGAGTACAGACCAGACTGCCTACAACATGATCAAATCTACCCCATCGAGATCTTCGATCGGGAGTACAGACCAGACTGTCTACATGATCAAATCTACCCCATCAAGATCCCCAATCGGGAGTACAAACCAGACTGCCTACATGATCAAATCTACCCCTTCGAGATCTTCAATCGGGAGTACAGACCAGACTGCCTACATGATCAAAACTACCCCATCAAGATCCTCAATCGGGAGTACAGACTAGACTGTCTACATGATCAAATCTACCCCGTCGAGATCTTCAATCGGGAGTACAGACCAGACTGCCTACATGATCAAAACTACCCCATCAAGATCCTCAATCGGGAGCACAGACCAGACTGTCTAAATGATCAAATCTACCCCATCGAGATCTTCAATCAGGAGTACAGACCAGACTGCCTACATGATCAAAACTACCCCATCAAAATCCTCAATCGGGAGTGCAGACCAGACTGTCTACATGATCAAATCTACCCCATCGAGATCTTCAATCGGGAGTACAGACCAGACTGCCTACATGATCAAAACTACCCCATCAAGATCCTCAATCGGGAGTACAAACCAGACTGCCTACATGATCAAATCTACCCCATCGAGATCTTCCATCGGGAGTACAAACCAGACTGCCTACATGATCAAATCTACCCCTTCGAGATCTTCCATCGGGAGTACAAACCTGACAGCCTACATGATCAAATCTACCCCATCAAGATCCTCAATCGGGAGTACAAACCAGACAGCCTACATGATCAAAACTACCCCATCAAGATCTTCCATCGGGAGTACAAACCAGACTGCCTACATGATCAAATCTACCCCATCAAGATCTTCCATCGGGAGTACAGACCAGACTGCCTACATATCAGATCTACCCCATCAAGATCCTCAATCGGGAGTACAAACCAGACAGCCTACTTGATCAAAACTACCCCATCACGATCTTCAATTGGGAGTACAAACCAGACTGCCTACATGATCAAATCTACCCCATCAAGATCCTAAATCGGGAGTACAGACCAGACTGCCTACATGATCAAATCTACCCCATCAAGATCCTCAATAGGGAGTACAGACCAGACTGTCTAAATGATCAAATCTACCCCATCGAGATCTTCAATCAGGAGTACAAACCAGACTGCCTACATGATCAAAACTACCCCATCAAAATCCTCAATCGGGAGTGCAGACCAGACTGTCTACATGATCAAATCTACCCCATCGAGATCTTCAATCGGGAGTACAGACCAGACTGCCTACATGATCAAAACTACCCCATCAAGATCCTCAATCGGGAGTACAAACCAGACTGCCTACATGATCAAATCTACCCCATCGAGATCTTCCATCGGGAGTACAAACCAGACTGCCTACATGATCAAATCTACCCCTTCGAGATCTTCCATCGGGAGTACAAACCTGACAGCCTACATGATCAAATCTACCCCATCAAGATCCTCAATCGGGAGTACAAACCAGACAGCCTACATGATCAAAACTACCCCATCAAGATCTTCCATCGGGAGTACAAACCAGACTGTCTACATGATCAAATCTACCCCATCAAGATCTTCCATCGGGAGTACAGACCAGACTGCCTACATATCAGATCTACCCCATCAAGATCCTCAATCGGGAGTACAAACCAGACAGCCTACATGATCAAAACTACCCCATCACGATCTTCAATTGGGAGCACAAACCAGACTGCCTACATGATCAAATCTACCCCATCAAGATCCTAAATCGGGAGTACAGACCAGACTGCCTACATGATCAAATCTACCCCATCAAGATCCTCAATAGGGAGTACAAACCAGACTGCCTACATGATCAAATCTACCCCATTGAGATCTTCAATCTGGAGTACAGACCAGACTGCCTACATATCAGATCTACCCCATCAACCAGCATTTTACTCAATCATTTTATGCATAGTAAATAACAACCTTGAAGAAAATAGTTCAGCCCCTTCCATTGCCTCCGTTTCAAATAAACAAAGACAGAAGTCGTTAAAACTTCACTGTTGAATCTGTGTCATAGTGATAGTAGAAGGCAGGTATCCAAAGCAGATGATCAATAAAATAAACAAATTCAATTGATAAGGATTTATCGAGGACAGCAATTTTGATATTTGTTTTATGTTTGCATTAACAACAAGACTAAGCAACTATATATCACATACAGTACAATCTATAAGATACATTCATACTGTACTAATACATAGGAATGACAAATGCTTATGTTACAATACTCTAAAGGTTTTTTTTCTGACTGTACAGCTAAGGATTCTTCAGTCAGGAAGAAAACCTAAGGAGCACAAAGTAGTCCTTCCATTTAGGGTTTCTAGAACCAAGGATTATCATCTTCAATCTCTGCTACATCCACACTTTGGTCACAAAGCTTTTTAAAGACCCATTCACAACAAACCGAAGAACTAAATACGACAACGTACTTCCTCTTTACTTAAGTTCTGTGGTCAAGCTGCTTCACAGGAACTCAAAAGAAACAAAATGGTGAAAAAAGCATTCCAAAATCTTATTTCCGAAAAGATGCATCAAAGTTTAAAGCTTGATATCATTTATGTAGAGAAATGACTGAAATCAGACTAGTTGTGATGTCACAGCCTCAGATTCTTCAAAGTGTTGATGTATACTTATCATATTTTGTCCTGCAATTTTGTGGCTTAAAAACCATGGGAAATGTCAAAAAAGTAGTAAAACTGAAACTAGGAAGGTTTTTTATGATAAAACCTGAAGAAAGTTTGAGGGAAAATAATTTAAATAGTGAAATAATTTAATCAATTTTGTTCAAAATAAATTAGCAATTTTGAAAGAGGATGAGGATGCCAACCTTCTACAGTGGACTCGCCAAGTACAACAACATCACTATATGAGTGTAACAATCTTTGAATTTTGAAAACTGTAAGTATATTTTCAAGTTACTGTATAATATGTGTTTTCAAGTTACTGTATAATGTCCCATTCATACATCACAAGAGTAACACAAAAATTTGCATACCTTATTTGATGTAATACAATTGCACCACTTTTTAGGCCCAAACTTTCTTTCTTATAAGCGCCCATACACGAGGGTAGCATACAGTTTGCTGTTGAAACTGCACTGTACAAATATGTGAAGTGGTTAAGCTATATACTAACCCCACAATAACCAATCCGAAAATAAGCAAAGAATGTAACAAAATGTGAGTATTTTAAGTCTTCAAATTAATCAAATGAATTATGTTATCAGTCAAAAAATGTTGGGTGGGTGCTAAATAGAGCAGGGGTGCTTAATACATCGAATACTATATCTAAATGAGTCTTCAAAAAGTTGTAAAATGGCCGATTGTTTTTCCTTTCTTCATGTGTTTTAATGGATTTTTAATCAATTTAGCTAATGTTCCCTCTACCTGTCCATCAGCCAGGCTGGGAGGGGAAATAAGTTGGCATTCAAAACGGGTCATGTCTATCATTCTTTAATTAAAAAAAGAGAAAAAAACCAGCTCCTTAAATTATGGTTCTGTATTAGGCCTACCCTAGATAATTCTGTACTTAGGGCTAGTATTGTAGTAAGTAACTCTTTCCATATCGATATGAGTATATGTTTTCTAAAATTCATAATTATATATTTCCTTCTATAAAACTTTAATCTCTTACTGATCAGTACTATGTAATGAGGTTAAAAGCATTGAGAAAAACGCTTAGCTACCCGAGGTAAGCAAGTTTGGTTTTGAATACCTCCAGTGCAGTAGTTAACTTAAGTGCAACCAGGGAGTAGAAAACTCCCTAATGTAAAAGATGTACATTCTTAGCGTGTTGTACATGCTAATTTTGAATTAATAGTATTTATCTCTGAATATAATTACCTTGCGAGTAAAATTATTACAGCGTACACATTCAGACATATATTCTTGAGTATTCTTATTCTCAAATATACTTTGAGCATACAGGTGAAAAATAATAATAATAATTTGGAAAAAACTAGGTATCAGTGAATACCTAGAATTCCCATCCACGCTGCCCCTGCTGTTCATATATCTTTAATAGCCCACTGTACCTTTCTGTTTATGACACTGCATTCTACTGAAAAATGTTTTGACTATTAATCATCACAACTTTAAAAGAAGAAGTCTTCAAATTTGAAAATAGCTTGCCATATTTAAGGCAATTAAGCCCAGGACACTAACGAAAACAGAATTGTACCACTTTCTAGTGCCTCGTTATTTCTTTTTGTGGAGGGAATTTCTTGTAAATGGCCCCCTTTGATAAGCCATAGTTGATAACACAGCTGTTCAAAGCCAACAGATCCAGGATTTGCCAATAGGGAGACCCATCATACATTAGCAATGTTAAAAAGCAAAAACAAAAAAATAAAAGAAACATACAGACCATAGACCCCTATCAAATGCTTTTATCATTGATGTTAGGATAAGTTCATACAAACTCTATATACATAATGCATTGCACGAACCCATTGATTATCCTGCTCTCAAGTAATGGAAGTAGTTCCGGTCTGTCAATCAAAGTTGTTACGTAAGCAATCAGGCCAACAACTTCAAAGGCTAAAATTCAAAACACTGCCGTGGTCTACTACTTTTTTTAAAAATATAAATACTAGGCGTAATCTTTTTTTAATGATCTGCTGATTGTGAATTTTTGAAAATGTCTGACTTAATTGATTTAAAATTTGATCCTTTTGAACATGGATTGTGCCTCAAGACATGTATGAACCGAGATACGAATGCAATTAAATTTGAACACTAACGCTAGGCCTATTGCTAGGCCTGACATTAAAACTAATTCCAGCATGAAAAATGGACATTTCGTCAGCATAGACAATCTCACACAAATTAACGCTACTTTATACTTTTTCCATTTTCCCATTCTAACGTTAAACCTTATGTTTTTGTCTAATAATATAAGGGTTTAATGTTAACGTTGGTATGGTTTCCAATTAATATTAGAAAATTAGCCATTACCAATTATCAAAACCCAAAGACCAATAATGTGATTAAAACGAGTCCACATACCCTGAGCAGATCTCCAAATCTACCGATAAATGCGCACACATGCTTTAGCCTACATCAGTCTGTCAGTACCTTATGTTCAGCTGCCGTTTATATATGTTAACATGCAGACATAAGTCATGACACGTATGTAGGTACAGCAATGTACGTACATGCGAAATGCTCTTAGTTTTGTATAGGCTAGGCCTACCCTTCAGATTCGGAAATCTATAGTGCTTAGCAACACACACAGTGAAATCAATTTGACTGAGTTTCTTTCTATTTTACTTCAGGTTTTATCATGTTAATGAATAAGTTACTATTGTTTTAGTAATTAAAATGTATTTTTGGTACTTTTTCCTGATACATTTATGAACAATTTCAAAGACTTTAATAATTTGTTTATTTTAGCTCATGCATTGCCATGTTATGCATATCTTTAGTTTGTTACTTTGCAAGTGCATACTAAACATTGAAGATGTGACAATGTTATTATGAGTATCTTGAAAAATGATTATAAAAATGCTGAAATTTTAATGTTTTTGAGTTTTTGCTGTATTATTTTCAAATTTTCATTAAATAATCTGTAGTATATATAAACAGGATTAGTGAATAATGCCCTATACATTCAGTACAGGATAATGCATAGAAGCTAGATACAGATATCGCTGGATGCACGAGGGGGAGCCCTCTTACATAGCTCAATCTGTGCCCAGCTTGTGTGTATCATCCTGTACAAACGCATAGCACATTACTCATTAACCCTTTATTACTATACCAGTAAAAGAAACTGTTGGGCGGGCGCTTAATAGAGCATGGGCACTGAATACTTTGAATACAGTAACTAGTTTTTGAGTTCTGGCTATTTACAGCATTTAGAGCTCTTTCTGGTGAATATAACATCTCTACCCTCCATGAACCTTGGAAGAATAACAAAGATTTTGAAACTTTCTGAAATGTCACAAATTGTGCATATAAGGGTGTTTCAGCTGACGTCATGAGGTCACATGACTTTGTTTACATCGCCATTTTGTCGGTCAAAAACACTGTCATCTGCTGTACACTTAATTAGACTTACATACCTGCATACATTTGCATGTTGTTAAATAAGATTATTTTTTGTAAGATAATTATGCCCGGACATTGCTTGCTATTGGTTGCACTAATAAATGTGTGTGGGGAAATAAGAAGACATTTTCTTGATTTCCATATGATCCTGATTGCCGTTCAAAGTGTGTATGATGTAACAATGCAACAACTTTCAACCTATGCTTCATATGATTTGCAGCAAGCACTTTATATAGGCTGTCTGGGTATAACGAACAATCAGCTGGCGTTAACGTTCAAGTTACTCTTTGTATACCCAGTGAGTATAAAAGCTTAAGAAAAATTAAGTAAAATTGAAAGCTAAAAAGAAATTGCAATTAGTAAAATTCGCTGAACTGGTACTGGTAGGTTAGCCTGTAAGTGTGTTTGTTGTACGTGTATTCGCTGAACTGGTACTGGTAGGTTAGCCTGTAAGTATGTTTGTTGTACGTGTGATGTAACTGGGCCATGTGAAAATACATGAAACACAACAATGCTGCTGCCCTGCAAAATGGAGTCCACTTGAGTTGGAGTAATGTGATCAAATCCCTCAATACTAAGAATTCATCCAACCTTAATTAGTCATAACTTGAAAACTAAACAAACTCCCATACTTACAAAATTCAAAGATCTGTTTCACCCAAAATTAAAAGAAAACAATTTAAATTAGGATTACCACCTTTTGTGTATCCTCATACACAGTGAACAATCATTTTTCTAAGCCTTTTAAAGTGTAGGGGGTGATAACAGTATCTGTCGATTTTTTAAAAACACTTTTTCCATCTATTATCATCAGTTGCACTGCTTTATGGTTCTAAAAGCATAAAGTGAAAATTACTTATGAAAGGAATATCATATCTCATCTGTGAATTTCTATATATGTGTTGATTGATTTTTGCTGTTTAAATTGTAATTGAAACACAACTAAACACATTAATTACTGCATTTCAACCAGTTATGTTCATTCACCCGTTTTTTCCGCCAAGGGATATTTTGTAAATGTAATAAACGCATCTAACATTAGTTTGAAGTGTTCACAGCCTGTTAACACTTCAAACAATTGTTAGATTTGCGTTTATTACATTTGGTTGCAACACTAATTAAAACAGGCTATTCAAGAAGCCCATAGACATAAAGGCTATGTTCTCACTTGGAGTATCTGCAGATTATGATCCAAATTCCGATAATAACCTTGCTCAATGATTGTAGAAAAAAAAAAAAAAATCTTGATTGCAAGCTTATAATCTAACCCACTGAAAGCCACCTGATTGCATGGCATGAGTGAACTGAAAGTCAAATGGTGAGTCATTAAACTGTTCTCTCGAAATAAGTAAATTATTACAGGTTATTACATAACTAATATGATTAAAGGATCTCATCAGTGGATCTAATTGCCTGCTCCGGATCATGATCCTTCCCTGGATTTGGATCAAGAGTCCAAGTAACTGCAATCAGATTCGTAAAACATCGCCAGATTTAATCACCTGCAGCGGGTCTGATAGCAAGCTCCAATTCGAGTGAGAACATGTTCTTAGATGTTGGAATATTGTCTGAGGCTTCAAGCCTCCCTCATCGCACTTTAATTTCATGTTGAAATGGGTCACCTAATAAGAGGCAGACCTCTTGAAGTGGGTCACCTCAAAATTGGGTCAGCTTGCTTAACAGTAGATGACTTGTCTATAAAAGCAGGTCACAACGTGCAATTTTACATTAATTGGGTGAGTTAGCCCATGGTTAGCCTCACTTTTGTGGAACTCATGTCTCACTCAGGGGGGGAATTCTGGAGGTAGATAATGGATCTTACACTTCTGTTCATCTCCTTCAAGAAGTTAAGGAGTATGGTCATTTTCAAGTAAACACATTACTCCAGAGGTTAAGGTCTGCGGAATAGAATGGCAGATCAACCTCAAGGTTTTCAAGAAGTAGACACAGAAATAGGAACCCCAAAAATAGCACAATCATTAAGACAAGAATTTACAATTTAAATTCAAGATACGTAGGTCAGCATGCCTGTAAATCTAGTATTTTACATCCCACTCTTAACAGGTAAGGCTACATAGAGATGTAAATGGTCATTTGGCAAACCAGTTGTGTGGCACTGGTAAATGAAGATCCACTGCAGGGAAAAGAAATTATTCCAATCTTTTTTCATACTTTTTTTCATTTTCTTCCCATTATTTTTTAATTATATGTGACCATGCACCTTTGATGAAAATTTGACCCTCCCATTTTTTTCATAGAGAAATTCAACTCTGAATAGTGGCCAAAAGGCTTTGATTTAGGAAATACTGAATTTATAGAATAATTGGATAATTTTGTCTTATGCCATCTTCACCAAATTTTGTGACAAGATAGAAATTTTGGTACAATAGACTGGATTTTTAAATTTTTGCAAGAAAATACTTTTCTTGAGCAATTCTACAGCAAGACATACTGAAGATATATGATCTCAATTTTTAATTTCATACCTATAAATATTGGGAGCAAGCAGGAAGGCCGTGGATATCTATTATGTATGAACACCCTGTGAAAATCCTCGGTACCCCAAAACAACTCTGAAATTAATCCTGAAGTACACTAGTATGCTCTCTTGACGGAAGGAAGCTCTTTCTAGGAAATTCTGAAGTTTTTGAATAAAATCCACATTTCAATCCAGCATTAGATGTCAATCATGTTATTATGATTTCCATACCCTTGATCCTTTATACTAAATAATATTAAACCTTTCTTAAATTTATACAAAAAAATATGTGGAGGCTGATATACACACAAAATGACAGCATTGTGGGGCTTTAGTTGGGGGCTTTCAATTTTCTTTTGAATTAAACATCTAAAATGAGATTGACCACCCACGATTCCAGTCATGCTTTGTTGAATGTAGCTAACTGATGGATTCAAAATCAGTATGAAGTAAGAAATTTGATATTTCTCAAAATACAAACGTCATTCGAATAATTTAATCCAATAGGGCACATCTATAGACCATGGGCTCCATAAGATGGACATGCTTGACCACTGAACATATGATGATGATACATACACATATGGTTTAGGGTGCATAGAGGGATTTCATGACGTGACTCTAACTCATCTGGAAGCCATTTTACCGGGCAAGCGTCGTTACATTTCACGCATCTTCACACAGCTCAGTCACATCACAAGTACAACAAACATACTGCCTGCTAACCTACCTACCAACACCAGTTCAGCTAATTTTATTGTTTTTAATCGCTGCAGGAATTTTACTACATATTTTCCTACCATTTATATAATCACCGGGAACGCCATCTGATTGTTTGTCATATGTAGACAAGCCTACATACCTTGCATAAAGTGCCCACTGCAAATCCTAGTGTAAACCGAGGGTTAAAAGACGTTGCGTCATACAGCAGAAACCCACTTCGAAAGTCGATCATGATCAGATGGAAATCAATAAAACGTCTTTTTATTCCGCGGCACACGTCTATTAGTGCAACCAACGGCACAGCAAGATTCCAGCATAATCATCTTACAAAAATTATCTTATATAACATCATGCAAGTGTTTGTCAGTCTAAATAAGTGTACAACAGACAATCGTTCGCATGACAAAATGGCGACGTAAACAAAGTCACGTGAACTCATGACGTCAGCTGAAACACCCTAATAAACAGGTTTGAGATGTAGAGCTTTTATAATCTTTATATAGAGCTTTCAGTTCTGAACAGAAATGTCTTTAAATTACGTCAAAAGCACCTGCAGTTTCCGAGTTTGAAAAATTTTAATGCGCGCCAAAATTGTGATGTATGAAAGAGAAGACAACTCCAAATCTGTCATGTAATTCTTTAAATTTCTGTCCTAAATTGCAGTCACTTAAAATAGCATAGCACAGCATAGCATAGCATAGCATAGCAACGTTTAACGTTCCGAAAGCATTCAGTGCTGGACTTTATATCAAGACGGACATGGCCTTTGATAACCAGTTGTGAACTCACTGGTTGCAGACCCACCGGGATACGAACCCGGGACATGCGGGTAAGAGGCAGGCTTCATGTTAAAGACAAATTTGCCGTATATTTCGCTATGGCTGAAATTTCTTGCGACACAGGTTGTACCTTCGTCGTAAGATTTAGATTTAGCATGTGAAATTTTATGCCAGAGATTTTTCATCAACTTAAATAAAAATCATGTACATCTTACCTCTCTGATGCGATTGAAAGTTTTATTTCACACAAAAATGATTTTGAATTATTCATAAATAAAAGAAAAATGACACAACTACGAGACTAACGGCCGAATGATTTCAACATGCCCATACAAGTACTGTACATAACACATATAGGCTAGTACATAGGTCCTATACTGTACATGATGTATGTACACTGTATAGTGTACATGAAAGTTTGATGTTGTTTTGAATGCAGGCTGTCAATTGTCAACGATATTATTAGCTAGGATTCTACTTTCCTCCTGTATTGTGTTGATCGTGTATCTGTGAAGTGATCACAACCTGCAAGTTACTATACTGTAAAGAAGTAGGCCTGTTCGAGATCAGAATAGTATATTATCTTTGACAATTGGTAAAAAGTTCACTAAAACCTCATGAAAGTTTGGATATGATAAACAAAAGTATTTTTCTATTTTATTTTAAATTGCTAACCCAAATTTCATGATTCATCAATCAACATTATTTAAGGATTGGGTATGAACTTTTTCTTAATATTTTGTATGATAATAATAGTCCGATTATTGAATGTTTTAAGTATTTTAAGTGCAATTTTCATTCACTTTAGCGAGGCAGGCCTATACACATGTGTGTGTGTTGACAAATACTTGCAAGCTTCGCTAGCTCGCAGTGCCCTGTACATTACACAGTGCCCTGTACATTACACAGTGCCCTGTACATTACACAGTAAGTGCCCTGTACATACAACAGCAAATTGAATAAATATGCAAAAATCAAGGGCTTGTCATAACCAAATAGGCCAGACAAAAAATTATAACGCAACCTCTGGTGAGAGGACAAAGCACTACCCACACCAAAGAGGTTTTATTATCCAGTTGTTTTCTCAGGACTGCTAAATCTTGATTGTGGTATAATGGAGAAAACCCTGTGATCATATTGAACTATTCAATTCAAGTTGGTGAAGTATTGAAAATCAGCAAATAAACATAAGGAAATTCATAAGTTTTCTCTTTATGATGTCACAAAATTGCATAATTTTTCAAATTTGCATAAATTTGCATAAAATAAAATTTGCATAATTTATTAAATAATAAGGCCTTTAAATTCAAAATGCTGTAAAATGATCCTTTTTTCTTGACCAATTTTATGAGTTTTTTTGCTATTTTCATAGTTTATGGAATATTTTTGTCCAATTAAGCACTTTAAGTCTGAAATTTCCACATTTTCTTATATAATCAAAATTTCATGGACTTGATCAACATCAAAAGTACATAACATTTGGGATAACTTTAAATTCTTCAACCTATAAAAACGTTTTTAAACCTGGAAGTATATGGATACAACACCTATCTTATAGGACTAGTCCAAATAACCTCAACAACTGTTGGACTTCCTACATGATGATGGGGTGCACTCACAGTAAAATGACAGAAATGTGTAACACATGACAAGAACTCAACATCAATTATCAAGTTAACCTTAACTTAGGCTTATCACAATGTGGGTATTAAATGAGATATCGATTTATACCATGAACAATAATATCATGATATATCACCATAATATCTAAGATATCCATGTTATGAATATTAATGTTGGAAAACTGCCTAGATTTTCACCATGCAGATCTCATTTACCCAATAAAAGATGAAAGCTAACTAAGCAAAGGAAAATGAAGATATTATGCATATTTCTGAAATTCTGTTCCACAAATGTTTAATTTAATATGCATTTTGCATGTGGAAATGTCATATCACGATAATTTTATTCAGGGTATTTTAATTTTATGGCAAAACATAATATCCCGATATCCTGATAATCGGCATATCATGATAGCCCAACCTGAACTGCAAATATATAAAATACATGAAATTAAATCAATATATACTTCCTAATCAAGAACTGGAATAATTAGAAATCTCAAAAATATGATGTCGGTAATATCTTACTTTTATGACATAAACATCCCATCATGTCCTCGTTTTTGTTGGAAGAAGATTTAAGATATGCTAATAAATCTCAAAAGAATCCCAGGTGTTTTCCAAGAAACCTGCTGGGATGATCAGATAAACCCTGCTGAGATGAATACATAAACCCTGAGATGAAGTGCCAGGAAAACGATTACCATGATTTTCAAATGATTCCTTCCATCTGTAAAACAGCAAGAAAACAACAGAAATGTAAACACAAAATATCTATAATTCAATTTGATCTATTGTAATCCATACAATTTTTTATATTTGTAAAATATGACAAAACTTCTAAAAATGTTAATATGTCGAAGGTAAACAAATTAGGAACAAGTTTAGATGGAGCACTTTTTACAATGAAAGCATCCATGAACCAAACCAGATATTGATCTTCAAAATAGGAAGGAATAAAGACATATCATCATAACAAAAAATTCAAAAATATTGAGTGATCAAGTTTCAGGAGCTTTTAATTTGAAAGAAGGTAGCTTATTTTATGCAAAGCACTTGCTATCCCTAATGGAGAAGGGTAATCCTTCTCCAATCATCCTCCATTATTGAAAACAGGAGGCCATTACCCCCACACACACACCAACTGGTAGTTCATGGCACACACACACACACCAACTGGTAGTTCATGGCACTCCCCCCCCCCTCCCCCTCGCCACACACACACCGACTGGTAGTTCATGGCATTTTCCCCTCCCCCCACACACACACACATACACCGACTGGTAGTTCATGGCATTTTCCCCCTCCCCCCACACCGACTAGTAGTTCATGGCATTTTCCCCCCCCCACACACACACACCGACTGGCAGTTCACTGCATTTGAAGGATTTATTCACCAATCCAAAAAAAATAGGTAGGTGAGCAGTTTAGATATTTTATATCCTTTTCTCAACAGCTAAAATCATACAGTATATAGACAGCCATGAATTTGATAAATCAGTTATGAAGCACTTGTAAATGAAGACCCCCACCACCATCAAATATAAATGTTACTCTGCTTCCCAAATCTCTTGTAAATATTTAAAATCAATCTGCTTTCTAAGTTGAAATTAAAATATATATGACGCTGTGAATAATTTGATCCATCAACTGATCAATCCAACCAGATTGAACATCATGCTCCTACCATACAAGCAGTGTTACTTTAATAGCTCTCATCACATGCTCTGAAAATGTTATGAAATATTGATTTACTAATCAGTTACAACGGCACTCATTCACACCCAACGAACGTCCTGCTTATTTTCCTAGCCCAAAAAACTGATTTCAGGCCAATGTGAAAAATATCAATTACCGTTTGTTTAAGTTTAATCCTGATACCGGGAGGAAACCAATGAAATCACATTCTAAGAAAACAGACTCACTTGAATACAAGCGAGGGTTTTTTTACTTTGAGCAAACTCTGATAATCTTTATCCTAGGCAAGGTTATGATCATGATCCGGAGCAGGTGATCAGATCCACCGATGAAAAAATGTGTGCGAAAATAGATCTGTAAGCCGTGAACATGTTAGTTAGTTAGTTATGCGTGATCCTGTAATAACTTTTGCGCAAACAGTTAGCCTGCTCGGTTACATCATGGACTTCGAAGAGAACTACATGGTTACAGATATTCACAGATATTTTAAGGACACGCCTTTTAACTCTGGTTCACTCATGCCTCACAATCTGATCGCATACAGTGGGGCTGATTGCAAGCTTGCACTTACGCCAGAATACATAACATTGTTTTTTTCTACAATCACGTCAAAGATCATGATCCAGAGGTAAGCGAAAACATGGCCTCAGTTTGTAGAAAAGCAAAACAGCCCTTCGGTGTTTATAATCATGTATTGTAATTAAATACTGATAATACATGATAATCATCTCTTCCTGAATTAGGCTTTTAAGTTTAGGTGAAAATGACCAACGGTGACAAGCATGATCATCCTTTGTGGTCTTCTTGATTCATAATGTCCTGCAGCCGAAACATTGTTATCTTAGAGCAACATAGTCAATAGAACAGCGTTCACACTAAGATTCAAAATTTGAAGGGGGGGTAGGGGGGATGTTCCCCCACTGCCATTTTTTTTTTATTTTGGGGGGGATTCTCCCCCTTCTGTATTTTTTTTATTTTGGGAGAGGGGATTTTCAAAAAGGGATGGGAATTACTTTTAGAGAAATAACAGAAATACCAAAAGTGACCTCACGAATACCACTGAAAATGCCCAAAATGCCAAACTATCGCTGAGAAATGCCAAATTTGACCCCCTTCCCCCCCTCCTTTCCCTTCTCCCTTTTTTTTCTATTGCATCGGGAAAACAGTCAAATTTTTCAAAGGACAGTGGTCAAGTAAGACTTCAAGAGAAATTGTGTACAAACGATGGTAGCACCTGGTCCCTCATACATCCTCACTTTCTTTACAACTGTTACTGTATTTGAAAGTAAATCATTTATTAAACTTTTTGTTCTTAAAACTTTTTTCACCCGATAAATCAAGATTATAGTACCCTGCTTTACTGTTTTTCCTGCTATATACAATGGCTTGTAAGGTCATAACTTAATGAGTCAATATGGAATAGTAATGTGATAGTTACAAGTAAATGCATTTCTTATGTTCAGAACTCAATAAGTTCGGTTTACTTCCTTTTACCCAACAGACACTAACCTGTATGTTTCTTGCTGTTATAATAGGAATCAAAACTTGGTAATTGATCTATCTGCAGCAAATAAATTTCAAATGAAAACATTCTAAAGACAATATTTTACAGTAATTAATCTATTCCATGGGCATAAGTACATATCAAATAAAACACTCTAAAAGTAACAGCTTCTATTTTTAGAATGGATTTCTATTGTCAAAATGGACTGGAATAAAGCCTTCACATTACCATTTTACTCCTTTTTTGTTACTTTATAAACTATGTACCAGAATAGCAAACAAGAATTTTGTTAGCTACTCTGGTACAGAGTTGTTTTTTTAAGTACCGAAAAAGGAGTATAATGGTAATTTGAAGGCTTTATTCCAGTCCATTTTGACAATAGAAATCCATTTTGAAAATAGAAGCTGTTAGGAAGTGTTTTACAGTTAATCTATTTCATGAACACAGAAATATCAAATAAAAACAGTCTAAATACACTATTTAGCAGTTATTAATCTATTCCATGGGCAGAGGGTATATCAAATAAGGTTTGGTTTGGTTTGTTGATGTTTATCGGCACTGCGACAGTCAGAGTCAAATGTGCCAACATTCTAAAAAATATATTCTACAGTAATTAATCCACTCCATCATGGTCAGAGGTAATAATAACATTCTAAGGATAATGTTTTCATTCTGATTGTCAAAGACGCAGACTTGGAAAATATATGGGTTTACGATGTACCATCTCTCAACTATAATAAAAACATCGCTTAGATTATTTAGTTTGTTGAATCTTCAAGTAATATGCAAATCGATCACTGATCGGTATGTAACCTCTTGCACGAAAATGCTGACATTAGGTAGGCACAAGGTCAGTCACCATCACTGCAAGCTTAAATTAATAAAATTACAACAAAATACATGTATCAATGATTCATTTCTTTCAAGAAAAGTCTTAAAATCTTGAAAAGGACAGTTGCACTGGGCATTCTAGGTTGAATCCTTCGGAGCTTTCGAAGGTACAATTGGGCCAAAACACGTATACATGCCTTATTTCCTTGTTGCAAGCGGATTAGACTTGACACCCCATGTACAGGACACCAGTCCACTGATGGTTAGCTCCCTGTACAACAATTACCACATTTCACAATTGAGTGGACTTTCAGCAATCAGAAATGAAGGTCTTGCACAAGATTACAATGTGATATCCATAATGCGTATCGAACCCAGTACATTTAGAGTATTAGACTGACGTTTTGCTACTTATATACTACTGAAAACTTTGCAAAATTGAAATATCTTGAGACACTATCAGGTGATGACCAAGGGGCATGGGGTCCAACAACCTCCCCCTCCCCCAAACCTCCACTCGAATGTTGGCCACAACACTGGTCATCATTGAATAAATGTGTTTTTGCAGTAACGCACTTTGACCATAAAAAAAGTTGGGTACAGCAAAAAAAAAAATGCAGACCAAAAGTTTTTGTGTCAAGAGATTTTCTGTAAAAATTTGACACAAAGCATATTTTATTTCAAATCAAATTAAAAAAACCTTTTTTTAAACCGTTGATATTTTGGCAGCAATTTTGCTGAGTTGGGTGAGCTACTGCAAAGTTACAACTTCAAAAGGCTGGCTTAACAATTAAACAATTATATCCTTTAATAAAAGTGGGCCTTGGCATAGAATTCAAAGTAAAAACACAATTCAAACATAACTCCTTGTTCATGCTCAAATGACCAACTACAAATCCTTAAAATTAGGATAGGTTAACAAAAAAATGACTAGAAAATTGCACTAAAAAGGGATCATAAGGCACTTCTATAATGCATATTGTTTGATGGAAAGCTTTACAGTACTTACAGTTTAAAAACGGTTTGAAAAATACAATCTTTAATTACTATTATAAACAGCTAAAAGGAGTCCTGAGCAAAATTAATCTTTTATTTCTATGTCCTGTCTTTTTATATGTAAATGCTGTGATATTATCTACGTGAGACACTTGACACATGGCTTTTACTATCATAGAATGAAAGAGAAAATAGCCAGTGATAAATAATGAACAAAACTTCCTTTTTCACCGTCACAAACTTGTTTCTTTTTTGCTCAGACTTAATTGCGGTTGTTAAAGAGTCTTCTTTCAGCGTGATCAAGCATGCCCATTTTAACATGGTAAAGAATAGTGTAACATTCAAGTTGTCTCCTACAGTATATCTTCATATACAGTAAACACATTTTTTTGATCCATTCAACAAACTTGAATTACTCAATTAGGCCAATGTACTCCTAATCATGTACAATTTCATGTATTCGTACACATGTGCAAAAGTCTGTACTCGTGTACAAAATTCTGCACTCGTGTACAAAATTTTGTACTCGTACTCCTTTAAAAAATTATGTACTCGTACTCATGTACAAAATTCTGTACTCGAACTCGTGTACAAAAATTTTGTACAGTATGATGAATTCGTGTTTGATGATGTCAAAAAAGGCAATTCCATTGCAAATGTTTATGTATTCCTTTGAATGTTAATTTGTTGTTTCTGTATGATTAGAATCAATTTTCCAAAAGTTATTGAAGTAGGGTATATTTGGCAATTCATCAATTTATTTTTTTAGCAGGTTTTACTAATAAACTAGGCATCAATGATGTTATAGTTCAACCCCATAGCAGTGCAAAAACCAACTGACAGGTTTTATTTTAGAAACAATTCTATTTTTGTCATATTTAATCTTTTAAAATGTAACCTAAAGATTTTCTTGAAGTCCACTCATTTTTAGCTTCAATCTGTTTACCTCTAAGTTAGTGATGATTGTTTCCATGACAACCAGATTTGGCCAAACTTTCATGATGGAACACATGCAATAACAGTGTACTTGCAATATTCGGTAGATCAATAAATACAAACTGGCACTTGCATGACAACATAAATAAATAACAGGCCATTGGTCAAGGTGGCTGCGAGTGATTGTGATGAAAGTTTAAAGTTACAAAAAAAAAAAAAAAACAGTAGCAGCGTAGGCCTACCCCTAATATGTTAAGTTCATCAAGAAATGTTTAACTTCAAAAATAAAATTTCACACGGCTTCAAGTCTCCGAAATAGATTTTTTTTATCATTCTGTAATTCATTCAAATTTTCATGAAATCGCATAATTTTGGACTTATATGAAAGGTACTACTACACAAATTAATAATATTATACCAGCTTTTAGATATGTTTAATAAAAGTAGTAAATATCGTAGTGCTAATAGGAAACACATGTATTGAATGCATGAGTACCTAGCCATGTACGGTATACGCGGAGTATTATGTCTACAGCTAGCTATTTTTAGCACCATTACATATGAAATATGATACTTTAGTAAAACCTTTCGGGAGATTGAATTAAAAAAGTACATAGGATATCTCTTAGCAAAATAAAAGCTTTATTACACATACACAAATCTCATTTGAGCTAGAATTTCAAGAGCAAAACTGTTAAAACCTTGGAAGAGATGCATTTTAAAGCAACCCATAGCACAGGCACATATGGGAGCTCACGTACGATTTCATAAGTTCCACTCATTACAAGGAACCAAACATGAAAATTAATGGGAATAATCCTTTAACATATTATTTCCAGCATATCTGGTTTTTCTTCTTATTTATACCAATTGTTTCTTAATCCTTCATAAGGTTTTTGAGGAAACTATTCCTTCATTTCATTTTCAAACCTGATAATTAGGAGGGAAAGGATCTGGAGTCACTTCATTCATCACAAATACAATGCAGTTGAATAATACACATACTCACTTCAATGCCATAACTTGAAAAATAAATATCTTTTTCTGCTTTACTTCGAACTTTAAGCTCCAAATAAGTAACTACACCAATTCCTTTAGTGCCTGCCCATAAACCTCATGATACATAAAGTATACTGTAAACCATGACACGTTTGAATGCTAAAATAGTGCTTCTGCAAATGCAAGCTTTAATAAATCAACTTAAACATTGAATGCAGATTAAATCATATCAAAATGAATGTAAAATTAGAAAGCAGTACTGATTTAAATGCAATCTCATAAATCTTTATACAGTGCAGGCATTTATATGAGAACTGCTTTGAATGCATAACAGCTAGTTAAAATGCAAGCCTAGAATATGGCCATTCAATAAAAATGCAAACCAGCATTACCAAGTGTCGCTTAAAATGCAAGCAAAAACCTTCAAAATATCAGGGATCAAATTCTTGCACTTAAAACGCTGTCTAGCATGAATCTGATTTCCTTCCTCATTAATTATACTTCTGATCGTGATAACTTTAATGATGCATGGATAACAATTTTAAACCCTTGTTGACTTCTTTTTCATATCCTGAGGGATACAGGACAAGGAATGGAGGCATAGATTTTAAGGAATAGGGGACAGGGGTATAGGCAGAGTGGAAGCAAGAGGAAAGGGAGGGAAATGTTGGGTACGAAGAAGGTAGAGGAGGGAGGAGAAGGGGAGGGGAGGAAAAGGGAAGAGGAAAGGATAGGGAAAGGCTCACATTTATTCAATGCATTTACTGTAGAATATTTGCAATTTATTTTATGCAAATGAGTTTTGAATGAAATATTGATACCAGTCAAGAATGTGAAACTGAAAAGTAAGTGGACATATATTTGCCCTTAAAGTACAAGTAACCTCAAGTACATGCTTATGAAAAAAGGCATCAAAGTGTATAATGAATGGAACATTTTTAATTCTCCTTTGAAAGCCTTTTTAGTTGTTTGAGCTATGGTTGACAAAAGATACAATAATGCTAAATATATATGTCAAATTTATGACAGGAATGAAAAAACTATGAAAACCTAGGTATTTAAGCTGAAATTTAAAAAGGTACTGTTATAGTGCAACAATAATTAAGAAATCTGAAATAAGCGACCACCCACCCAATGACCTTCCCCGCACTCCACCACCCTGTAAGGAACATAATAATTCTGCATGCAGAGAAGACATTGACTCCAACAGATCCTTCATTAGTTTTATCCAGGTGCTGAGCAAAGGGTTAAAAACATTCCAGAGTGAAACAGAAAAGCATACCTTCTAAACTTTCCTTTTACTCAATTTTGTTTTCAAATTGACTTCCTCATGATTCACAATGCAGTTTTAGAAAGGAAGACTTACCAAATTTACATTTCTTCTTCAAGGTGACAGACAGCTACTTCCTTGTAAATTTGTTCTTCAAAAATAATTACAAAATGTACAATGTACAAAGTGATAGCTTGTTCTTTGAGTGATAAGAATATTTAAACACACTTTTTAAAGACTTTTAATTCCAATATTCAAATTAATCAGAATTATCTCTTATGAATATTCAAATGTTTGTTTGTTTGATGAGAGCATAACGGCACCACCACAACGAGGGTCAAATTGTGCCTAAAAGAATATTCAAATATTTTTTAAATGATCAGAGTATCAAAAAGATAGTTATTTCAAAATCTCTTCTTGTAGCAAAAAAAAAGGCTCTCAATTTCGAGCGAGAGCTCCTTTAAAACCACAGCAGCTACATCCAGAAAACAACATCCATTTTCTCAAAAGTTTTCATGCACAACCACAAAATGACAATCTTTTCTTTAAATTTTAAAAACAAGTGTCCCCATTAAAATTCTTTCCAGCATCAAAATCTAATTTCTCAAAAAGATTTTCATACTCAATCACATATGCCTCATTAAAATCCTTTCGCTTAAATTTTGAACACCAGTTTCTTCAATAAAATGGTTTCCAGAATCAAAATTAATTTCTCCAAATTTTGATGTGCACAATCACAAGATAAAAATACTTTTGTTCAATTTTGAAAACAAGTTTCTTCAATAAAATGGTTTCCAGAATCAAAATAAATTTCCTCAAACATTTTCATGTACAATCACGTAGGAAAAAGCCTTTTGTGTCATTTTGAAAACAAGTTTCCTCATTAAAATTCTTTTTAGAATCAAAATGATTTTCTCAAGAGTCTTCCTGCACAATCACAAAACAAAAATCCTTTTGTTCAATACATAAGATTTTTTTTTTTTAAATCAACAAACGACCAAGGACAGAGTTACAGATGTTTGATAATCCTTAGTTGAAAGCTACATGTAGAGTTCTGAAGGAAACAATCTTATTGAATCGCACAATCTGGAGCGGAGAACTAATACAAAATCTTCACCCAACAACAGGAAATAGCCAATACCAAGTGATTGATGTAAACAAGTGTAAATGACCTTAAAAAACAAAACTTCATTATGCAGTGAAGTTTACAATCATGTGCTGGAATGGAACATCACTCATTTTTGAACATGCAAGCAAAGAAACAAGAAAAACAAATATCATTTGAGGATACTTTATAAATGAGGCTGCTTTAGGGTCTATGAATCTGGAAACCATTCAAGTTTGTAAAGGTTACAGACACCTGTTTTTTTTTTTTTTTTGTTTTTTTTTTTCAAAAAGCCTTCAGTTTTTTCAACGAATGCAAATATATTTAGGGTACAAAACACTCGTTCAAAAAGTGAGAGGTACAGTATTATCCAGGGATCCTTGAAATATTCTTATGAGCTTTTCTTGCACATGATGGCACTAATGATCTCTAAATTCAAATCAATCAACCCTGAACATTTAGTGAGAATACCAAATCTTACATGAGCATACAAGCTGAAACTTCAGTCATATCAAAATTCTCCTGAATCAGCAAAACCAAGCACCCTTAGAGTTTTCAGCTGAGGGTTCTTAAAAATAAAAAAAAAAATTGCATAGGGAAGTTGTATCGTGATCAGAACTACAATTTTTGCTAAACTTTGGTCTAAAAAAAAAGCTAAAAATCATAATATTTTTCACAACTTTTGTCAAAAAAAGATATTGATGATAGGGGCAGTCAAAAATCAACTGGAATTAGATGCATTGATGTCTTTATAAGTTCCTCACAGGTTTTCAGGCAAAAGCAAGGTCTGGAAGTATGGCAAGTAAGCTTTTGAAAAGCAAATTTTGTGCATTTTTTAAATTTTCTCTATTTCAATCCATCTTTTTTCAAAAATCTTCAATATAACCCCATCAAAAAGTTACATTTTCTGAAAGAACTATTCCAGCTCTTTCAAATAATACCAGGATCACTGCTGTGGACCTACAGGTGTACTTGGGACCTACAGGTGTACTTGACAAAGCAAAATACTTTTCTGAAAAGTGCATGTCCAATCAATCGTGTCACAAGCGTGTAGGAATCGAAGGAGTAAAATACAAACAACAGCAAAAATACTTAAAATACAAACACCAACAAATATTATTAATTATTTTTAGAATGTTCATTTTTTTGGAAAATTCCAACCTTGGAGAGTATGATGAAGCATATAGCCTATGCTTAATCATAGTCCTAGAAGAACTTTAAATTTTAACAAACATTATTTGATTACACCAATCAAGAATTAATGATGGATGATGACTGATAATGTATATGCATACAAACCCTTGCATCCCAATCAAAGATGCAAAAAAACCACAAAAAAAAACCCTGACACTCGCCTCCCATCAGGTACTACAGATTGTGTCCCTCTACAAGATAAGCATGATAATGGATCTCATTTCATTACAAAGGACGTAGGATGCCAGATACATTGACGGTTTTATATACAGCGGTTGTCTTAAGATGCTTACATAAACACTAGGGGCAGAGACCAATCAGGTTTGTTATTTGAGAATGACATCAAGATGCTTTGTAGAACGACGTCGCATGACGATAAATCTTGTGTCGTCAATACCGTGGGTTTATTCTTGGAAAGTGAGGCCTGTTTAAAGTCTTGTTGTGATTTACTCCTTAAATTAGTGCTGACAACAAGTCAGCTTTTATATTGAATAACACCAGGTTGATTGTAACATTTACTTGCCTGTTCATCTAATCTATGGAACAGATCCACGGAACGTGTTTAATTGCTCATAAAAAATGTACAGTACAGTACAGTACAGCATGAATATTGAGCAGTAACAAAAAGTTGCCTGCAAGGTTGGGAGCTTAGATCCCATTTAAAATCCACATTCTATAGATAGTAAGCACCATCCAACCAATGTCCACTTCTCCCAAAGGTTGGATGAGGAGCAGGTGACCTGGATGAGATGCAGGTGACCTGGATGAGAAGCAGGTGACCTGGATGGGGAGCGGGTGACCTGGATGAAGAGCGGGTGACCTGGATGAGGAGCGGGTGACCTGGATGAGGAGCGGGTGACCTGGATGAGGAGCGGGTGACCTGGATGAGGAGCGGGTGACCTGGATGAGGAGCGGGTGACCTGGATGAGGAGCGGGTGACCTGGATGAGGAGCGGGTGACCTGGATGAGGAGCGGGTGACCTGGATGAGGAGCGGGTGACCTGGATGAGGAGCGGGTGACCTGGATGAGGAGCAGGTGACCTGGATGAGGAGCAGGTGACCTGGATGAGGAGCAGGTGACCTGGATGAGGAGCAGGTGACCTGGGTGAGGAGCAGGTGACCTGGGTGAGGAGCAGGTGACCTGGATGAGGAGCAGGTGACCTGGATGAGGAGCAGGTGACCTGGATGAGGAGCAGGTGACCTGGATGAGGAGCAGGTGACCTGGATGAGGAGCAGGTGACCTGGATGAGGAGCAGGTGACCTGGGTGAGGAGCAGGTGACCTGGATGAGGAGCAGGTGACCTGGATGAGGAGCAGGTGACCTGGGTGAGGAGCAGGTGACCTGGATGAGGAGCAGGTGACCTGGATGAGGAGCAGGTGATGCAGACTATATACTAATCTCCCCTATTTTTCAGGCAAATCTATCTGCGTAGTGCATAAAGTAGCAGGTTTATCAGCATCATGACAGCTTAGGTCAAATTGTGCTAGGGAGGTATGGTTTGGTTTGTTAATGTTTAACGGCACCGCCACAGTCAGAGTCAAATGTGCCAAGAGGGTATTAAAAATTTAAGGTGTTAGATTAAAAAATTTAAGAATTAGTTCAGTGGTAAAGCAAGTTTATCTTATTAAAGAGGACTTTAAAAGAAACAAAGTGGTGAAAGCATTCAAAAATCGTATTCCGTTAAGGAGATATTACAGTTTAAAGCTCTGTCTCATCTGTGTAGAAATGACTGGTGTAGTAAGTTTACTATGGAAGGTTGGCACTCTGATCCTCACATTCTTAACAATTGTTAATGTATTTTAAAGAAATTTAAGCTTTTTTTTCTATTTGAATTATTTTTCCTACAACTTTCTTCAGGTGGTAAACTATAATTACCCTGAGAAGATTGTATTTTACTACTTTCCTGACAAACATAATTGTTTTCAAACCACAAAATCGCAGGAGAAAATGTGATCAAATACATAAACAATGAGATATCTGAGGTTATGACATTACAACTAGTTTGATTCCAGTCGTTTGAAGACAAATGATACCAAACTTTAATATCTCCTTAATAACATAAGATTTTTAAATGCTTTCTTCACCAAGTCCTTTTTCATATACGATGGTGAGGTGAGTAGGGAATACGAAGGGAAAAGAGGTTCATTGTTGATAAGATGTAGGAAGGAGAGGACTTTTTGAGGTGAAGTATTGCAGACAAGCTGGGCATCCACTGTTTGGAGATAACTGTAAGATACATTTATCAGAGTTATACAAAAATTATTGCATCTTATGGTATTGCAAATGATTCAGATATTATAACAAATTTGAATAATGAAGATCTTCCATGACACAGCATATACAGCAAGTATACGGGATTCTTCAAAAATCCATACAGTAACTCTACATAAAATTTTAATGCTCACCTTCACAGTGATAAATTTGTCGTTAATTATACAGAAAAATTGAACTCAAGTGCAACTCCTGAGCTAAGTCATATCTCATCTCTGCCCTGAAATGAACTGTTTTCCTTGGCATGGACAACACCAACATCAATCTATCTTTACTAACCTGGCAACCACACTATAATTAAACACACCCCTTTGAAAAACAAATTAACCCACAATAAACACGAAAAGGTAAACCTGCTGGGCAGGTGAATAACTCATCAATACCTACAACTTCAGTAGAGAGAAGTTTTCAAAGAAAACACCCAAGTATGTATAGTACCATAGGCCTATATATGTAGTACCATAGGCCTATGTTTAAAACCATAGGCCTATGTTTAAAACCATAGGCCTATGTTTAAAACCATAGGCCTATATATAGTACCATAGGCCTATATATAATACCATAGGCCTATATATATAGTACCATAGGCCTATATATATAGTATCATAGGCCTATATATAGTACCATAGGCCTATGTATAGTACCATAGGCCTATATACATAGTACCATAGGCCTATGTTTAGTACCATAGGCTTATAAGTCGGTTGGTTGGGGAAGAGGGAGGGGGGGTTGAGCTGTGAACATTTACTGATTTTAATAAACGTGTACACGTAGCCTTTACACATGTTTAGTACCGTAATTTTCTAAAGTACACAAAGTTGCTGCAATTTACAATGCTAAGTAAAAAATTGCACAACCAGTATGGTAAAAGCATTGATTCCATTGCCCAAATAAAAGCTGGAAAAATGCAGAAGTTCAGCTCTGTTTAAATTTCTTCTTCTTTTTGTTGTTTTGTTTATTTTGCAAAACATTTTCTTTCTTGCAAAATTGATTTGATCCATTAGGTAATATTTACATGTAAATCTACTGATTGCCACGATTAAAGTATTTTGACCAATTTTTGGTCAGTTTTACGCTTGTAAAACAGGTCTTCATTGAATGAAATCAAAGTCTAACGTTACGTTATTGTTAAGTTGCACTGTCAGACTGTATATTGCTGTATATTCATGGTGCATATCACAAGTTACTCAAATTTTAACGAAATCAAAGTGCAAAATAACCCCAGACCTATTCACAAGTGATTCTTGCATTTAAAAACGCTTATGCTAATCAGGTTTACAGTTTGTAAAAGTCATTGATTAGAATTTTCTCAGCCGAATGTGTGTGACGTTTAAATATTATTGATTTTCAATGGCAACACTGACTATTCGCAAATCGATAATTATTTAGCGTTTAATGCATTTGCAAACGTTCAGAATGTATGCAAAATGGTCACAGATCTACAAATTTGGTTATGTATCAACAGTAAGTAAGGTAGCTTCAAGTCTACATGTAATTCTTTATGTATCTTTCCTTCACTTAAAGCAAGGAGAATGATGAAAACCTTAAGGGGTGGGGGAATTTTATACTAAAGTGGTAGGTATGTGCTGCCCAGAATTACAAAATTAGACTGCAGTATGAGATTTTTTTTTTTATACCTGCAGTATGAAAATAAGTAATTTTTAATACCTGCAGTATAAAAATATGCAATTTTTTTAGTACAGCAATATGAGAGATTGGATTTTTGATACCTGCACTACGAAAATTCTGAAAAAAAGGCAACTGCTCGGGCGGCACATGTATATATACCTCACATATGAAAAAGCCACACCCCCTCCTCTCCCCACCATCCCGGATGAAAATATCATTATCTTATCCAAAACCTTTTCTCAAAGAAAACTTTTATACACAATTATTCACATAAAGGATTTACAATAATAGAGATGTCAGTCATAAATTAATATAAAAATTTGCAAATGATCAAAGCTGCAAAATGAATCCCTTATAAAAGATTTTTTGACAGCTAATGATTATTTCATTGGTTTCATATGTTCTGAAAGGAAAGGTACCATCCCATAGATTAATTCAGAAGTAAACTCCGTCATGCTGCTAACGTCACTTCCGGTTTCCAATTGTCCTTCTTGATTACGAGAAATCTGTGATTTTATCGATAACACATATAGGCCCATATGTTTCAGTCTGGCAGATGTGATGATCGATGACATCGCATAATTTCTCATGATCAATAGGCAAAATTGACAATCGGAAAAGACATTACCAGCACAGCAACATTCACTTCTGAATGTACAGTATTTATGGGACAATACCTTCCTTGAAGCAAAGCAAACCTGCATAAGCCTCTCCATGGTAACGATAATAGGTATTGCACAATGCAGGTCAAGAGGTCAATTAAGAATGTCTTGCCATAAGCATCACTGACACGCATTGAATAACACCGTTACTTCCCAATTTTTTTCATTTAATATTTGAGTGGATTAGGTGCCCTTACATGTATGTATTTGTGCTTTCGAAATAGATGTTCCTTCCATTGGGGACATCGTGAGGGATGCCATGTGGGACGCCATGTGGGACAACTGGGTTGGATGCCATGTGGACAAGGTTGGGATGCCATGTGGGACATACATTAGGGTGAGATTCCATGTGGGACATAGATATGAACAGGATGGGATGATATTTGAGACATATGGATGGAAGCCATATAGGATATAAGGATACGCCATGTGGGTCATAGGAAGGGATGCCATGTGGCACATAGCGAGGGACGCCATGTGTAACAAATGTTAGAGATTAAAAAGAAAATGAAATTTGAGACATAGGGAGGGATAACATGTAGAACATAGAGAGGGATGCTATGTGTGACATAAGAAGGAATGACATGTGGGACATAGGGTGGGATGCCACATGTATATAACAAAATAAAATTAAACTAGAACAAAAAATACCGTCATGGCTCGCATACTGATTTAAATTGACACACATATCACAAGTCCAGTTATAAAAACATCCCACTATCCACCCCACCCATGTCCTATCTGACATCCCACTCTATATCCCACATATCATCCCACCCGTCCCAAATGACATCCATCTCTATGTCCCACATGACATCCCTACCCACCCATGTGCCACATGTCATTCCTCTTTATGCCCCACATGAAATCCTTCCCTTTGTCCCACATGACATCCCTCACCATGTCTCACCCTCCAATGTTCCACATGGCATCCATCTCTGTCCCACATGTCTTCTCATCCTAAAGATGTACCAAATGGCATACCAATCAGATGTCCCATATGCCATCACACCCTATGTACCACACAGTATCCTTCCCTGTGTCCCACATGGTATTCATCCCTATATCTAACATGGCATCCAACTCTATCGACATGGCCTCCCTACCCATGTGCCACATGTTATTCCTCCCTATGCCCTACATGGAATTTCTCCCTCTGTCCCACATGGCATCCCTTTCCATGTCCCACCCTCTATTTCCACATGACATCCATCTCTATGTCCCACGTGGCTTCTCATCCTAAAGATGTACCAAATGGCATCCCATGCACTCATATGTAATATATGCCATACCACCCTTATGCCACATGGCATCCTTCCCTGCGACCACATGGCATCCATCGCTATGTCCCACATGACATCCATCTCTATGTCCTATATGGCATCTCTACCCATGTGCCACACGTCATTTCTCCATATACCCACATGGAATTCCTCCCTCCATCCCACATGGCATCCCTCACCATGACCCACATTCCTATATTCATGAAATCCATCCCTATGTCCCACATGGAATCCATCCCTATGTCCCACATGGCATCCATCTCTATGTCCCCACAAAGCCATCGTGTGGATGAATTAACACAGAGAAAGCTTTGGTTTACATATGATCAGATCGTACTGCGCTGATTGTTATTATTACTTGACCTGACCCCTTAATCAGTTCCGGGCATGCGCGTTTGTAAGCATAAACTGGCTTATTGTTGCCTTTTCCCTTTGATAGATTTCAAATTGACATATATATTTTTTCCCCCTCTTCTTTCCCAGGGGGGCACTTCATACTAAAAGTGGTAGGGGTGTGCAGCCCACCAACCAAAAAACATACCCGCAGTATGACAGATTTTTTGGTAAGTGTAGTATGAAATTATACAATTTTGATACCCACAGTTTGTAAGAGGTCAATTTTGATACCTGCAGTATCACTATTCAACAAAAATATTGTAAAAATAGACCAGCAGTACAAAATAACCACAGTAAAACCTCATTTTTTGGGACCTATACTACGAAAATGATGAGGAAAAAAACAATATTTTCAACTACAAAAAAAAAAAAAAAAATTTTTTAATACAATTGTTTATATTAAAAAAAAGACACCTGCACTATGAAAATGGTTCAAAAGCTCGGGCGGCACATAGACATGTACCTCACATATAAAAGTGCCACCCCTTCCCCCCACCCCCTCCTTCTTCCCTTGGTCTCCTTCATAAAACAGAGCACTACAGGTAACAGAAAATCCTCTTTGTGACATGAAACAGATTTGCAATGGACAACCAATGGTTTTTGTTAGTGAAACAAGCACATACAGCCATGCATGACATCCTAGGTAATTATCCGGTCTTAAAAACTCGGTCCTCTCAATAAACATCTACAAAACTCTTAATAATTTTAATGTTTTCCAAAATTCCCCTGATGACAATGCTCAGACAAAAACAAGCAAATAAAATTATATTTCAAAGAGGCAAGATATCAATATCACATTCTTTTCGTCAAGGGGATTAGTAATACCAATTCTCACTCGAGTATGAACACGGGATCAGATCTGCACAGGCAATCAGATCAGCCACTTTTATAAGTGAAAAACGTTCACTGAATCAGACTGCAGTCACTTGATCTTGATCCTAGATGAAGATAGGATTAAGATGAGATTCTTAAAAACGTGTGTGAACACAGATAAGTGTCCTGCGATCATGTTAGTTACACAATATCTTGTTATCGTTTGTTAATTGGCATGAAACAATTTGCCTGCTCTGTTTCTTTCAGCGGGTTTTCAATGACCCACTTCAAGTTCACCTGCAGTGTGTCTGATCGCGGGCTCACACTTACGTGAAAACGCATAACATTGCTTTTTCTACAATCATAGAGCAAGGTTATCAGTGGAGATCATGATCCATGATCATGTCAGAGATGAGTGAGAACACGGCCACTGTTAAGGGACTTTATTAGATTATCCATTTTCAAAATTTAGTGACTCCACAACATCAATTTTGACTAATGAAGCCAGTCTTCTTCTTCTTTCTGTCCACACACTAATCAACTAAATAATTACCGCAGTTCTGGGTTTTGGCATTCACAACAAGGTGTGCTGTTGAGCACAGATCCTACAGCAATAAGCATCACAATATCAAACCAGTAACCCACAATGCAAGATTCCTTCCTGAAATTAAACCACACATCCCTGAGACAAATTTTAAAGATTGTGGCAAGGGATAAGAGTAATAATCAACAAATTTTATTGAATCACTTGATGATTCAATCAGGACATATCTGAAATTTCATAAAAGCACAAACTATTTCACAATATTTTGAAATTGGAACTTGTTCTATTTTTAGCTATTTTTCTTGAAGTTACTGAACTCTCCCCTCTTTTCAAGATAAACACTTGTGTGAAGGCTTAATAATGTTTACATGTAGTTTGTGCCCTTACAAAATCTCAAGGTTAGAAATTGTAGCAAGAAAGACTGTTTTACTTGAAAAAGAAAACAATCACCTGCCAAACATACCTACAGATAAGCATGCCTAGAAATATTAACAAACAGCCATTTTAATCTTACTCTGAATAAGACAGAGAGCATGCAAACCTTTTGTTTTAGTCAGATACTAAAAATAAATTCATATCATTGATGCATATTTTAAATTGAAACAAAAAAATCAACTAGCGTGACAAATGTAGCTGGCAAATGTGCATAATAACGTTTTTGAGTCTTGTCACAGAAGAATAACTTGCATTACCCAATTGTGCTGAATCGTTGTCGGCTATCACAATTCAACAGATCTTTTGAATGTTGGCTAGCCATATTCACCAAAATTTAAAAAAGTGACAAAATTTATGAAAGGTAATTATGCTGATTTTTGGTGTCGATGTGATTGCATCAGGAACCTATGCGGTCATGATGGCATCTGTGTGTATATATGGGTGTGTGTGTGTGTGTTTGTATGCATGTGCGTGTATGTTTGTGACGGCCAGATCGTAAACACGATACCTCAAGAATGATACAAACAGCTTTCATTTTCAAAATGGATTTCTATTGTCAAAATGGACTGGAATAAAGCCTTCACTTTACCATACTCCTGTTTTCCTACTTAATAAAACTATGTATGAGAATAGCAAACAATTTTTTTTTTTTAAGCTATTCTGGTTCAAAGTTTTTTTTAAGTACCAAAACAGGGATATAATGGTAAAGTGTAGGCTTTATTCCAGTCCATTTTGACGATAGAAATTCATTTTGAAAATAGAAGCTGTTTACACTGGATTCATGTCATATTTGGTACACAGATAGACCATTGTCCATAGATGTGACCTATTGGTTTTGATGATGATGGCATGCATATTAATGAGTGGGCGGGGCTTAAAGTGAAAATCTTAAAATGCTCATTTTTCAAAGGATTAGTTCGGTGGTCTAGCATGTTCATCTTATATGAAAGAGGACTTCAAAAGAAACAAAATGGTGAAGAAAGCATTCAAAAATCTTACTTTCTAGTTTGAAGTTAGGTACCATATCTGTATAAACGATTGAAATCAGACTAGTTGTGACATCACAGCCTCAGGTTCCTCAAATTCTTTATGTATTTCAAAGAAAGTTTATTTAATTTTTCACTATTTGAATTATTTTTCTTCAAACTTTCTTCGGGTGGTATATTAGAAATACCCATCCAAGATTCCGTTTTACTACTTTTTTGACACATACCATGGTTTATAAACCACAAAATATGATAGAATACATAAATACTTTGAGGAGTCTGAGGCTATGACATCACAAATAAACTGATTTCAGTCGTTTCTATACAAGTGATACCAAATTTTAAACTTAGAATGGTAAACTGGATTCATGTCATATTTGGTACACAGAAAGCCCATGATCTGTAGATGTGCCATACTGTTTTTGGTAATGATATCATGCATATTAATAAGTAGGCGAGGCTTAATGTAAAAAACTTGTTCATACTTTAACAACTGCATGTCTGTTTTGTTCATATGTGGGATAATTATGATGTTAACTGGTATGTACATGTTCATGATGTAAAAACGCTGAATTTCATTAATATGCATAATGGGCGGGGCTTAATATGATTTAGCTGAAAAGAGCTTGTAAATAGTGCTGTCACGATATGGCTCTATTACGTATCGATTATCGTGGAAACAAATATCGCAATATATTGGTATATCGCGATACTGCTCAAGAAAACTGACTCACAGCACAAATTGTTAATATCACTAACATTACTTTTTTATGAACGCAAGAAAAAATGATTTGCAGACCTAGCAGACAATATGATCGCATAACTATTACGTTCATCATGCATCACACACGTGTTTGATAATTCAGCCAACATGACCATGAATCATCAAAGTGTAAGCCTGAGAGGCATGTTCTAGGCCAATTTTTTGTTCTTTTGGCCAACTTACATTTGAGCATGCCAGTGTGGGGTGAAGGAGCACTATTTTTAAGTAGTTTTTTACGTTTATCAATATTTGTGCACGTTTTTAATGGCCTAAACCTAATTTTTAGATTTAATACCGTAGCATTAGAATTGTAACATACGAAGTAGCCTAATCTAGTTGCACGAAAAATTTCTTAGTTGAGTATTGTATTAGGTTTTTGTATCACGATATGTGTTGAGAAGCATATTTCATGTCGTGGAAAAGAGATATCGCGATAATCGACATGTCATGACAGCACTACTTGTAAACAAGGTATTTCATGAACGGTAAACTGAAATCATGTCAAATTTGACACACAGATAGCCCATGGTCTGTAAATGTGCCCTATTGTTTTTAATGGTGATATTGTGCATATTAATAAGTGGGAGGGACCTAAAGTGAACATTTCAAAAATGTGATAAATGTCCAACTGTAGGTCCATTTTGCATCATATTGGGCATGAAAATTTTGGTGGTTATTGTGTACGTGCTTATGTTATCAGCAGATGTAATTAATATGTATGGTGGGCGTGGCTTAATGTGAAAGTGTTGAATGATGTAAACACCATACCATACACCATGAACGATACATCAGATTTATGCTATATCAGGTACACAGATGGGCCATGGTCTGTACATATCTTCTAATGTTGTGATAGAGATTATAAATGAGTAGGCAGGGCTTAGTGACAAATTCTTGAAATAGGATAAATGAGCAACAGTTTTTGCATCATACTTGCTATGATAACGTTGCTAATTAATGTGCAAATTGCAAATTTTGTCAACATTTTTATTGATCTGCATGCTAGGTGTGGTTTATGAATAAATAACCTGGAACAAATATTTCATGATATGCAATGACATGACAGTAAGTACAAATTTTGCAAATCAATCAGCTGATGAAAAAGAAGCATCGGAACCACAAAACCTTTTGGGTCTGGTTTGGAATCGATCTGAAAATTGCATTTTCCTCTAATATACCCAAAGTCCAAGAGAATTTCATGAAACATCATAATTATTGTTATTATCTTATTTCATGCTGCAATAAAGATACATCAGCAATATCATCTATTGTCTGATTTACTTGTAGAAATCATTATAATATTTTCATACAATCTGATACACACCAAAATAAACGATGTGAAAGTTGACCATAGAGCTATGCTAGATTTATGCACTCAAACCAGTAAGCGCTGTAATGTTTTGTTTTCCAAGTTCAATTTTCCTTAGAAATAATTTGCATTGCCATGTTTTGACTTGAAGAATTTCAGAGATTTCCACCTCCAGCTATAAAACATCTGCCATGTGAACGTTTATATGTTATTTATTAAATTATCTTCCAACAATTTATGTTTCTGCAATGAGATTGGAGGAGGAGACACACCCCCAAATTAAATTGAACATTACTCTGGGACAAAGAGAATCATACATCATAGAATGTCATCTTCTTTGTCTTGTTGTCATCTTCTGTCTTGTGGAAGTTACTTATCTAACTCAATTTCTATTTTTATTTTTCATTTTATATTTTATATTTTTGCTTTAAAAGAAAATTTTAATCCCCCTTTTTATTATTGTTTTTATTATAGGAATACTTCAAAAAACAAGTCTATCTTATATGAAAGAGGACTTTAAAAGTAACAAAATAGTGCAGAAAGCATTCAAAATTCTTATTCTGTTAGGAGATATTCAAGTTTTAAAGTTTGGAATCAACTGTGTAGAAACGACTGAAATCAGACCAGTTCTGATGTCATAGCCTCAGGTTCCTCTATTAGCCTTTATGTATTCTATCATATTTTGTCCTCCAATTTTGTGACTTAAAAACCATGGGATATGTCAGGAAAGTAGTGAAACTGAATCTAGGAAGGGTATAAATAATATACAGTACCACCTGAAGAAAGTTTGAGGGAAAATAAATTAAATAGTGAAAAAATTAAAACACATTAACAATTGTTAAGATAGTGAGGATGAAAATGCCAACTTTCCTTGGTAGACTTACTGCACCAGTCATTTCTACACAGATACATAGCTTTCAACTTGAATATCTCCTAAACAGAATCAGCTTTTTGAATGCATTTTTCACCATTTTGTTTCTTTTGAAGTCCTCTTTATAAGATGGACATGCTTGACCCCACAACTAATCCTTTAAGCTCTCTCACAGGCTCGACAATATCACTTCATCCGCTAAAGGAGCCTAATTGTCCTATATGCTGCACCAATGGGAAGGCAGTACAGACCTGCCAACCTTTAGGATCACCAAACTGTATTCTGAACTACAAAAGTTGTATTTTTGATAAAAAAAAACTGTACTCTTCAAACAAAATGTACAAAACAAAGGTTTACTGTGGCTGAAAAAAAATTAGCACTGTACTTTCAGTTTCTCTTATTGTACGAATCTGAATCTAAATCGGTTAAGTCGGCAAAATCAATCCTTCAAGAGGACATGAACGCCAAGCGAGCGTAAAAAGTATAAATAAAAAAATTTAAAAAAAAAATTATAGAAATAAATAAATCGTATTCTGGTGCCAAAAAACGTACAATCCTATTCTCAACATTTTCCCGTATTAAATACGGAAAAATCCTACTAGCTGGCAGGTCTGGCAGTATGAGCTGTGTCATCCATTAACCCTTAATCAACAACAAATCGACTTTTAACAAGTAACTAAAATATCTGATGTTCCTGAAATAGGATAAAAATTACACAAAAGTGCAATCCAGTACACATTTATCACTCTGGAATCTTTTCTTAGCAAGAAACCTGAAAGAAATCCTAAATCTGATTAAACAACCACTTAAAAACTTAATAAAAATCAATCAGATAGATTGAGTGGTCATTGTAAACAGCATCAGTCCAGGTGCAACGCAATGTTCCGAGCAAAAGAATATAAAAGATTCCACCTCAAGCTATGAAACCATCCGGCATGTGGATGTTCATATGCTCTTAACCAATGTTAAAGGTATATGGGCAGATTGAGCTTAACTGGTTTTAAATGAAGTAAAAACCATGCAAACAGCAAAACATCCAATCAAAATCCATTAGAAATTGTCCATTTTATAGCATTTTCAAACTTAGATATCTAATTAGCATAAATTAAGCAATATTAGAATGGGACAAATAAAAATTAACTGTCATTAACTTACGATTTTCCTATCCTTCCCCCAATATTTTTGAATTGGAGAGTTGGCTATAGTGAAGAGGAAATGGATGTTATTATAACCTTTGACCCAGATTTAGCAGTAGAATGCAATTTGAGAACCTTTGATATTTGAAATTTGGGGGAAAAAATTAAGAATTAATTAAAGAATTCTGGCTATATTCCTCTTCATACTGTACATCATCATTCTTGCACAATTTTTACAAACTTTGATTTGTCATAACTTAAAACCTAGAGTTATGATGACCGCTTTAAAGACTGTTCTGCTCAGAATGGGACGCTCCTTCATCTGGGTAAAGTATCTTTACCTATCCATATAGCTTGAACTAATGTTAAGCATGAGGACTTACAAACTCCTATAACGCACATGAAAATCAATTGAAACTCCTGCCATGAATAAGCACTGATCAAGTATGTATCCATTACTAAGAAAGCTGCAGATGCGTTCTTCTGTGAAATGCTAAGCAATGCCTGTTAATTATTCCGTAATAGATTCTAATGGGTTTACTGTCAGTCAAGTGCAAGTATTAACATCCCAAGTCCTTTTTAAAGAAATATGGTTTTTTTTTTCTAATGGTTTTTTGACAAATATTCTAATGGTTTTTTGTAATATTCCCATGGGTTTTTGTAATATTTTGGTTTTACAAATATTCCAATGGTTTTTTTGTAATATTCCCATGGTTTTTTGTAATATTCCCATGGTTTTTTGTAATATTCTCATGACTTTTGTTAATATTCCCATCGTTTTTTGTAAACTTTTATTTTCAAGAGCATAAATTCAGAGCCAATTTGTTACAAAAATCAGGTTGACATCATATTCCGTTCAGGAGATATAATTTCTTTTTGAATTTCCCAATTGCATTTTAAAGTTTTTGTACAGTATGATGAATTCGTGTTTGATGATGTCATAAAGGCAATTCCATTGCAAATGTTTATGTATTTCTTTGAATGTTAATTGGTTGTTTCTGTATGATTAGAAACAATTTTCTAAAAGTTATATGAATACCTAACTTTCATCAATTTATTTTTATAACAGGTTTTACTAATAAAAAGGATGATAGATTTTAATGAAATACATAAACTTTGTGGAAGTAAAATGTGTTGATGTGATGTCATACTGAGTATTTTTCTATTCATTTATTGGCATTTCTTGTGAATCTTAAAATTTGAATAACTCCTGGGTAGAAATAAACATATCAGTATGATTTTTGTACAAAATTGTTTCTAAAATTTTCTCTTTCTTATGAAAGGTTACAAAAAAAAACATGGAAATATTCCTTTAAGAAACTTGCTTCTGTTGGTTATTTCTGTGGCAAATCTTGTACACAAGCTTAGCTGGGTATTTTTAATTACATTTACTTGGCAATGGACAACTAAGGAATTCAATGTCTTGATTCAATAATTTACTGGAAGACCTTAAATTGTGGCTGACACTGTTCATGTCCTTGAATATCAATTTTGACAACAGAATCGGTGATTACAAAGATACTGCTGGTTAAATTATACATGTATTTGAAAAATGCAAATTTGCATTCTTTTCTTTCAGGGTTTGCATACCAAAAAACATGCATTCATCAAAAGGTCCACCTAAAATTACAGTACTTTCACTACAAAAATAATAAGCGGAAAGAGTAAAGCAATTTTAGGAAAAAGCAGAAATCATTCAGTCATTCTTGGAAACTTAATTTATTGATTAATTCACTAGGAAATCTTGTGAACAAGCTTAACAAGGCATTTGTAACAAAAAGTAATTAACGGAGCTGCTGATCTCATCACTTTGGGCGTACAGCATAGTGGGAGAAATAGCTAACAGGGTCACTATAGCTCTGTGACTTTTGATGGATTGACAATGCGAGCTTGAGTACAAGCAGATGTTGAGACAGGCTTGGCTATCTTTCTTTAAGCAAGTTGATGGATTGTACTGCCTATGGGAGTACAAACAGACCTTTGACCTTTTTGACCCCAGAGTCTACGGGGGAGGGGGAGGGGGGCACAAATTCATGTACCAAGGTATCATGGTACAACATATTGTTGGCATAGGTCTTGTACTTTTTGAATTAAAAATGTACAAATTAGTACATAATTACCCCTAAAAGGTGCTGTGGCTCAGTGGTTAAGAAGTCATGCTCGTATTCGAGAGGTACAGAGTTTGGTTCCCGTCATGAGTGATGCATTGTGACCTTGAGCAAGACACTTTACTCTACTTGGTTTAGTCCACTCAGCTGTAAAATGAGTACCAGAACTGCTGAGGGGTTAACCTGCAATGGACTAGGGGAGTCATATACTCATCTCCTAGTGCCATGGAAACCGGGGATAAGCACCAGCTCAATGAGCCTAATGGCTTGGATGGATTTAGCTTACCCCCTACAATCACAAATTTGACCTCTGACCCTTGATCCTAATCACTGAAATAACTTTTGATTTTTTTAACAATTATCACAACCAACTGTATGACACCATTCATGCTCACGTCACACTTACCAATCCATAACTATAGGGGAAAATGGTGAAAAAAGTCAATAGCTCTCTGACCTTTGACCTTCAACATTTTGACCCCAGAGTCAACGGGATACAACATAGGGCTGGTATAGTTCTTGCACTTTCGGATTTTAAGTGGTACAAAAATTGTACAAATTAGTACATAATTATACCCCTAAAATCACATAATTGACCTCTGACCAATGAAAATAACTTGCTGAAATGTTTTACATACATTAGCATAGCAAGGTTTAACGTCCCGAAAGCATCCAGTGCTGAACATTATATCAAGATGGCCACGGCCTTTGATAACCAGTTGTGAACTCACTGGTTGCAGACCCACTGGGATACAAACCCGAAACGTGTGGGTGAGAGGACAAAGCACTAACCACTACACCACTGAGGTCATCTATCATACCCTACTGTATGACACCATTCATGCTCACATCATTACCATTCCATTACTACAGAGGAAAATGGTGCAAAAGGAATATAGCTCTGTGACCTTCAACCTTTTGATCCAGAGTCAACATGACATTCATGTACCAAGGTATCATGGTACAACATGGGGTTGGTATAGGTCTGTACTTTTTGAGTTTAAAATGCTCTAAAAATGTACAAACTAGAACATTACCCATAAAATCACATATTTGACCTCTGACCTCTGAACCTTAATCCTAATCACTGAGTAACTTCTAAAAAATCACATTTATTGTACCTTACTGTATGACACCATTCATGCTCATATCATCCTTACCATTCCATAACTATTGTGAAATGGTTAATAGCTCTGTGACCTTTGGACATCAGAATCTACCGACACAAATTTATGTACCAAGGTGTTATGGTACAATTAGGGTTGGTATAGATCTTGTACTTTTTGAGTTAAAAATGGCACAAAAAAGTACAAATTAGAATATAATTATCCCTAAAATCACATATTTCACCTCTGACCTTGATCCTAATCACTGAAATAAATTCTGAAATTTTCACTTATCATACCCTACTGTATGACACCATTCATGCCCACCTAACACATACCATTCCATAACTATTTAAGGAAAATGGTGAAAAAGATCAATAGCTGTGTGATTTTTCACCATTTGACTTCAGAGTCTATACAGGACACAAATTCATTTCAGTCATGCTACAACACAGGGTTGGCAGAGGGTCTTGTACTTTTTTAGTTTAAGAACCACACAAATTTGCATAAAAAGCACTATTTGACCTTTGACCCATGACCTTTCGACCCCAATTATTTTTAAGTTTTGTTAGAATGTTAAACCCTACCCACCTATGCAATTTGTAAAGATATCAAGTAATTCCTTCAAAGATACAGCCATCACCAAAAACTTGTCCCATCTGACCTGTGACCTTTGACCTTGCTACCCCAAAACCTTGGAGACAAAAGTTCCAGGCCAGGGGTACCCGTCCACCAATTTTAGTTCATGTGTGTATTACATGTTTGAGTTATAAGTGACACAAGACGACACAAGATTAACAAGACATATGCACACACACACACAAAGGTAGTGTTTACACAGGTACCTGAAATATCCGGTTAACCGACCGATTGTGTTGCTACCCGGTTCCGAAAATACAACCCGGGTATGGATTTTTATAATATTACCAATTGCAGACTGTTTCTGTTTCAGAATTGTATCTTAAAAGAATAAATCTTAACTTACAAGAATTATAAAGTGTTTGTTTCCTTTCTAATCCAACGCAATAAAATGATCACAAAATATTGTCACAGATCGCAGAAATGATGTTGAAGGAGCAATGTGGCTAGCAACATAGGTATGCTAGTAGTACTACATGTACTAGTAGCACAAAACTTAACTCTCTAAACTTCACTGTAAAAAAAAGATAGACAAACCAGCTAGCAACAAGCAGTGTATGTAGTATGCTGCAGAAATATATATTGCGGTTGTACATTACCAAACTATTTTGAAAGCGTGTCTGCTATTTGCTGAAGAAAAAAAGTAACATCTATTATGAACAAATCACAAGTTGTGTTCAAATGAAATTGTTACGTGCAACTGAGCGAGCACATAATGGAACCGTGGAATCGTGCATTATTCCAGAAAACACCCGTCCGTGAAATTTTTAAGAAATAAGTATATTATTATTGTATGGTATTTTATAAAGACAGGTCAATAAAGAGACTATAAAGATTTGTGTTTTATTTCTTTATTCATAAAAACAAAGACACGATTGAAAAGACAAGAAATATCACAAGATTTTGCAAGGTACCTTGTTAGATTTTAACACATACTACTTCTGCGATATATAATATTAAAAGGCCTTGTCGGCACGTCGGATACCCGACCAATAATGCAGGTTGGATACCTCGGATACCCATTCCGATTTTTGGACCCAGTGCAAATACTAACACACGGACAGGCGCAAAAATCACCAAATTTTGTCCTGTTCCAAAACTTATGACCCTAACCCCTAATATGAGGTCATCATATGAGACCCCCTAGTGGGCCCCACCAACCACCCTAAAAAAAAGGGGTAGCCATGTAGTGTAGGAGATACAGGCAGTTCTTTGCCTATACAGCAAAGTGACTACATTATCTCACCCCACATTTATGTATATGTGGGTGATGAGATAATTACATTTACAGGGCAATGGACAACTAAGGAATTCAATGTCTTTTTCAATTCACTAGAAGACCTCAATTGTAGGTGACACAGTCCTTGAATGTTAATTATCCAAAAAGAGTCAGTAATCAGTAATTACAGAGATGTTGCTGGTTAAAAACTTTTCAACAATTTTAATTATCTTCCCTTCCTTTCTCCAAATGATACCAAAAATTAATTCAAACTGAAATTGTCATCCATAACCTTTTGGGAAACACAGTACTTTCAGTACATAAACCATGTGAAGTAAACAATGTCAAAAATAGAACAGAAATCATTTACATAGAATGCAATACTATGTTTAAGATCAACCCACGAAAATATAAAAACATAGCTCAAGTGTCATACCTGGGAATTATTCCAGGAAAAATGATGATGTAAACAGCACATACTGTATATTAAAGTAATTTCTTTATCAGCACATACTGCATAGCAAAATAATTTCTTTATCAGCACATACTGCTTAACAAAGAAATTTCTTCAAAATTTCAAAGAAAAATGTCAATTACTGCTGCAAGTACATTTTCTGAATTTAACCAAAAGAAAAAAATCTGGTTCAAAGTATAATCCCTGGGAATTATGTGAATATTCCTGGTATAAAATGTGAATAAACAACATAAAAAAAGAAGCTTGAAAATCAAGGTTAGTGGACAAATTGCAGCATGTACCTTCTTATACACAGCTAGATGCAAGAAACATAAGTACAGCAACTTCCATACCTTCCTGCTAAGTCCACAATACTGAAGGAGGGGGAGGGGGAATATGCCAAAATTATCAGTGATTTTGTCCCCACACTTTTGGCCACAATTGTACAGGTAGCAGACCTCTAGCTTTGCTGTTTTATGGGGTGGCCCACCCCTCCCTTCCGTGGGCACACCCTGCCCCCTAGGGTCCGCCATGCCCCCTGGGAAACCGCCATGCCCCTCATGAGAAAAAAAGTACATTTTTGAAAACTAAATTATTATTCTTAACTGAATTTTTTTTAATTAGCCTCATAAATGAAATACCTTACATAGATACAGAATACAGAATGATAGCATAGTAAGCAATTGTCCTGTTTGGCTAATAACTGGTCCTTATCAGTCAAAATATTCATTCTGAGATGTATGATAGCTAAAACCCCAGAGCTTCTTCACCAGAGAATTGAGCCTTAATGGGGCCCCTGAACTCCATGCCGAAAAGATGCAGCGCTTCACGCCTGCATTAATGTGCCCCTCAACAAGTCTAGCACCCTGCCCCTTATCAATTCAAGCTAGGGGTCTGATGGTAGCATAACCAGTAATTGTTACCTGCCAAAACTATGATAAGTATAGCTCAGTTTAACCCCTAGGAATTGTCAGAATGTATCCAGGACTCCAGGTGTATTTCAATACCATCTGGGCTAAACATATAGACAGTGGAAACAATATATGAACCATATACAGTACATGTACATGTACCCACTTCTATACTAAGGAAGCAATAAAAGGGTGACCCTTTGAAACCAGGAAGTGCTCCCAGATAAAAGAGGAGGCCAGCCTTATTGTGCTGTCTAACACCAATGTAAATGTAAACAACAAGGCTATACTGTAACTTACATAACGTAAACAGTGACGTTTAATTGTGTGCTATGCCCATTGAATATGGCTTAAACCCATGCTTAAACTAAGATTTTTGAACTTGAGTGTCTACTCTGATCTATGTTGAGACATGTTTTGTGTAGTTTTCTATCATTTCTGCAAAGCTTTGATGATTTCATACAAAAATATTGCAAAGTAACTTGGAAATGGCACGTTATCATACAAGTTGGCTGCTTTATGCTTATGTTCTAAGGCATTTCATGCTCTTTCAGAATAAACCTAAATAGAGCTTTAAAAGCTAAGAATTTTGAACGTGCATCTACTTTTATCTATGTTGAGTCATGTTTTGTGTAGTCTTATATCATTTCTGCAAGCTTTTGTCATACATATTCTGAGTAGCTTCGAAAGAGCAGGTTAAGATTCAAGATGGCTGCTTCATATTTAGGTTCCATAGAATTTAATGCTCTTTCAACCCTCGTCAGACTGAAAATGGGTGAAGCGCAGGTTCCCTTTCATGATTCGACGAGGATTCAAGTAGGCGTAAATGTGACAGCTTTCAATGGGCCTTTAATAATAAACACTACCAAAAAAGACAAGGAAATGGAATATCTTAGACTGCACTGTCTCTCCCACAATGCAATTCTTAAATTCAATAACAATATAGTTTCTTTTGGCTTTGTTTCTCTCAACAGATTTCCTTTTGACTTACTTCCTTGAAAGGTGTTACAGTATATTATCACAAATTCATCATAAATAATATATACCCTCTTATAAATTTTTCTGACACCTTTCAAATTGCAACTTTCGTTACCGCTATACGATTGTTGATCGTACACTACTTTGAGCCGTATGAGGAAGTTCAACAAAACATGGCACACCAAAACATCTGATCCCAACAAACAGGAGGTCACGTTGTGCTGACTGACTAAGAATTGATCAGACTGTCTTAAACAAATATCAGTCATATCATTTACAAAAAGAGTTGAAAATGGGTTACATAGAATCCCCCAAATTATAGTTTTCAATATATTCTTAAAATACATCAATCTGAGTTTAGTTTAGAATCATCTAGAGAGCAGAGCAACAACTATCGATCTACCCTTATTTACTTGTGTAGGAAGCGTGGGGCAGGGGGGTAACCTCAAAGCTGACCCCTGAGCGGTAGGGGGAAAAGCTTGAAGCTGACTCCCTGAGCAGATTTTGATCACTTTACAATTTATATATGACAGAGAATATAAGGTCAGCAACTCCATGGATTGTCATCTCGTTTATATTTTCATTTGTCTACAATCCTAAAAAAAAAAAATCATAAACATAACTCTAATAACTCTCGGAAAGAGGGATCATTATCTAAAATGGTATTATCACATAGTTTCATTCCTTTGATCTGGATGATCCAATGGAAATCTATTATGACAAAAGTGTCATGCTAAATGGTGGACTGGCCTTTTGGCAGAGCTCTAGAGCCTGATAACAATGTGGACAGATTGGGGTCATGTACTTTTGCAGTACAGTGTGCACCTTTCATTTTCAGGTGAAGAATTATTTGAAGGCTTGGTCCGAATGCAATTTAGTGTTAACAATTTGTGAGTTACTGTATTTATTCTAATAATCATGCAGTTTATCATACCAAGTACAAAATGATGAGCAATTATTAGAATCAAAGTTATGATTCCTTCCCAGACTTCTGAAAACAATATTAGCCAACAGTAAGTTACTGACAACAGTCATAGCACAAGAAATAACCTGGACAAAATCCTGAATCCCATGGGGCGGAGGGGGACTTCCATTCTGAAGTGGTAGGTATGTGCCACCCAGGATTTCAAAAATGGACTGCAGTATGAGAGGTTTTTTTTATAACTTCAGTATGACAGTATATGATTTTGATACCTGCAGTATGAAAATATGTAATTTTGTTACCTGCAGTACAAAATGATATGATTATTGAGACCTGCATTATGAAAATACAAATTTTGTTTTAGACCTGCAGTATAAGAGATTAGATTTTTGATACCTGCACTACGGAAATTCTGAAAAAAATGCTTGGGTGGCACATGTATATATACCTCACATATGGAAGTTCCCCCTCTCCCCACCCCACATGGAAGAAATGTTTGGGGATTGATTTAAAACAAATTACCCATTCCTTTTATTGTTATAAAACTTTCTTTGCAGTGGCAGAGAATGCACAGTTACACATGACCATAGCAGTTTTGCAAAATTACCTTTGCCTGCCCAAAATTTTCATCCAATGAGCAATAGGATTGCATGCTTTTGCCAGTTTTCTCCTAAAAATACTTAATGCGCAAGCTATTATAAGAGCACATACTGTACCGGGAGGCGAGCAGGTTCTAAAGCCTCCTCCTCCAACCAGTGGAGGACACTTTTTCCCATCATTTTCTTTTCAATCAAGGTTGAAAAATTCTTAAGCAGCATGCCACAGACCTATACCACACAAAAAGTTTACAGTACCGTCAATGAAAAAGTCCACTTCTTAATGAAGAAAACACCCCCTTCAATCAGGCTGGTTACAGGTGTATCTTTGGGTTGAAGGAGCACTAGATCGAAAAATGAGGGTGTATTTTTAGCCACCCTCTCCCCCCACCGCCCCCAAAAAAACAAATGCTTATCTAACATGCAACAGTATAGTAATTTTCTGATTAATATGAATATTCAAGTGACCTTTGCCCTCACGTCATCTATGGTCTATGGAGGCATGATCTGTTGTGGAATAATATATCTGTGGATTTGGACAAACGAACACTCCCATTTTCATTCACAAATTTGTTTATATGTATGTATAAGCACTAAATGTCTTTTGAAGTTAGTTATAATAAAAGTTTGAGATACTTCAACCAGGCCTCAAGCTTTTCATGCATGTCCAGAGGAAGGTCTGTGGTGCGAACCTTTATCTAACATGTGACACAGTCTAGTGCACCTTTAATGTTGTTTTATAGTACTGGCATGTCAATGTATTACTGTAAATCAATAGTGCCAAAAAGGTTTTGACAAAACTAGAGGCACAAAATATGAGAGAAAATAAGAAGGGAAAAAAATGCAGTACTCGATACAGATAGACAATGTATAAGATGGACAAAGTGTAAGAACAATAATTTTGACCTTTAATGATAATAATAATAAAACATGAATTCATATAACGCTAATTTTGTAAAAACATTCAACAGCGCATTACATACAAGGAAATTAGATACGAAAACAAAAAAAGAATACAGAAATGACGACATAAATAGAAATACAATGGATCAAGCTGCACATTAGATTAATGTCTTTTTAAACAAAAAAGTTTTAAGCTTAGTTTTGAAGGAGGTCAGGGATACATTATCAATACATTTGAGTTTAGTTGGGAGTGAATTCCACAACCAAGGACCTTTATAAGCAAAGGCCCTTTCGCCAAGAGTTTTATGCTTAATACAGGGACTTGTATTACTAATCAAACCAATATCACTTTTCATAGGTCTGTATTAACTAAATGTTTTATTTTAATTATCCTCTGCCGGTCAAGAACGAAGATTCCCAAAGATACAGCAATCAGCATCAAGTCAAAGTAAAATTCAAGTCCATCCATTTGTCATGAATTTCCTCTCATCATCATAATGCTCCAAACTGTATCCACAGTTTTAAATGGTCATTATTTCTAACAAATATCTCCACAAAGAAGATTTGCATATTAATATTCCCATCTCACTTAAAGCATTCAATAAGTACTCATAATAGATATGGACTATCAAATATTCAGCAATTTCTGGATGAATTATTAATGTCTACAAGGAAACGATCAAGTTATATTAACAAGTCTGGAACCCTGTGTGTATCTTGGCATTATAGTTTTTTTCTCTCAATCAACATCTATAGTTATTTGCACGATCTTCAGGAAGGTGGGAACTGCAGAATTGGATCCAACACAATAAAAAATTACTGCAAGAAGCAATACACAATCCCAAAGGTGTAATCAGTATTATAGCAACATATGGAGAAAAACTTTTAATATTTCAATTACATTCCATGTCAGCACTAAACAATCCCAAAGGTACAGTAATCAGCATTTACTCAAAAGAAAATTTGAGTCTATCCTTTTGTTAAAGGATAAGTTTAGTGGTCAAGCAAATCTATCTTATATGAACAAGGGCTTCAAAAGGAACAAAATAGTAAAGAAACCATTCAAAAATCTTATTCCGATAAGGAGATATCAAAGTTTAAAGTTTGGTATCATTTTGTAGAAACGACTGTTATCAGACTTGTTGTGATGTCATAGCATCAGATTCCTCAAAGTCGTTATGTATTCTATCAAATTTTGTCCTGCGATTTTGAGGTCTAAAAACCATGGGATATGTCAAAAAAGTAATTACACTGAATCCAGGAAAGGTATTTATAATATACCACCTGAAGAAAGTTCAAGGAAAAATAATGTAAATATTATTAAAAAAAACTAATTAACTTTCTTTAAAATACATTAACAATTGTTAAGAATGTGAGGATGAGGACACCAACTTTCCATAGTAGACTTACTACACCAGTCATTTCTACACAAATAAGACAACTTTAAACTTGAATATCTCCTTAATGGAATAAGATGTTTGAACGCTTTCTGCATCATTTTGTTTCTTTTGAATTCTTCTTTCATATAAGATGGACATGAATGGCCACTAAACTTATCCTTTAATAATTTCATAACATCCTTATAACGCTACTACCTTCAATTTCAAAACGGAATTACTTCTAACAAAACATCTCCACAAAGAAGATTTGCATAATTTTCACCATCTCACTTATGAAGTATTCAATTAGAGCTCATAATGGATGTGAATTATCAAATATTTAGCAATTCATGGATGAATTATTAATGTCTACAAGGAAACTGGCAGATTATATTAACATGAAGCCTAGAATCTTGTGTGTTTCTTGGTATTACAATTATTTTTCTCTCGTTCAATGTTGATGGTTAATTGACAAGATCTTCAGGGAAGGTGGGAACTGAGGATTTGAAATCAGATCAAATACTGTACAGTAATACAGTTTAAGTAGATACTTTAACATGAAGCTCTATCAAAAAATTTTAAACTTTTCTGGTGTATTCCTGTTGATGGAATGCACATAAATATTATTTATGATTTAAAAAAATTGGAATGTTTTAATAGTCTTTTAGAAATTCTACTGTTTATAATATTTGCAAATTTATTTGTTATCGGATTGATACTTAATACCTCTTGCCTAAATATTGTGTGTATCTGATTGTGGTCATGGCCTGTTCATTGCTGGAAGTTGCATTTTTATAATACATAGGCCTACAACAATAGGTATTGGGACCAACACAATGTTGTTTGATATAGGTTTTAATACAACTGAAATAATGGCACACCTATTTTTCTTTGAATCACTGACAGACATTTGATGTATCAATGACTTAACCATGCGTCAAAATTTGATTGTAATTGACGCAACATTGACCCACATATCCCGGGGTTCAGAGAGTGTGTCATACAATTGATAGGTGCATAAGGCTATATTCAGTGGTTAAGCAAGTTCAACCTACATCAAAATGGGACTTAAAAAAAATAGAAGGTGAAACTTGAATGTATAAGTCCGCTAAGGAGATATTATCCCCCTGTTTTTCTTCCTTCCTACCTCTGGAATGATCTAACCTCTCAGGCACAATTTGACCCTCGCTGTTGTGGTGCCGTTAAGCCCTCATCAAACAAACTGTTTCAGATGTCAATGATAAAAGTTTAAACTTCATACTCATTAATGTAGAAACAACTGAAATGACCTCATCACATCCTCACATTCTTCAGTCTTTAAATACATTTCATCCCAATATTTACAGCTTAAAAACCATTGGATATTGTTAGAAAGCAGCAAACAGATTCTAGAAAGGTAAATATAATTATGCACTTGCCAGTTGTATGACTCACCCTACTACCCGGCAATGTCAGTCAAATGTGAGTCATTGACATCTGAAATAGTTTGTTTGTTTGATGAGGGTTTAACGGCACCACGACAGCAAGGGTCAGATTGTGCCTAAGAGGCTAGATCATTCCAGAGGTAGAAAGGAAAGAAAACAAGGAATTTGAGAGGAAGACGAGAACTAAAAGCCAGAAAGCTGGGATCGAGAGAGGAGGTGTATGGGTGAAAAAACAAAGCAGAGAGAGAGGGGGTGGGAGAGGAGGACTAAATATGGTTGTAGAGGGAAGCATGATGAAGGAGATAATTCTATCTGGAGGGTTTCTGAAAGAGCTCGACAATTGAGTTGTGGGAAGGGAGGGAAGCTCTGGGAAGGTTGTACAGGGGGCAAGCAAGGAGAACGTGGATGGACTGTGAAGGTGCAATGGCAATTGTTGCAAAGGGGTTGGGGGAGCCAACAAGGAGGTGGGAGTTAGTGAGGTGGGTGTGACCTATTCCAAGATGGGTAATGTGAACGTTGTTGACACGGGAGAGGTTGTGGATGGTTGGTTTAATCGGAATAGGGGGCTGGATGACGTGAAGGTTGTTACCAATTTGGGAGTCCCATGACATTTCCAGCGGTCACAAACAGTGACCTACGTATGCATCATTGTACCAAACTGTCAGTCACCAGAGTGACTTTGGATGAGTCAATTTACTTCAGACCAATTGACTTTGTAAATAGGTGAGTAATTTGGGGAAAGTCATTTCAGAAGAAATGTCAGTCACCTAAGGGACTTGATTGGTGGGTCAATGTACATTTTTTGGTCACCCACCTTTGTGCAATGACTCACCCTGTCCGAGGGTGTAGAGGTGAGTCACCAATTGACAAGTGCATTAACCGCCTGAAGAAATTAAAAATTTGAAGATTTTCTAATGTATGCGAAAGCTCTTGATGTATGAAATTTCATTTCTATGAAATTTTTGGTCACTGAAAATCATCTGACTGCTTTCTCATGCTAAATTTGGATTGAGAAGATTCATCACCTCATGGTCATATTCAACAGCTCCTATTCAAATAACACTGGATTGAAAAACAGTGAGTTAGATAGGCATATAGGACAGGGGCAAGGGGAAAATGGTGCACAACTACCACCACCCTCATCCCCCAGTTTCAGGCAGCAGCAGCATTTTTCAGGCAGAAGGGTAAATTTATAATAGATTAAAGAAATAAACAAAAGAAAAAAAAGTCTGATACTTTTTTATTATTCAAAGGCAAATTTGTTCCAGAACTATATTTCCAAAATTTCTAAATTTTATTCACTACATGATTATAACATTTTGAATATAATGAGTATATTCGTATATTGTATCCGAAATGCTGATTATTGATTTAAAAGTTTTCAATAAAATCCAACAATTGAGCAATTGAACCCATCCCAAAATTTTGGCAATCGCTTTATTTTTCGGTCAAAAGTCGTCTTGCCCCCCATATAAGCACATGCCCATATGCCTATGGTGAGTTAACATGAGGACATTATAGATTGTCTCTTTCTGGTGTCAAAACATTTAAACAAAACTTTCCAAAATTCATTACAATAAGTCCTTTAAATTCAAAATGCTGTAAAATGATACATTTTAATATAATTTTGATGAAACTATTTTCATGGTTAATTGCATATTCTCTTCCAATTTGTTGCTACCATTTTTAATACCACGTACAAACCCCTTGGGGAGTTTGACAACAGGATTTCTGCTTCCTAGTTATAGTTGATCACCCTATCAAGAATCACCCTATCCAAAATCACCCTATCAAGAATCACCCTATCCAGAATCACCCTATCAAAAATCACCCTATCCAGAATCACCCTACAGAATCCAGAATCACCCTATCCAGAATCATCATCCTATCAAGAATACAGAATCACCATATATCAGAATCACCTTATCAAGAATCACCCTATCCAAAATCACCCTATCCAGAATCACCCTATCCAGAATCACCCATCCAGAATCACCCTATCCAGAATCACCCTATCCAGAATCATCTTATCCAGAATCACCCTATCCAAAATCACCTATCCAAAATCATCCAAGAATCACCCTATCAAGAATCACCCTATCAAGAATCACCCTATCCAGAATCACCCTATCCAGAATCACCCTATCCAGAATCACCCTATCCAGAATCACCCTATCCAGAATCACCCTATCCAGAATCACCCTATCAAGAATCACCCCAAGAATCACCCTATCCAAGAATCACCCCCTATCAAGAATCACCCTATCAAGAATCACCCTATCCAGAATCAATCCAGAATCACCCTATCCAGAATCACCCTATCCAGAATCACCCTATCCAGAATCACCCTATCCAGAATCACCCGATCAAGAATCACCCGATCCAGAATCATCCTATCAAGAATCACCCCATCAAGAATCACCCCATCAAGAATCACCCCATCAAGAATCACCCCATCAAGAATCACCCCATCCAGAATCACCCCATCAAGAATCACCCTATCCAAAATCACCCTATCCAGAATCACCCTATCCAGAATCATCCTATCCAGAATCACCCTATACAGAATCACCCTATCCAGAATCACCCTATCCAGAATCACCCTATCCAGAATCACCCTATCCAGAATCACCCTATCCAGAATCACCCTATCCAGAATCACCCTATCCAGAATCACCCTATCCAGAATCACCCTATCAAGAATCACCCTATCAAGAAAATCAAGAATCACCCTATCAAGAATCACCCTATCCAGAATCACCCTATCAAGAATCACCCTATCCAGAATCACTCATCCAGAATCACCCTATCCAAGAATCACCCTATCCAGAATCACCCTATCAAGAATCACCCTATCCAGAATCACCCTATCCAGAATCACCCTATCCAGAATCACCCTATCCAGAATCACCCTATCCAGAATCACCCTATCCAGAATCACCCTATCCAGAATCACCCTATCCAGAATCACCCTATCCAGAATCACCCTATCCAGAATCACCCTATCCAGAATCACCCTATCCAGAATCACCCTATCCAGAATCATCCAGAATCACCCTATCCAAGAATCACCCTATCCAGAATCACCCTATCAAGAATCAATCACCCTATCAAGAATCACCCTATCCAGAATCACTATCCCTATCCAGAATCACCCTATCCAGAATCACCCTATCCAGAATCACCCTATCCAGAATCACCCTATCCAGAATCACCCTACTATCCAGAATCATCCAGAATCACCCCTATCCAGAATCACCCTATCCAGAATCACCCTATCCAGAATCACCCTATCAAGAATCACCCCATCAAGAATCACCCTATCCAGAATCACCTATCCAGAATCACCCTATCCAGAATCACCCTATCCAGAATCACCCTATCCAGAAGAATCAGAATCACCCTATCCAGAATCACCCAAGAATATACAGAATCACCCTATCCAGAATCACCCTATCCAAAAATCACCCTATCCAGAATCACCTTATCCAGAATCACCCTATCCAGAATCACCCTATCCAGAATCACCCTATCCAGAATCACCCTATCCAGAATCACCCTATCCAGAATCATCCTATCCAGAATCACCTTATCCAGAATCACCCTATCCAGAATCACCCCATCAAGAATCACCCCATCAAGAATCACCCTATCCAGAATCACCTTATCCAGAATCACCCTATCCAGAATCACCCTATCAAGAATCACCCTATCAAGAATCACCCTATCCAGAATCACCCTATCAAGAATCACCCTATCCAGAATCACCCTATCCAGAATCACCCTATCCAGAATCACCCTATCCAGAATCACCCTCTCCAGAATCACCTTATCCAGAATCACCCTATCCAGAATCACCCTATCAAGAATCACCCCATCAAGAATCACCCCATCAAGAATCACCCTATACAGAATCACCTTATCCAGAATCACCCTATCCAGAATCACCCTCTCCAGAATCACCCTCTCCAGAATCACCCTATCAAGAATCACCCTATCAAGAATCACCCTATACAGAATCACCCTATCCAGAATCACCCTATCCAAAATCACCCTATCCAGAATCACCTTATCCAGAATCACCCTCTCCAGAATCACTCTCTCCAGAATCACCCTATCCAGAATCACCCTATCAAGAATCACCCTATACAGAATCACCCTATACAGAATCACCCTATCCAAAATCACCCTATCAAGAATCACCCTATCCAGAATCACCCTATCCAGAATCATATCCAGAATCACCCTGTCAAGAATCACCCTATCCAGAATCACCCTATCAAGAATCACCCTATCAAGAATCACCCTATCAAGAATCACCCTATCAAGAATCACCCTATCAAGAATCACCCTATCAAGAATCACCCTTTCCAAAATCATCCTATCAAGAATCACCCTACCAGGGATCAATCAAAAACATATCTAGTTCACAAACACAGGAAAGTTGTTCCACTGAAATCCTGAACAGTTTTGGGTTGGAAAAACCACTCACCACTCCTCACACAATAATTGACATATTATGATATACTGTGGTACTCACCACACTTAATAAAGCCTTGCCAAGTTTGGTGAGTGACTTTTTTTGTATTTTTCCAACCCTGTATTTGTTTTGTACAGTACAGCACAATGCTAAATTACTGATATAATAGAATGGAGGTCTAAAGTGGTACCTCCATGATAATAGCTCTGAAATCTGAACATTTACAAAACCTGAGCACACACACTTGCAGCGCATTGAATTGGTGCCTAGAAAAGGGGTCTATATGGTACAATGCTTTTATGCCAATATACAGTAGACTTTTATATTCACATGTTTGTGTTACAAAACATTTGCTCTGCTAACAACCCACAAATAATCAGATAGTTTTATACTATTTTGACAGTAATAGCAAATAAATTGTCAAATAGCTCGTTATGTCTTCTAAAGATGTTCAACCTTGGATTCATAGATATACAATGTTCAGGGAGTTGAATAATACTATTCTAATTCCAGGTACAACAAAGAAATCAACAATGTAATGTGGTTTTTATGTTAGGGGTATGAAGTTAAAATGCCAGTGTAACCTAGAAAAGGTAGATAGGTTTATGGAAGTAACACTACTGTATGTGTAGTTACATGTAAACCTTTGCATATAGTTACATATAAACCTGTACATATAGTTACATATAAACCTGTGCATATAGTTACATGTAAATTTGTATCTGTAGTTACATGTACACTGTACATGTAGTTACATATGCAAAACTGTACAATGTTGTTACATGTAAAAGTAGTTACATGTAAAACTGCATGTACACGCAGTTACATACGCAAAACTGTACAATGTTGTTACAGGTAAAACTGTACATATAGTTACATGTAAATCTGTACCTGTAGTTACATGTAAACCTGTGCATGCAAAACTGCACAATGTAGTTACATGTAAAACTGTATATAGTTACATGTAAATCTGTATCTGTAGTTATCATCAGGGAGCTGTTGTCAAAGTAACAGCTCTGCACCTGGTTACAAGTAACAGCTCCTTAACAGCTCCTGGAGAAAAATGCTTGCAAAAGTATAAAAACAATGGAACCAGCAGGAATTGTTGGGCAAATGTGTAAATAATATAAATAATCTGTTGAGCAGACCCGGAGTCTGGACATCTTTTCCTGAGAAAATGTCTAGATCCTTGGTCTGTCAGTCAATCAGGGTTTTTGATGGATTTATTTGTTACCTCATGGTAACTGGTCAGTTGTGACACAGTGAGTTTCCTGCCATGGCCCTCAGGATGGACAGGTCTGGTATTGTTAACTCCATTCTCAAAATCCACCATCTTTTAATTGAGAACTATATTTTAATTTTTATTAAATGAAGAGAATATTGACTTCAAATTAAGTGCTATTTACTGAAGGTTGTATTTAATGGTTACTATGCTACAAATTGCTTATTATAGAAATTTATGAAGTTGTTTTTATTCACAAAAGTCATGTAAATTGGCAACGTTTAGAAATGTAGACGAAAACTTCTGGTGCCAATCCAATACTTTTAATAGCCAGGTCTAAAACTGTTTCTGAAACATAATAAAAAATATGTTTTACACCAAAATAGGAGTAACCCCTCCCTTTTGTATATTTCAAATAACCTTTTCCTTCATAGAATGGACATCACCAGTATTGTCAAAGCTTGCCTAATAAACATATATACTGTAATCATTGTACTAAAAATATTGTCTACTGGACAAGCATAGCCGGTCAATTCACCTAATATTACCTATATAAAGGGTTCACCCCCAACTAATCTTGAAAATAATATACCACCTAGTCTGTTACACAGAATGAGAGTAGATGAATTCCACTAGACCCGACACGACTTGACCCAACAGGACCCAAACTTAAGTAAGCTTGCACATTCTACCAGGTTTGAAACTAAACCTGTTTCGCGAAAACACGATTTCGATCTGATTCATGTTTTATAAAAAATGAAAATTAATGTTTAAACGTTAGTACCGAAAAAACTAAATCACTGTAAAAAAAAATCAAAAAGATGGTAAAAATTGGCTTCATTTTAATAAAAAGAAAGTTCATGCTTTGTGTAAGAATGTATTTTGAAGTATCTTTTGATATATTTGTAAAAATATGTGATATTTATGCAGATTAAATTAATAATACGATTCAGAAATGAAAATGTTTGGAAATGTAATGCATAGTCATAAATATTACATGCACCTGTAATAACAGGCTCGAATCTGCTCGATTATATTTCCACGACACAACAACTGTACCCTCATTTCTTTATAATCCTGTTTATATTAAGTCCTTAACATTCTCTCCCGAGTCCTTTTGTCTTGTAAAATACTTGTCTTGTAAATCACAAGAACATTCACTCATAAATTCACAACCAACCCTGCCCTACATGCACTGTGCAAGACTACATTAATTTCAATTTACAATACAACACATTGTGTATGGGCGCGACAGCCCCTGGATATGAAACTTGTGAATGAAAATCATAAATCGAGAGCATGACTTCAGTGCCGTAATTGGTCAAAAAAGTTAACTTTATTCCCACTGTATGTATAATCAGCGAAAGGGGTGATTTTTTTCTCATGCGGCACGTCAGCACAGTAACAACAGGGAGTCATCATGGTCACTTGCCCACCCATAAGCAATAAGGACAGATATTTGTTCCTTGATGCTGTGTATCATATTTTCAAAAATTTTTAGTTTGAATCTAGGAAAAAACGTCGCTATAAATAGCATGGTCCTGAGCGTGGTAAATTGTGTGGAATAATACGATGCAAAACGAAGATAAATTATCCCCGTGTTATCATATCACCCACCAGGAAGCTAGTACATGATTCACAATTAGATCGCAAGACAAAATGACCACCACTCATCCCCTCAATTTCTTATTCCTTTTCGTTCAGATCTCATTTTCATGTGTAAAATATACTTTTGAACAACTGTCCTAATCAAAATTGTTCAGATTAAAAAAAAAAGGAGGATTTCATGCATTTTGTTTTGAAAAATTTCTTCCGTTCTCTGTAATTATGTTTACTCATCAAAGCACTAGCGATGGAATCTTCTGTTCCAATCATGTGTGTATGTAATTGACCCATGGCACGTGTGATTCGTTTGGGGGGAGGGGGGGTACAAAATCAAATGATTTCATTGGTTCAAAGTAGAGCAAGTTTATATGTTTTTTGCAGACACGTTAGATGATAGCATTGTTGGTATGCATAAATTAATAATATTATCTCTGCATTCCGCTCTGCATATCACTTCACACTTCACACATAGAAAGAACAAACAGAATATTCAAATACAGATATGTTTTGCCGTTTTATACGATTCTGAGTCACCAAAATACTGCTTATCATAGTTAAATATTTCAAATCAATGTAGAACTAAAAATCTTATCTGCAGAGTGCCAAAGAATTGATTTTACTTGGGTGTATGTGTGTGGCCTACAGGTGTTGTAAAAATAAAATGTTTTTATAGCACCTTGCTGAAACAAGGTCCGGTTTAAGTACGGAATACAATGTATTTCAGTTTCAATTTTCAATCATGATGTATTCAAATCACATATCGTATTATTCGTATACAAAATGCAGAGAATACACTCTTTTTTGAAGAAGAAGAAGAAGAAAATACGAATTTGGTGGGGAGTGAGACACTACTTTTCATTAGTGGGCATTTTCTTTTCTGTGCACTCCCGTTCAGGCAGTTTTGGCGAATACCATATAAGGCTATAAGGCGGGACCCTTTGGTGGTTTAAATATAATTAAAAATGCCACCGCGATGCACAAACAGCCAATTTAAAGTTAAAGCATAGCAAGAATGATAACTGAACTTGAAAAAAAATAAAAATAACAGATAGGTATGCATGATTAATGATTTTCTTAATTTTGGTTGAACTTAAAGAGCCATGGCCTGGCCATGGTTAATGTTTCAAAGGAATGTTGAGTATCAAGTGGGTGGGATCTCAACTGTAAGATTTTCCCGCTGTAGGCTACATGCAAATGAGCAACAATTGTACTGCGTGATCAAGTACAAGATGGCTAGTATTGCATCATAAGAAAAGACTTAATTTACATGTGTTTTACAACTATCCAACAAATTTTTTTGCATGAAAGAAAATTAAAATCATCACTTGAATAGAAATCATGAGCAAATAAGGGCATATAGGTGGCCTGTCGACACAGCCTTTTTCATAACTTTTTTGTTTACGTGACTGGCTTGGGACATCGGGAACTGTTAAATGCCTTTTGGACCTAGACTGATAAATGGGTAAATTCGCATCATTTGAGTTGAGGGGCAAATGGGGTAATAAAATCACTTTAAACAAACAACATTAAAGTTTATTAATACATTTTATTTATCAATGCCTCCGTTATCATTTTCAACATTATTTACAGAAAATACTGTGATACAAACATCTTTAGCTGCTATCATATAACAGTGCATGCACTGCACTTTATGTTCAGGGCTTTTTTACATTACAGGTGAAAAAATGTTTTTCCAGTTAAAACCGGTTTTTGTTTTGGAAACCAACTGGTTTTTGTTTTGGAAACCGACCAGTTTTTGTTTTGAAAACCGACCGTTTTTTGTTTTGGAAACCAACTGGTTTCACGTCGGGATTGGATGGGGTTGAAACTTAGTCTTAAGTTTGTAATCATTTATGAGTTAGCACATGTATGGTCAGTATGGTCAAAAACAAACCTACAGCAGTGTACTGCTCAAGTGGAACCCAGTACTCCATCTTTTGATCACTGAACCTGACCACTACTGTTGTTTTTCAAATACTAAGCAGCTGGTGTTCAAAATACATTCTAAATCTATGAGATAAATAATCACACTGCAGAAGACCTGTTTAGTTTTCTTCTAAATTCAAAGACAGCTATAATAGGAACATTTTTCTGGAAAATCTTAAAGAAAATATTTTTTCCTTAGAGTCCACAAAACCATAGAAGTAGAAACTACTTCACTATAAGGCCTTTTAGGCACCACTTTGGAGGGGGTGGCACTTCTAATTATTTGGGTGAGGACAGACATGATGTCATAAAATTCTGTTAGGGATCTGCATTTTCGTTTTATTCAGTTTTATTTATGGGGGTTTCTGCCTCGATAAGCCTGTCTGGCTTGAGCAGATAACCCCTTCACTATTATTCAAATGTATGTAAAGCTCAATTATTATTTTGTTAACCTGTATATTGTTGTATTTGCAAGAGAGTGAAAATAAAGTTATGATCAATCAATAAACGATAAACGATCCATTTTATCAATCATTTATTGTGTACACAATCACACGCCGAAAATACGATAACAAATTAGGAAAATTTTGCGGAACTGGTTCTATCCCTACAATAACCACAATGTAACCATTGCAATCACCAGCCAAAAAATAAGTACAGAATGTCACAAAACTTGAGTAGGGGCCTATATTAAGTCAAATTACACATTTAAGGCTGAAAAAGTTGTCAAAAATATTGATCCATGGTTTGAACATGCTTTAAACAGATGCAGAAATAAAACATCTGTTCATAAATTGCTGTATCTTGCAAGCATTTTGAGATGTTTACAACACTTATGACTGTGCTGTATAAGTTTTAAAAGTGCGCCACTAGACACAGTAGCGTACTGTATAAAAAATATTTCAACCAAGTGTCTTTCCCAACTGTACTGTATTTGATCAACCTCTTGAAAAAATGGCTCTCTTCTTTGCGAACCACACTCAAATTTGGCAACTTCAAAGCATATTTGTTCGTTTATTTCGCAATCTTTTTGTCTTTTTTGCGCAATTTATTCAACCCATCAGGTATTCTTTGTGGTGAAAATAACAATCAATGCTTTTTTTATCCCTGTATTTCTGGGTCCGTTTTGCAACTTGTAAAACAGGCACTATGCTTAAGTGTAGCATAGCATTGTTAATCGGGCCTAGGCCTTTACACCAAGATTAAAAAGCTTAAAATTTGATGAATCTTAAGTGAAATATTAGTGAGAATTTAACACCTGCATAAAAAAAGGATTTAATCTTTTTTGTTGATGGTTCGTTAAGTTTAATTTGTAAGATCATTGATTTTTGTGTGTGTGAATGTTATTGATTTTGAATGCAAACTCGAAAGTATTGTTGGGAAACTGATCAGGAAACTTTCTGGGAAGTTTTCCGTGTAAACGATGCATTAAATTTGTAAACAATAAACAATGTTTTTGATCGTGTACACAATAATCGGTAAACGGTCGCATCCCTAAATTCTGTGCCTGACACTTTAAAAATGCTTCCTACATACCAGCGCAAGTCATTTACTACTAAATTACTGTAGCTTAACTAGTGCTCGAAATAAGCCCAGGGCCCGTTGATTTACATACAGGCTTGCACAATGTCAACCATTCAAGCCGGTCAGGCAAGCACAATAATCAGAAATGATTTTTTTATACATTTTCGCCTACACCTACCATATGTTAGGGCTCAAAATTAGCATAAGACCGCTAGCCCAGGGCTCGTTGATTTACATACGGGCTTGCACAATATCGACCATTCAAGCCTTTCAGGCTAGCACAATAATGAGAAATGATTTTATAACTAATACATTTTCGCCTACACCTACCGTATGTCAGGGCTCGAAATTAGCATATGCCCTTTAGCCCAGGGCCGGTTGATTTGACATACAGGCTTGCACAATGTTAACCATTCAAGCCTGTCAGGCTAGCACAATAATCAGAAATGATTTTATAACTGCAACATTTTCGCCTACACCTATCGTATGTCAGGGCTCCAAATTAGCATAAACCCGCTAGCCCAGGGCCAGTTGATTTACATACAGGCTTGCACAATGTCAACCATTCAAGCCTGTCAGGCTAGCACAATAATCAGAAATGATTTCATAACTACAACATTTTCGCTTACACCTATCGTATGTCAGGGCTCGAAATTAGCATAAGCCCGCTAGCCCGGGGCCTGTTGATTTACATACAGGCTTGCACAATGTCAACCATTCAAGCCTGTCAGGCTAGCACAATAATCAGAAATGATTTTATATATAATACATTTTCGCCTACAACTACCGTATGTCAGGGCTCGAAATTAGCATAAGATGCCAGCCCGGGCTACTTGATTTTACGCATGGGCTAGCACAAATTTAATCATTCTAGTATGTTGATGTAAAACTTTATGTGAGGCTTGTGGAAAGTTTAATCGGGCTAGAGAAATGTGAGGTGAGAAAGCCCTATATGCTTGTGATAAACTAATGCTAATTTCCAGCCCTGCCGTATATGGTTTATCATGAAATACAGGCTTGTGGAAAGCTCAGTCAAATGTGAGGAGAGAAAGCCTAATAGGCCAGTGATTATAAACCAATGCTAATTTTGAGCCATGAGCTTTATCAAGACATACAGTAATCTTCAAAAGCAAGTTGTGTATGAGAATGATACATCCTGGGACAGGAAGATGATACAGACATATAAATCATGCACATTTACTAACTAATTGTAATGGTATACTACACCCAAACAAATCAAACTAATGTTTTCAAAGGAAGTCATAAATGAAACAGGGAAATATCCAATAAATGTTTGTGGATAACATTGGAGGGAAATGTGATAAAAGCATACAATACAGACTGTACAATACATCAATGTATCATGTCTACAATCAGTAACATCCCTTTGGATGAATTATGACTACACAAGGAAACTCACATTGGTTTCACATGGATAGAATGACAAAAATGACATAATCAATTTGAAAATACTTTCTTTTTGAGAAATATATGTATCACTGAGAAGTACAGAACATACATAATGCCACCCACACACATAATCAAAGAAGGAGTATCGTCCACAAAAATCTTTTTTTGACACGTTACAAATCTGAGTTAATTTGATTGACAGCTTTTTCAACCAATCACTGCACAAATTTGCCTAGCAACAAACTCTTCATAACTAAGTGGGGCAAAAATCCTATGCGGTACCGGTACAGTACAGCTAGCTAGCTAGCGGCACACCTTCTTGCAGTCAATATAATATATTGCACACAGAGACTGAGTGACAACAAGATGGTGAACAAATATTGCGCTTATAGGTCACTAGGGGACCTGTTACGGGTCCACTAGCTTTGGGCCCGCAGATCAGTCCATTTTGTTTATTCCTTTGTAAAAATCTAATGATCCAGTTGCCAGAACGGTTAACAAGAGGAATTTTCTTTATTCTTTTGAATTAATTGATTGACAGCTTTTTCAAACAATCACTGCACAAATGATCCAGAGAAGTGCCATAAATGGAACAAAGCCTGTGGCAGGCCACAGTGGCCATCAAAATGTCAATGCATTGATCATGCATGAATGCAGATTGTTTGCCCCACCTAGTTACTGCATTGCTATGGTGGGTGTGGCCTATTTCCTAACTCAGAGAGGTCAATTCCATGGCAGTTCTTGATGTGCTTGTCATTATATTTGTGTAAATATATATTTTGAACAATCTGAAATGATGAATTGCATAGTATATACTGTAAATAGTAAACTGGCCTTAAACATATCTAAACAAAAACATAAAAATGGTAGGTACAAAACGCTATTTTCAAAATCTAAAGACTGTTCAATCTTGAATTTAATGCTCTTGTTAATGGGTACAGTAGTTGAAAATTAGGTGTCTATGAACCTTTAAATAAAATCCCTCAAGAGGAAATAACATTCAAAGCTTTATCATAAATACAGTCCAAAATCATATCATGTTTGATATATCTCTATAATATTTCAACTATTATGTAAGATTCTATACAAACAAAATTTTACACAAAAAAATACTATTAACCAAATATCTCATTGACTGTGCTGTCATTTTCTATCTAATCAAACACATCTCACATGTACTGAATGAATCATTAACACAATTTCTTCAACCATAAATGCTTTTACTTGCCAACTTGCCACAATATTTTAAATGAAACTACTGTAAATTGAGTGTAAACAACAGGCTTACGGCTAATTCACATCCTCCAAATCAACCAAAAAATGCATTAAGCAAAAGGTTACAAAGTTTAAAAGCACTTTTTATGAAACAATATCAACTTCTTTTGATTAGGGTGGAAAAGTTCAGGAAAGCATAGTGGTTATGCAAGAAGATTATATTCAAACCCTTTTGGGGTGGATAAAGAAGGGATATACGAGTGAAAGATGTTGGGTAAAAGACAGTTGGAGTTGCGTAAAAAGGGCATGATAAATGGTTGAAATTAAAGATACTTTTACGACCCATATTTGCATGAAAAGAACAAAACCCCGGAAAGTATTTGAACAGCAGCCAGGAGACTCCCACTTCAAAATGTAATAATTTTAAGGCAAAAAAATACCTAAAATTTGATGATTTTTATGTTTTTTTTTTTTTTGTTTTTTGGGGGGTGGAATAGTTTGTACTACATCATGTCCGATCCATACAGTATTCATTTGACTACAATTTAGTACAATCCTACTCAGTAAATTAAGTTAGATACAGCTGTAATTCAACAATTCTGGAATATATTTAACAAAATACTTTTCACAACAAAATTAAAAATACAAAAAAAGCAAAAGGAAAACATCTTTGTATGCTTGTGGTATTTATTGGACAAAAACAGAACAAAATATGTGAAATAAGATCCTTTTATTTCAATTTGGGTATTTTTTGCTTTTTTTTCCTTAAATTTAAGCACTGAGATTACAGATATTTGGAAGATCAGAGGCAACATTTCCAAATCTCCTTAAAAAGTTGTTTAAAACCATGCAAAACATGATAAAATCTCCAAAATCGCATTATCATTTTAAAACTCTTTATTTTCTAAGTCTTAACATACAGACACAATTTTATCCAATTTTGAGATGCACCAACAGGCAAACTCTCTTATTTCTTATGTTGATCCGTAGCTTTAACATACTGACACAATTTTATGCAAATTTGAGATGTACCAACAGGCAGACCTCTTTTGGTTCTTATGTAGATCCATCGCTTTTAACAAACCGACACAATTTTATGCAAATTTGAGATGTACCAACAGGCAGACCTCTTTTATTTCTTATGTAGATCCATCACTTTTATTAATGTTTTGGAGAGCAGCAATTTCAATGAAAGGTTTTGAGGACTTTAATTATCCCCAATTTAATAATCTCTTTCTTACTTTTAAAGAATTAGTTTAGGGGTTTCAGGAAGTCCATCTTATATGAGAGAAGGCTTCAATTGAAACAAAATGGTAAAAAAGCATTTAAAAATTTCATTCACATAAGCAGATATTTAAGTTTGAAGTTTGGTATCAATCGTGTAGAAATGACTGAAATCACTGACTAGTTGTGACATCACAGCCTCAAATTGCTCAAAGTCTTTATGCATTCTCTCATATTTTAACTTGTGATTTTGTGGATTAAAAACCATTGGATATATCACGAAAGTAGTAGAACAGGATTTAGTAAGGATAATTATAATATACCACCTGAAGAAAGTTCAAGGAAAACTAATTCAAATAGTAAAAAATTAAATATATTTTCTTTAAAATATATCAAAAATTGTGAAGAATGTGAGGAATATGGTGCTAATCTTTCATAGTGGACTTACTGCACCAGTCATTTTTACACAGATAAGACAGAGCTTTTGAATATCTCCTCAACAGAATAAGATTTTTGAATGCTTTCCTGACCATTTTGTTTCTTTTTAAGTCCTCATTCATATTAGATAAACTTGCTTGACCACTGAACTAATTCTTTAAATGTTCTATGGACAGGTAGCAACAACTTAAGCTTAACTGGAAGAAAATATGTTATAAACCAAGAAAATACGCTATGAACCAAGAAAATACGCTACGAACCAAAAAAATATGCTACAAACCAAGAAAATATGCTACTAAGCAAGAAAATATGCTACAAACCATGAAAATACGCTACAAACCAAGAAAATACGCTGCGAACCAAGAAAATAGGCTACGAACCAAGAAAAACGCTGCGGACCAAGAAAAATGCTACGAACCAAAAAAAATGCTACGAACCAAGAAAATACGCTACGAACCAAGAAAATATGCTACAAACCAAGAAAATACGCTAAAAACCAAGACAATACGCTACAAACCAAGAAAATACGCTACGAACGAGGAAAAACGCTACGTACCAGGAAAAACGCTACAAAACAAGAAAATACACGACGAACCAAGAAAATACGCTACAATCCAAGAAAATACACAACGAACCAAGAAAATACGCTACGAACCAAGAAAATACGCTACGAACCAAGAACATACGTTACCAACCAAGAAAATATGCTACCAACCAAGAAAATACGCTATGAACCAAGAAAATACGCCATGAACCAAAAAAATACGCCATAAACCAAGAAAATACGCTATGAACCAAGAAAATACGCTATAAACCAAGAAAATATGCTATAAACCAAGAAAATATACTATAAACCATGAAAATATGCTATAAACCAAGAAAATATGCTTTAACCCATGAAAATAAGCTATAAACCATGAAAATATGCTACAAATCATGAAATTATGCTATTAACCAAGAAAATATGCTATAAACCAAGAAAATATGCTACAAACCATGAAAAATATGCTATAAACTACGAAAATATGCTACTGTATAAACAAATAAAATATGCTATAAACCAAGAAAATATGCTATAACCCAGGAAAATAGCAAAAAGTTCTTCAAAATCAGTTATAAATTGACCCCTTTACATCATTTTGGATTTTCAGACCTCAGCATAATAAATTGGGCAAATTTTATTGAAATTTTGTGACATAACCACAAGAAAAGCTATGATATTTCATTACGTTAAAGTATTGTTTTTTAGCTCAACATCTCTTTTAATGATTTTGAGCTTATGCGAGGCTAGCCCCAAATCCCGATTTTGTTCAGATTTCGTTATCTGCAATCCGAATGAATTTAGCATATAATAACACTGGCTCGGGAAATACCACTGAATATCTCTGATTGAAGTATTAAAATACCATCTGGAACATATGCAAATCGAGCTTGATATCCCATTTGGGATTTGTCCTGCACTATAGCTAAACTGGAGTATAGCTTTTTTTCTGCGTTTAAAACCTTAAGCTTCTAAACTAAAATAGCCTTAAAATGGCTATATATTCATACAGCACAATTTAATAACTCGGCCTTACACGAGCTATAAATTTCAAAATCACCAGCGTGTTGATAACCAAAAAGCTTAAAGTATTAGCTCCCTGCAGTAACATTATCTGGTTTCTCACAAAAACGTCTTTTGTTTGCGTACAGAAAAAATTGTCTAATAACTAATGCGTAAAATCAGTTTCTTTTAGAGTCAAGTAAGTCCATCTTATATGAAAGAGAACTTAAAAAGAAATTCATCAAATCTTTTTAGTTATATTTCGTATAATGATTGCCACTTGAAAGTGCATTGGTGTGATGCTATTATCGATTAATTGTTATTCATTAATTGTGATAATTATTTGCTCAAAAAATGGCTAATACATTAGCAATATGAGGAACAAATGACATACAGTAGTTAAAAGCAAGTCTTGTTGCAAGAATGTAAAATTTATCTTGATTTTATTCATACAGTATTTTGCTGTTAGTGTATTTGTTTCTGATTTCAATTTCTCTTAAAAGGAAACATTGTTATTAAAATATGCATCATATTGCTGTTGAGGCTTAAGTTTTTGTCGGCTTCCTTGAAAAACACTTTTCACATATTCGAACGATATTTAAAGTTTCATTACGCGGTGGGGCAACTGGGGGTAGGTGGGGATTTTGGTGCTTTGCGGCGATGTCGGAACTGCAGTGGCAAGGGGGAGGGAGGGGGAAACTGCCTTTTGCCCTAAAAAAGGAAAGCAGGAGGTGCCCTTTTGAAAATTGATGGTGGTCCAGGCAGGAGGTGCTCTTTTGAAAGTTGAGGGTGGACCAGACTGGAGGTGCCCTTTTGAAACTTATATTAAATTATTCTAGATCATTCTTGAAGCTTAAAAACAAATAGAAACTCACTCACTCACAAATATTACATAATACAGGGAAGTTGTTACATACATTTAGTATTTGTATGACACAATAAAAGCATGTCATTTTATCAGGGGAACCGACCCTGAGGGCCGTGGTTGGAGGAGGCATGCCCTCAATAATTTTGTATGTAGCAGTTTTTAAAAGAAGCCTTTTACCTATTCGCCTGATGGGTAATTGTCAACATTGGTCCTGGCTCCCCAATCTAAAACCTATAGGTGGGATTTGCCTACCGAACGTGGGGGAAAGTCAAAAGTATGTGTGGGGCGAGGGGATACAAAAATACTCTAAAATAAAACACATCAACATACAAAAGTATCCACTTGGACAAAAAGTGAAGGTGGGGAAAGTGCCCCCTTGCTTCCCTCAAATCCCATCTATGTTCAAACCATTTAAGTAGGAACCATGGGGCAAGGAGATAATGTTCCTCCTTTTTTTTTAAATGACAAAAGTGCCCCTTTTCTTAAATGAAAAGTGCCCCTCAATTACTGTCCAAGAAGCACTTAAACTTTTAACTACCCACCAATAAAAACAGGCTTATACCATGACACCCCAATATATGTTGAGCTACTACATCATTGATGTTCTAGTTCAATCCTCTATCAATGCTAGTTGAATTGGAGCAGTTAAATATGGCCAAGAGAATTTAAAAGAATTACATTCAAGATGGAGGCTCGTCTCAGTAAAATTGTGTAATGAGAACGGGATGAGAACATTTACGTCACTTCCTGTTATGGAACGCAAGATCCATGTACTGTCATACTGTAATATTAGTAAGATAATATTATGATAGGGCTGTGCATTTTCATTTAATAGCCTAAACATTTAAACGACCAAATTTCCATTCGTTTAAACTATTAAACACCCCCCCCTCCCCCACCCTCAACTCCATCAAATGAATATGGACCTCTGAAGTGTTGAGAAAAAAAAATTGACATTTTTGTAGAACTAGTTCTATCCCTACAATAACCACCGCATAACCATCGCAATGGCCCTTCTCCCAAAAAGCAAGGAATGTCACAAAACTTGAGTTGGGGCCTTAAAGTAAGTCTTCAATTTACCCTTAAGGCTAAAAAATAATGATCCATGGTTGGAACCCGCTTTAAACAGATGCAGAAATAACATACCAACAAGTAAATTTGCCGTGACTTGCAAGCATTTTAAAATGTTTTCAGCACTTAAGACTGTGCCGTAAAAGATTCCCAAAGTGCACCACTCCGTGACCGTCAACCAGCTACAGTATACCGTAGAGAAAAAAAATCTAACCCATTCCTATTCCCAACTGTACTGTATTTCATACAATCCTCTTGGAAATGGCAGTGACCTTTGCGAACCCATGCTGAAATCTCGGCAACTTTGAAACATTTCTGTTTGTTTAATTAACAATATCTTTTTTTTTCTTTTTGCACAATCTATTTGACTCATCAGGTAAACTTTGCATTTATTTGTGGTGAAAATAACAATCTAAGCTTTTTTTGTCTGTGAATTTTTGGATCAATTTTACAGCTTGTAAAACAGGTGTTAACCTCATGCAGATATATGCTCGTTGTTAATATGGCCTAAGCATCCACATCAAGTGGCTCTTAAAATTCGGCAAATCAAAGCCAAATATAGCCCCAAACCCCAACCCTATCCTAATTCATAGCTCATTAGTACAAAATTAACTCTTGCCCTAAAAGGGATTAGATCCTTTATTGATTGTATGTAAAGATTGAATTATAAAAGTCATTGAATGAAAGTTTTGTGTGTTTAAATTGTTATTGATTTTTCAATAAAATGTAGTTCATGCTTTGTGTCAACATGTATTTTGTAGTATCTTTTGATATATTTGTGAAAATGTGATATTTATGCAGATTCAATCAATAAATACGATTGAATGTTTGGAAAAAATAGTCATAATGTACCTGCAGATAACAGGTTCGATGATGCTATGTATATGAATCTTCTTTATGGGCTAATATTTCCCTGTCCACATTCCTTATCCCTTTATTTAAAGTCATGTCCATTTTCTCTTCAGCCCTTTTGTCTTCTAAAATACTTGGGAATCTATTACAAATCCCAACAAATATATCGCAAATCGCAACCAAGTATTACAAGACCATTTACGAATTCACAGCCAACCATGCCATGCTGTACTGACTGACCCTATGCATGTACTGTAAAAGGCTTGTACAAAATACCACACATTATTTAATGTTTGGGCTCTGTTCAAGTGGTACCTCCATGCTCTGATCAACAGCCCCTGGATACAAATGAAACTTTGCATGAATGACCCTAGATTCACATGTTGTTATATTAACATGATTAATGAATAGGTTTTTCAAGGGTTGTCGTATCATATTTTTGAAAGTGTTTTGGTTTGGTTTGGTTTGTTGATGTTTAACAGCACCGGGACAGTCGGAGTCCATTGTGCCAAGAGGGTGTTGAAAACTAAGGTGCTTGAGTTAGGACAAAGAGGAAAGAGAGGGAAGGAAGGAGAGAAGGTAAATAATGGAAAGAAGGTAATAAAAGGAAAATGAGGAAGGTAAGGCAGAGAAGGAAAGGAAGGGAAGTTTGGATCAGGTGAAATAAATTACTGTTGCAGAGAAAGGTGATGAATTTGGGAGTAGGATTGTTCTTGAAAAATCGGAAATGGAGATGGAGGGAGAGTGGTGTGATCTGGCATTCAGGAATATGGGACAAGTTAAAAGGATATGCTTGATCAAGAGATCAGTGTTGCATGCAGGGCAGAGAGGAGCAGGAGAGCCGGAAAGTAAGTGTGAGTGGGTGAGAGAGGTAAGGCAGAGGCGGATGATAACAATGCCTCCCTGCGGTTGCGACTATGCAGGGGGACGTTGGACGTTGCGTTTGATGGTGTGAAGTTTGTTATAGGTCTCAAGATTCCAGGAGTCTTGCCAGGTCTTACTGAGGTAGCTGGAAGTGGAGAAATGGAGGTCTGAATGTGGGATAGGAGATGTGATTTGATTTGTAGGTTTGAAGTTGTAGGTTTAAAGGTTTTGAAGATTTGAAGAAAAAAAATTATAGTTTGAATTTAGCTTCTGCCGGGAAAAACCGTCGCTATAACTAGCTGTAGCAAGGTTTAGAGGAGGGTAAATTAATTGGGTGATCGTTATGGCATAACAATGTACTGTAAAACAAAGATAAATTATTCCTGTGCTATCGCGAGCTTGGTTTGTGAATCAAACAAAGCTGGTACGATTCACATTTCACAATGAGGTGGCAAGGGAAAACAGCCATTAATTCCCTCAAACAGTTTGTATTCCTTCCCCTCCTCTCATTTTCATGTGTATAATAAACCTTTGAACAGCAGTCCCAGTCATAATTGTTCAGATTTTAAAAGAGCAAAAGATTTTATGCCTTTTGTTTTGAAAAATGTTTTTAGTTCTCCTGTAATTAGGTTTATTCATAGTAGTAGCCTGCAAACGATAGAATCTTTCATTCCAATCGGGTGTTGTACCTAAGTGACCCATACCACATGTTATTCGCTTGGGAGGGGGGGAGGGGTACAAGCTCAAATGATTTCATTGGTTCAAAGTGGAAGAACTTTATATATGTTTTTTGTTGACCTATTTGGTGATAGCCTGTTGGTATGCATAAATTTATTAATAATATTATCTCTGCATTCCGCTCTGCATATCATTTCACAGGTAGAAAGAAGAAACAGAATGTTAAATTACAGATAAGTTTTGCCATTTAATACGATTCTGAATGACCAAAAATATTGTTTATCATTGTTAAATATTTCAAATCAATGTTGAACTAAATCTTATCTTCAGAGTGCCGAAGAATTGTTTTTGTTTGGGTGCGTGGATTTTGTTGTAAAAAGATAATGTTTTAATAGCTCCTTGCTGAAACAAGATCCGGTTCAAGTATGAAATACAATGTATTTTAGCTTAATTTTCAATTCTGATGTATTCAAATCGCGTATTATATTATACGTATCAACGCTAAACGCTCGCAAATTTAGGTGATTAAACGTTCAGTAAATTAATCGCAAATCAACAGCTTTACAAAGGGGGAATATTGGCATCATTTGAGGGGCAAATGAATATATAAAATCACTTTACACGCAAACAACATTAAAACGTTTATTAATACATTTTATATATCAATGCCTCTGTTATCATTCCCAACATTATTTACAAAAAAACACTGTGATACAAACATCGTTAGCTGCTATCATATAACAGTGCAGTGCACTGCAGTTATAGTTACTGTAATGCACTTATAAGTTCAAAGCTTGTTCACATTACGGGTATAAAATCAATTTCCGGTTAAAACAACGGTTTTTGTTTTGAGGGTGGGCAAAACCGTGCAAGCTTAACCAAGGTTTGAACTCATGACTGTTGGTTTAAAAACATCCGAAACCCATCGCCCATACCAACTGAGCTATTTCATGTGTTGACCATCACCATGTTTTTAATAATTATGTAACTGAAAATAACAGCCAGTGAATCGTGCAGCAATTGGTTGAAATTTCAACCAATCAAACAATTTGAATGGAGTTCTAAATGTATATATACATGTATAATATATATATATATATATATATATATATATATATATATATATATATATATATATATATATATATATATATATATATATATATATATATATATATATATATATATATATATATATATATATATATGTATATATATATATATATATATATATATATATATCCTATATATATATAAATATATATATATATATATATATATATATATATATATATATATATATATATATATATATTCTATATATATATCTCATATATATATATATATATATAACATATATATATATATATATATATCCTATATATATTATATATATATATATATATATATATATATATATATATATATTATATACTATATATATATATATATATATATATATATATATATATATATATATATATATATATATAATATATATATATATATATATATATATATATATTATATAAAATTCTACAGACATACTGACCTAAAAGCCTTGTAATGGGTCAAAGTTCATAACACACTTCCAGACGAAATGATAAATGAAACTGAAGTGTTCTAAAGACTTTTCAACAAGACAGGAAAATACAAGCAAGCTGTCATCACAACATCCTGGAAACACAATACCTTAGAAGCGAAACAGCTACAGCAAGGCATATGCATGTGGCTTTCAATAAGGAATTTAGTGTCTCTTGTACAAATTTAAATAAAAGGAACTTGCAATTCAGAGTCACAACTAACACACACACCTTAAAATTGTATCATGTTAAGCATAACGGCAAGAAATTGAACAATATTGGAACAATTGTGTACTCTACTAATAATTCCCTGTACATGTAATGTAAATCTTAACACACTGAAAATCATGAAAACGGCCAAAGCTTGAATTAAATCCATTCAAATAATCTTATCACTAGTCAGGTTTTTGATAGATTTCAAATTAATTTACTGTAACTGATGTCGCCTTTGTCTATCCATATACAATGAAGCAACTGTATCCCTTGCATACTATTGTAACACTATCAGACCCCTAGCTTTGCTCTTTTATAGGGGTGGCTCACCAGCCTTCTGGGGGTCCGACCTACCCCCTGGGTCTTCCCTGCTCCTCATGAAAAAAATGGGGGTTGGTGTTTTTTTATAGATTTTAATTTTATTTTTTATAACTTTAATCATCTTAATTAACCTCATAAATGAATACCTTACATGAATACAGAACACAGAATGATAGCATAGTAAGCACTTGTCCTGTTTGGCTCATGGATGGTCCTTATCAACCAGAATAGTTTCATTCTGAGGTATGATTATAGCTAAAATCCCAGAGCTTCTTCACCATGGGATGGAGCCTTAAGGGAGCCCCAGGACTCCATACCGAAAAGACGCAGCGCTTCGCACGTGCATTAATGTGCCCCTCAACAAGTCTAGCACCCCGCTTCTTTTTAAATCAAGCTAGGGGTCTGTTAAGCTCTATGGTTATGCATAGAATACTTTCTAAACTATTCCAGAAACAAATTCACTGAGCTGCCACTGATATCGGATCAATATGTACTACATACAGTACAGATATGCACACAGTATGTGTATAATACGGGCCAAAGCCATGACAGACATTGAGTGTAAACTTTCTGCCATAAAGGCCCACTTGTTTCTGCCAGTAGGCCTGAAATTAATGTTTAAAAATCCAAGTAAGTTTGTGCATGTTGATTTAATTTGTTTTTTAAACCAATTCTTAATACCTGCTTTATTTTATTATACATGTGTGTCGTCTAGCTATATTTTTGCATACATACGGTCATGAAGTCAGCAGCATTCGACAAATCGCCTGTCCGGACGCCCTGGGCAACTAATATTTATGTCATCATTTTGATTTCATGTGTACTAGAACAGTGTGTGTACGGTATGTAATAAACTTAGCTAAGTTGTATCAAGTTGTGTGAAATCATTTTATTGAAAATGTGAATGTACATGTAAACCTGTGTGTTTATCACCTATGGGCTGCAACTGCTGGTTATTTTGTTGAGAAAGAACGAGGAAGACGAGTGACTGAACAATATTTTTAATCAAAATATGAGAGATTTTAAACATTGTCTCAAACGTATACGTGTTGAAAGCTAGCATATCTTGTAATACATATACATATCATTTGGCCAACACCAATCTCACTATCAAGGCTTGTTGAGAGCTAGCCTATCTTGTTATCCATATTCATATCATTCAGCCAACACCAATCTCACTATCAAGGCTTGTTGAGAGCTAGCCTATCTTGTTATCCATATACATATCATTCGGTCAACAACAATCTCACTATCAAGGCAGCTAACTGCATGCCTCACCGGCTTTTCGTGGAATTTCAACAATACACTTACCAAAGCTTATTGACCTTACTCAGAAATAACAATGCATTCTGCAAAACAGACACGGACACGGACAAAAGATATGGAAATTATTGCCGCCATGGTGCAAAACATTTTTACCAGTAAAGAATTTCAAAAGACTACACAAACATGTGTTGAGCAAAATTACAACAGATAATGGTGACTATGGAAGAAAATGCAGGTAAAATACTTAAACTTGAGGTAGAAATCTCAAAATCCAAAAAAGAGACTGAAATGTTGCAAAAACAAGTAAAATATCTGAGTGATCAATGCGATTCAGTTAAGAAAAGTATGAATGAAGTCAAACAATACTCACGAAGAAATTGCATTAGAATATTCAGCATTACCGAAAAACCTTGAGAAAATACAGATCAAATCATTTTGGAAACTGCGATTGATAAGCTGAGGATTTATTTGGATCTCGCCGAAATCGACAGATCTCATTGCATAGGGTCAAGAGAATCAGGAAAAGCCAGGGCCTTGATTGTTAAGTTTTCTACACATGAGGCTAGAAGACATTTTCTTTGAGCAAGATGCAGCCTGAAAGGCACAAAGATTGTTGATCTGACAGCATCAAGAGCAAGATGCAACCTGAAAGGCACAAAGATTATTGATCTGACAGCATCAAGAGCAAGACGCAACCTGAAAGGCACAAAGATTGTTGTACGGGAAGATCTGACAGCATCAAGAGCAAGACACAACCTGGAAAGCACAAAGATTGTTGATCTGACAGCATCAAGAGCAAAGATTGTTGTGGGAAGAACCTCAAGAGCAAGACACAAGGCACAAAAGATTGATCTGACAGCATCAAGAGCAAGACGCAACCTGGAAGGCACGGGAAGATCTGACAGCATCAAGAGCAAGACGCAACCTAGAAGGCACAAAGATTGTTGATCTGACAGCATCAAAAGCAAGACGCAACCTGGAAGGCACAAAGATTGTTGTGCGGGAAGATCTGACAGCATCAAGAGCAAGACCCAACCTAGAAGGCACAAAGATTGTTCATCTGACAGCATCAAGAGCAAGACGCAACCTGGAAGACACAAAGATTGTTCATCTGACAGCATCAAAAGCAAGACGCAACCTGGAAGGCACAAAGATTGTTCATCTGACAGCATCAAAAGCAAGACGCAACCTGGAATGCACAAAGATTGTTCATCTGACAGCATCAAGAGCAAGACGCAACCTGGAAGGCACAAAGATTGTTAATCTGACAGCATCAAGAGCAAGACGCAACCTGGAAGGCACAAAGATTGTTGTACGGGAAGATCTCACAGCATCAAGAGCAAAACGCAACCTGAAAGGCACAAAGATTGTCGTACGGGAAGATCTGACAGCATCAAGAGCAAAACGCAACCTGGAAGGCACAAAGATTGTTGATCTGACAGCATCAAGAGCAAGACGCAACCTGGAAGGCACAAAGATTGTTGTACGGGAAGATCTGACAGCATCAAGAGCAAGACGCAACCTGGAAGGCACAAAGATTGTTGATCTGACAGCATCAAAAGCAAGACGCAACCTGGAAGGCACAAAGATTGTTCATCTGACAGCATCAAGAGCAAGACGCAACCTGGAAGGCACAAAGATTGTTCATCTGACACCATCAAGAGCAAGACGCAACCTGGAAGGCACAAAGATTGTCGTATGGGAAGATCTGACAGCATGGAACCAGCAACTATTACAGAAAACGAAGAATCATCCAAAAGTAAGAAATGCCTGGTCAGCTGATGGCAAAATCCTGGCTCAATTTGAAACTAATGGTAAACCAATCATTAAACGTATTTTTGGTGATACGGACCTATCCAATCTATGAACTGCAGGAATTTTATCTAGTTCCCTTCATTCCAAAGTGAGTCTTTCTTGTTCTTTTAAAGATGATATGACATATAAAAATGCAGTTACAGCCTAATAGGCCAATCTTACATCCTTTCTTATTTTTTGTATTATTTTTTTTGTATTATTTTTTTAATTTTTTTTTATATATTATTGTTACTAGAGTATTATGTATTTTCTACACATTCATCAGCTTTTTTTTATTTTTCACATTACACAATGATTAGGGAATTTATACAAAGAAGTTATTATTTCGAAAAGCTCTTAAAATTAGTTTTACAAGTACATTATTTGGTTGGGTTATTTGTATAAGTCGTGGGCCCACTTTGGTACATTGTATACTTTATGGCAAATTTTAATTTATATAATTTCAATGATGAGTGAAAAACTCGTCAGATGCTGCTCCGAGTGTTTGTACATACTAGGATAACAATCAATGACACTTCCAAAATCTAAGAGATTGACATTATAATCGGCTTACAAGATACAATTTCTATTTCTAACATTTAATGATGTAATTAGTTGAACAAACTCCTCATTAAAATCTTGAATGTTACTTGGTGGTCTTCAATACTGTAACCCCTACTTTGACAATGTTGTTTTTAGTTATACAAAAATCGATAAAAAGTTTCTCAATATGCATCTTCACGCTTGGAAAATGAAAACGAAAAACAATTATTAATGTAAAAAGTCACGCCTCCCCCGCTACCATTTTTACGATTCTTATGGATAAACGTATAAGCAGGTATATTGTACATTGTCATTAGGATGGATCCACGTCCCTGTTAAGGCAATTACTAAAATTTAAAACGACATTTTTCCAAAAGATGTAACAACGACTCATAATTTGTATCAATACTCCTTATATTTATGTGAATGAAGGATAAATTGTTATTATTATTTTTGAAACAAAAGGCATCATTAATAAATATGCTGAAGATTTTTGAATACATTAAGAATGTTTTCTTTTGTACAAAGCATAAATAAGCCTACCAGAAATCACCCAGAATTCAGCCACTCTAATTGACAATATTTTTAATAATAATATAAATCATTGTGATGTATCAATTGTTATTTGTGTTGATATTAGTGATCATTTACCAGTCTTCTTAATTACTGATATAAGTCATAATATAGAAAATAAGAATTACAAATGGATACATGATACCTCTCCTGATAACGTTCAAAAATTCTACACAAGTTTTAACTCATTTTGATTGGAATAGTATAAAAGCTACTAACGTAAATGACTCTAATGTCAATTTTCTTGAGGTTTATGATAATTTGTTTTTTTTATTATTGTCCCCTCAAAAAAATAAAGTTAAAAGGTAACTCCTCAAACCCATGGATAACAAATGCAATTCTTAAATCAATTAATAAGAAAAAACAATTATATAAGAAATTCCTTCATTTAAAGATGGACGACTCAAGATCTACGTAAACTGTAAAAATAAGCTTACTTAAGTTTTTCGAATGGCAAAGCCAAACTATTTTGATGCTAAATTTCAGGCCACCGCAGGTAGAAAGAAATTACTGAAGCTTTTAAACATAAACATAAGACCAATAATTTTTCCACTTAAATGTTTCATAACAATGAAGCAGTAAGTGATCTTTGTCCCAGCATGGGTTCTTACCCAAGAGGTCTTGTGTTTCCAATTTATTGGAGTTTCTTCATGATGTTACTAAACTAGTTGATTTTGGTCATAATGTGGATGTTAATGTACTGTATCTATGTAGATTTCCAAAAAGCATTTGATAAGGTTCCATTGAGCAGACTCATGATGAAAACAAGAGTGCTTGGTGTGGAGGGAAAGTGTGCCAGTTGAATATATTCTTGGTTAGTTGACAGGTTACAAAGAGTTGTTGTTAATGGTGAAGTATCTCCATGGAAGAAGGTTACAAGTGGTGTTCCTCCGGGTTCTGTATTGGGTCCGCTTCTTTTCTTAATTTTTATTAATGATATAAATGTTTCCCTTGGTTCCAGGATTTGTAAATTTGCTGATGACACTAAGCTGTACAGGATTGTTGATGATGCTAGGAATTTTTCACTTTTGCTAACTGATCTGGATAAGTTAGTTCTTGGTCCCAAACATGGCAGATGTCATTCAATGTTGTTAAATGCAAAGTTATTTATTTTGGTCAGAGCAATTTGGCTTTTGATTACTGCATGAATGGTTCAAATCTTGGTTGTGTTGATTAAGAAAGGGATCTTGTCATTACTAGCAATCTGAAGCCTTTTATACAGTGTGCTTTAGCAGCTGCAAGGGCAAATTGGATGCTTCGTTTGATTAGAAGAAATTTTTGTTTTCTTGGAAGAGAGGTTGTTCTTAATTTGTATAAGCAGTTAGTCAAGCCTCACCTTGAGTATGCTATTCAGGCTTGGAGTCCCTTTTATGAGAAGGATAAGTTCATTTTGGAGCAGGTTCAGCAAAGAGCCACTAGACTTATTCCTGAAGTAAGAAATCTCTATTATGAATCTAGGTTGCGAATTCTTGGTTTGACCATGCTTGAGCTGAGAAGAGTATGTGGCGATATGATTCAGGTTTTCAAGTTCCTACAGTATCTGGTGGTGATGCTTTGACTTCCTGTTATTTCTTGCATGTTTCAGCTAATTCTCATGTGACACGTGGTAACAGTTTGAAGTTGACCAGACTTCTCACAGCTTGATATTTGGCGTTTTAGCTTTTCGCAAAGAGTTGTTAATGAGTGGAATGGTTTGCCTGAGTGGGTAGTTAGCTCCAATTCTGTTCACAATTTCAAAGTCAACATTGATACGTTCTTTAATAACTCCAGGCGTCTTTGATTTTTTTTTTTTTTTTGTGGTGGTGGTGGTGTAGTTTGGGCTTTTTATGGGGTGACTAACCCTTCTTAGCCCGTAATCTTGTTATGTTATATGTTATAATCTACTTCCATCAAATTTTGATTCTTTTTTACAAATGTTGGCAATGTTCACCATCATAATACACGTAACAAGGATAACTTTAATCAAAATACATGTTCTTCTCCTTTGTACCAAAAAACATTATGTATAAGTGACCCCAAGTATTGGAATCCTTAAATGTGTCTTTAGGTACTCCGTGATCCTTAAATTCCTTTAAATCAGCTTTTAAAAGATATCTGTTAAATAATTATTGACCTCTTTATATCATCCCTATCATTGGTGTGGTGGTGTGGGTCGGATTAAGTACTTAAGTGTTGATTTTTATTTATTTTTCTATTTTATTTTTCTCTATTAGGTGGCCTGAAATTGAAAAAAGCACTGCTTCATGTACACATACAGTATCGTACAGGGCATACCGTATGCTGTATATACTGTATTGTTACATGGCGAACTTAACCTGCCTTTGCCACTTGTTTACGCAAAAGTTTATTGAACTTCTGTGTTTCTTTTTTGATTTTATGGAGCCTGTTATTGCTTTATGTTTGTAGAGGATATATGAATTACAATTTTCACTGTTTTTTGGTTGGTGTAAGTCTTTTATCATTTGTACAGCATTTCAGTAAATATTGCCATAAGAAATATTTTACCATAACGTGCATCGTCCAAAATCATCGTGATTATTGTCGGGCAAGTAGATTTTGCTCTTGGGCAAGCATTTCTGTGCATGTGTCTGCCCGGCGGCCAAGTGCATTTTTGGGCAAATTGTCGAATGCTGGAAGTCAGGCCCAGAAAAAGGGCAATACAGAAGGCGAAAATTGTCAAATTTTAGTTGAAAGCATTGGCGAGTAGTTAAAAATACTTGGCAAGTAAAATTACTGGTTTTACCAAATATCAAGCTATCAACTTCTGTGTGCATACTGGGTAAATGGGAAAGCCACTGCCAAGGCTTAATCCAGATTATCATTTTGTTACTAGTAACTATACATACTGGGTAGATGGGAAAGCCACTGCCAAGGCTTAAACCAGATTATCCTATTGTTAATGATAGGAAAGCTGTATTCTGTACTAGCAAGGCTATGCTACTTTAGCTACATGAAATAAGTCAGTGGAGCATACACTATAATGCTGCAAAGTTGTGTTTTTTTTTAGTTGTCTCTACATTGGTGACTGTTAGTTCGCATACTAATTTGGTGTACATGTATCATGCTGAGTCACTGTACCTGTCCAGAGCTATTTCAATTGTTATCTATATTTTCCAATTCAGACCAGGATCGTTTGTTTCTGAGAATGGAACAGTGTGAAGAGGGTGACAATCAGAAGGAAAGGTTTTAAGGTTTTGACCTAAGTGGTAATACTTACTGGTCAAGAAAGCAGGAGCCTCAAGTTAAGTTTCCACTGGTGTGGGTTGAAAAGTATGGTAGCAAATTTGTACACTTGAACAAAAGAGAAACAAATGATCCACAAATGATTATTATAAGACAAGGGAGTAGTGACATTAGTGAACGTTGTGTCCGAGGCAGTAGGCCTATAGTTGGGTATGAATATGAAATTGAGCAATTGATGTGTGAATTTAATGATGTTTTTTAGTGATAGGCCAAGTGTAATTGGCTGCAACATCTTATTGAAACAGGGGATGCTAAACCAGTAAGAAAAGGTCTTTACAAAATATCACCAAGTAAAAGAGAGAGTTTAAAGGTGCAAATTGAAGAAATGTTGGAAATGATTATCACTGAGCCTTCAACATGAGTGGAGTAGCCCAGTAGTGATGGTACCAAAACAGGATGGTACTTATCGATTAGCTATTGATTATAAGGGTCTTAATGCAGTCACAAAACCCTCAAATTATCCCATTCCAATATTGATTTTATCTTGTACTCCATGAAACGGTCCAAAGTTTTTTTTCCACAATTGATTTAAAATCAGGATTCTGGCAATCTTGTGTTCATCCTGAAGATCAGCATAAGACAGCCTTTGTGTGTGAATCTGAACAGGTTAAGTCGGCAAAAATCCTTCTAGAGGACATAAACGCCAACCGAGCATAGCAAAAGCATTATAATTTTTTTTATTTTATATTAAATCAATTAACAAGCTTAGCAAGTTTAGCTTTGAAACAGTTTAGACTTGGTGCATGTGAAGAAGGTGTATTCCAATTTAAGAGATTGCCTTTTGGTCTCAAAAATGCAAGTCAATGTTTTCAAATTCTGGTTGTTGTGGTTATGAGGCCAGCTCAGAGTACTTTGAGACAGTATTATCTCATGTATATCAATGACATAGTAGTTCATTCCCCTGATATGTCAACTTATTTTGAGGATCTATAAAAGGGGTTTTGGGGTGTCTAAGAACTGCAGGTTTAATTGTGAATCCAGTGAGTACCATTTTTTGTATAATGAGGTCAAGTTCTTTGGTCATCTAGTTGGACAGGAAGAAATTAAGTTAAACCTTTCAAAGTGTGAAGCCGTAGACAAATTTCCAAGAACAAAGGATAAGAAATCACTTGAAAGGTTCTTAGGATTATGTGGGTGGTGTGCAAAATTGTAAATGGGTATGCAACAATTGCTGAACCCTTAAATAGGTTGTGACGGAAGAGTGCGACATGGGATTGGTCTGATGCCTGTGAGGAGGCTTTTGGGAATTTAAAACAAACAACTAGGGCAGTTTCACTCACAATCCCAGATTTTCAGGCACCCTTTGAGGTACATACAGGTGGTAGTGGTTTGGATGATGTTCTTGTTCAGTGTAATGAAGAAGGTGATGCGAAAGTTATTGCTTTCGCATCTAGGTCACTAAGTATGGCAGAAGAGAAGTACTCGTTGACAGAGCTTGAGTGTTTAGCTGTGGTCTGGACTTTTGAGAAATGGCGACCATACATAGAGGGCTCACATATCACTGTATATACTGATCACCAGGCATTACTTTGGATGTCGAGAAATAAAACTTTTAAGGGAAAGTTGGTTCGTAGGGCTCTTCGCCTTCAAAAATTTTGATTACACCGTCCATTATCGCCCTGGGACTCAGAATTTGGTGCTGCCTTGTCTAGAGCACCTACTGTTTCTGTATGTATGTGCAATAGATTATGATTTAAATGTCTGTTTTCATTAGGATTGTAAAGGTGATCCTGCTAAGGTAGTCAACTGGGTACAGTGTGACATATGTGATGAAAGGTATCATTGTGTTTGAGCAAAGAAGATGCTGATAGCTTGAGTAAGTTTATTTGTGATCAGTGTAATCAAGGTGACTAGGGGACAGAACAAAGGGGGACAGAACAAAATGTGGAATCAGTATCGCCTGATATGAATCTATTCATCATTTCTCAGCAGAAAGATCCAATCCAATCTATCATTATTAGAAAATTAGAGAATTCACAATCTCTTGATAACAAAATTCATGAGCGTCACCAGATTCAAATTGGTGTTTTGATGTGTTTGACCCCAGGGACAGATGTAAAAATGGTGGTTATTCCAAAAGATTTATTGGCTAGTGTTATTTTTCACTCTCAGAGTACTCCAATTTGTCCTCATTTTGGGGTATGTAAGACAGTTAGGAGAATTTGTGGGAATTACTCCTGGAAGAATCTTAAAGTTGATGTGGAAATATCTATAAAAAGGTGTAGATCATGTCAGTTAAGTAAGCCAGTATACCAGAAACCTGCAGGTCATATGCAGTCAACTTCCAGTGTGTATTCATGGGAAACCTTAGCAATGGATTTAATTGGCCCTTTCCCAGAAAATAAAAATAGAAACCTTTATGTTTTGGTTGTTAGATTATTTTTCCAGATTTAGTTTGCTGTACTTGCTAGAGCCACTGGGAAGGTTCTAGCTACTGTGTTGAACCAATTGTTCTGTGTTTGAGGTGCCTGAAAATGTCTGGTCTCTGACAATGGCCCTCAAATGATCTCTAGGCATGTTGCTGAATTGTGTACCTTGTGGGGAGTGAAACAACCCCCTTATCACCCACCCACAAAGTAATTGAGTGGAGCGGGTAAACAGAAACATCATATCCATGCTTTGTTGTTTTGTTAAGGAAGACTGCACAGACTGGGACAAACACGTGATGGAATTCAAGTTTGCATTTAATTCCTTTCACCACAATTCAACAGGTTAGAGTCCTACGGAATTATTCTTACACCAAAAACTGCAAGGACCAGGTGAATCAGTCACAGTCACTTGAAAGTTTAAAAGAAATGTTTGAAAATGCCAGAAAAAACATGAAACGTATAAACAGTAGGAATAACATTGCATATGATGAAAAGAAATCGGTAGTTCGCATTGAAATTGGTGGCAATGTTTTTCTCAAAAGTCACCCACTTTCAAATTTGATAAAGAAGTTTCAGCAAATCTAACCCCAAATGGCAAGGACCTTACAAAGTCCTTTCTAGACTCTCCTGTTCATTTTGTAATCAGTGTGGGGATGATAAGTGAGTTGATCATGTTGAACAGCTGAGAGTAATTCTTAAAAACATTGGACTGTATTCAGTGTATTGCAAGCTTTATTTATTTCACTTTTTTTTTTACATTTTTTAGGGGGAGGGGGAAGGTATACTAATAAAGTATCACTATATTGTTCTTGTTTCAAAGAATTGATATATAACAATAATTATAGCTACAGTATGTTATGTATTATCACTCATGTATGGTTTCATGGTAACTATTGATTATTCTTTTGAAGGCTGATACCATAAAGAGTACTGTTAAATCGTAAGTGTATTTAAAGGACAACAATCTTCATATGTATTGATAGATAGTAGGTGTGGTCAATCTTATCTGAGAATAATATTAGCCATAGCAATTATACACCAGTACTAAATTACTCGGAACTTATCAATATTATAGGGACATTCTTCAGGGGAGGGAATACGGGTGTATGTAATGTATATCATGCTATCAACTACTGTGTCCATACTGGGTAAATGGAAAAGCCACTGCCAAGGCTTAATCCAGATTATCATATTGTTATTGGTAAATATACATACTGGGTAGATAGAAAAGTCACTGCCAAGGCTAAATCCAGATTATCCTATTGTTAAGGATAAGAAAGTTGTATTCTGTGCTAGTTACTTTAGTTTAATGAATAAAGTCAGTAGAGCATACACTACCATGGTGTGAATTTAAGTTTTTTCTGAGTAGTCTCAACAGTATAAGAGGCTGGCGAGTGACTTTTTCTTTTCTTTTCCCAAGCCTGCTATTAGGCATATATAAACAATGGATAAAGGACACTGACTTTTCTGTTTAGATCAAAAGAAATGTAACTTCCGCTAGTGTAGTGTAACACGCCATCACATCTACGTCCATAAATCCATGTCAATCAAACATCTTTTTATGCAATTTTCATTCTTATGAATGGATTTGAGTCAAATTCAACAAAAAACATCTGTTTTTTTGTTTTTTCTGCCAACGTTTTAATTAGTTTGTCAGTCTGCCTAGTTAAAGAACATTCTATTAGTATTACTACAATCTTATTTTTCAAAAATATTAGCTAAGAAGAAGACAGGAAATCGAGTTACCCAACAAGGATGAGAGATTTTTAGTAAAGTAAAAATTACAACTTAGCTAATGTTACAACAATTACAAGTAGGCCTAGGCCTACGTGTCTCATTCTTTAACAGTTTTTTAGTAACACTTTACCTTTTGTAACATTCAAGCATTCTGATGAACACATAGCAGTGAAGGCCCCTCCACTGTTAATGAGATTTAAATTAGCCTACAATCATTGTCTTGACTCGGTGTAATCAAGTAATTAGGCCTAACGTTAGGACTGCGGCCTAGGGCCTAACTGTTTATTTACACATTACAGTACAGAGTGCAGTTAAGACTGAAGTTATGACTGTAGACTGTAGACAAGGGTAGCCTACACATTCCAAGTTTTCCGTTGCGACAAAACTTGCAATTTGCATCAATAAAAATATACACTTTGTTCTCATACACTTGATTCATGATTTCTTCAAACAAAATGAACAGAATTTAATTGGTACTTACAAGTTACATCAATTCTGAAAACCAGGAAGATTTTTGTGGGCTTGTCCCTACGTCGTCGAATGTCGCCATATTAGTTGTGTAGTAGCACAACACCGTTTGAGTGCCCGGATTTATTTCTAAAGTGATGACGTCACCTTCATACAATGCAAGTTGATAATGATTCGCTTGCTCTGAGCATGAAAAAAAAAAGCACTCCATGCTCTGAGTCATTGTCGCCCCATTGTCGCTGCTTTCCAATCAACTATATCACCTTTATTTATATCTATATGAATTTTGTTACATTGTCGATAATAAATATGAAATATCAAACGTGATCTTGACCAATAAGTTGTGCCTTTGGAGAAAAGGAACCTGACAGCAAGCAACCCACAGCAAGATCCCTGGTATAAAGGACTCCATGCAACCCCAAAGCTTGTAGAGCTGACTAGAACTCAGATTTTTTTTTTGTACCGTTGCTGAGGTATCCTCTATCCTGCACCCCGGCACTTTCCTGTGACGATTTGAAAGTTAAGATATTATGACCGTCGGTGATAAAGAATTATATGGTTAAAAATTAAATTTGCACTGAGGTCCAGTTCAAGAGTTTCTCCAATTTGCCCATTCCCAGTTGGGAAGCTATAAACTAGGTCAAGCCATGATGGTCAAAAAGCAGTCCAAGGGTAGCAACTATCTTTCCAAGGTCCAAGATAATACGAAGAAAGGACGTCACGTCAGCAGCAGTTTACATCATTCGATAAGAAGTATAATTTTGTCACTTTTTAGATTGGGATCAGTGCATGGCCAAAACATCAGTGATCCATGAAACATTTTCCCCCGGGTGTCAAAAAATGATCAGTTTTTTTTTCCGATTCACATTAAATCCAGCATTTTCCAAATCAAGATCATATTCCGGTGTGTCAGGCTGTATCTTGACAACATAATGTTAGGGGTTGGTACAGGGGCGAAGGGAGGAGGTGAATTAAATTAAACAGTTAAACATGCGTTTTAATGTTTCATTTATCCCCCATGAATTTCGGTTATGCCAGTGAGTTTTTTCGGTGGACCAGTGGGCTTTTCTCGGTCAGTTCAGTTGCTAATCAGATTTTTGATGAGTATCCACAGAAGTAGAAGTATATCCAGACTTTCCAGATGTCCGACAACCACTTGAAAACTTAAAGCTGATCGCTGCTTTCAGGGCCTCTTTTATTCAGTGGACTGTGTACCAAAGTATGTCTGTATGTACGCAGTGGAAAAGACTTGGTAGGCAGTGAACTGATTTTGAGGGCACTGGGTATGAAGGTCTTTGCCAAAATTAATTGTAACCCCTTTTTATACTTTAATCTTGTTTTCAGTATTATTATTTCAATTACAGCCAGTTCAAATTTCCCCATTGCAATCTCTTGCTTATATTTTTAATGGCGATAAATTGTGTGTAGCCTGGTAGCAGACGGTATTGTTTCCCGTTGTCAACCAAACACACAACAGCTACATACCTATACATGGCAGGACAACTTTTTTTGCATGTTGGCGAGGTGGTTCCCACTGCCAAAGAGACTACTTGGTACCCAGTGAAAATTCCCTAAAAAAGGCACTGCCTGCTTTTGTTTAAGAATTGCAGTCTATAACTGTATATCAAAGAGCTGCCCGTCCACTGTCGGAAATAAATGGATGCCTGACCCCGTCAGCAGGTCTGGGTGCTGGAAAATATAACAAATATCTGTAGGCTTTTCTCTGTGAGCCGGTGGACTTTTCTTGGTGGGCCAGTGGGCTTTTCTTGTCGTAGGCCAGTGAATTTTCATAGGTGGGCCATTAGGTTGTCTCGGTGGGTCAGTGGGCTTTTCTTGATGAAGCGGTGGGCTATTCTCGGTGGACCAGTGGAATTTTATCGGTGGACTTTTCTTGGTGGGCCATTGGGTTTTTCTCGTCAAGCCAGTGGGTTTTTCTTGTCGAGCCAGTGGGATTTTTTTCGGTGGGCCAGTAGGGTTTTCTTGGTAAATTGGTAGGATTTTATCGGTGAACTTTTCTTGGTGGACTGGAGGGCTTTTATCGGTGGACTTTTCTTGGTGGCTCGGTGGGCTTTTCTCGGTGGGTCAGTATGGGCTTTTATTGGTAGGCTGGTGGGCTATTCTAGTGGGATTTATCGGTGGACTTTTTTTGGTGGGCCAGTGGGTTTTTCTCTTTGGGCCAGTGGGATTTTTTCGGTGGGCCAGTAGGCTTTTCTCGGTGAAACGGTGGGCTTTTATCGGTGAACTTTTCTTGGTGGACCGGAGGGCTTTTATCGAATGACTTTTCTTGGTGGCCCGGTGGGATTTTCTCGGTGGGTCAGTGGACTTTTCTCAGTGGGTCAGTGGGCTTCTCTCGGTGGGCCGGTGGAGTTTCCATGGTGGGCCAGTGGGCTTTTCTCGATGGGCCGGTGGGCTTTTCTTGGTGGACCGGTGGGCTTTTCTTGGTAGGCTGGTGGGCTTTTCTTGGTCATGTTGGTGGACTTTTCTCGGTGGGCCAGTGGGCTTTTCTTGATGAGCAGGTGGGCTATTTTCGGTGGGCCAGTGGGATTTTATCGGTGGACTTTTCTTGGTGGGCTAATTGGTTTTTCTCGTCGAGCCAGTGGGCTTTTTTCGGTGGGCCAGTAGGCTTTTCTTGGTGAATTGGTGGGCTTTTATCGGTGAACTTTTCTTGGTGGCCCAGTCACGGTGGGCTTTTTTCGGTAAGCCAGTGGGCTTTTCTTGGTGGATTTTTCTCGGTGGGGCCGGTGGATTTTTCTCGGTGGGGCCGGTAGAGTCTTCTCGGTGGGCCAGTAGGCTTTTCTTGATGGGCCGGTGGGCTTTTCTTGGTGGACCGGTGGGCTTTTCTCGGTAGGCCGTTGGGCTTTTCTTGGTCATGTCGGTGGACTTTTCTCGATTATTGACATTAATGCTTGGTAAAAAGTTCTAGCAAGGTGAGACATGCACTGAATGGGAAATTCCTAAATACACGTCGTTGTGATTTCCTATCATTGCTATGTTTGAGGCAGGGGTGCTTGGCGCCAGGGATGTAACTTGGCTTTGAGCGCTGTGGTGTAAGACAAATTTACCCGACGAAACTGCATTTGCCCGACGAAAATGTGCATTTGCCCGACTTACCTATAAACGATATGCATGTCTCTATAATCACACAATAAATATTAGGAACAGCCATCTGGCGGGTATGCAGCTTCCTATTGACCCACAGCTTCTAATTGTCACACGCATGGTGCTTCTTCTTGTCACACTGCTTTTCATTGTCGCACACTAGGTGCTTCTTATTGTTACACATGTGCGACAATAGAAAACACATAGTGTGCGACAATAGGAAGCAGTCCAATAAGCTGATAAGACTTTTGGCCTAAATCAAATCATCATTTCACGTGGAACTTAATTATATTCAAAAGGGATCATTGAATCTGCAGAAAAAGCACTAACATTCAGGGAGGGCCCTGTTGTTAACAAAAGGGCCCTTGTCAGCAGTGCCGGTAGAGTTATGATATTGGGAGGGGGAGAAGAATTTACATTTTTAGAATTATTTTTCTGTCGGAAATTTTATAAAACTGTTCTGTCCCTGTCTCTGTGTGTCGGGAAATTTTGAAAAGCAAAAGAAAAAGGTTATCAGCAAGTTTTGACGTAATTTAACATTAATTTAATACAAATGTTCTATTTCTGCCAGACTTTGGGATACAAAATCACTGTCCGACTAAATGTTTTCCTGGGGCTAAAACTAAACCTTTAGTTACGCCACTGGGCGGCACCAAGTTTGTTCACCCTCACATGAAACAGTTTAAAATAACAATCTATGACGCCACTGACCCTTGTATCTGTAGTAGGTCATTTGTTTCTATAAGACTGTCAGAATGGCAATTAGGTTGTATTAGAGTGGCTTTGAATCTGCGGACCGAGCATTAGTATTTACAGGAGAGACACAAGCGTCTAAAATAGGGGCCCTTTGCATCAGTAGCAGGGCCGTAGTATTTGCTGGAAGGGCCTTTGCGAGTGTGTCCGGGAACCTTTGTGTATGTAGATTGGGTTCTTCCATCTCCAGCAGGGTCCGCATGATCAAAAAACATCTGGAGCTCGGATTTGCAGCAGTTACCATGGTTACTGTGACAGTTTTCAAAAGAACGAGGACATGTTGCAACACAGACACTATGTTCAGAGCCAAGGGATTCACACATGATACAGATTGAGCTTGGTGCAATGGATTGATCCAAATTGGTATTAGATTTTGTTCGATACATTTCATATCTATAACTTTGTGTGTGGTTTGTTATTGCTTTTCCGTAAATGCCGACTAGGAAATTTACCTGCTTACCGGTGGACCAGTCCGCCTGCTTACCTAAAAAGACATCTTCTCGAGCCTTGTGTATCCTTTAAGTTGCCCTTTTAGTTTCTTAAAGGACTTTGGATGCTTGTGGATGGACCATGAAGGTGGAGGAGAGGGGGGAGGGGGGGGGGGGCTCTAAGACACGTCATCGGGGCCCTAAAAGCCTCTATACAAGCCTCTCGTGAAATGATGATTTGATTTAGGCCAAAAGTCTTATCAGCTTATTGGACTGCTTCCTATTGTTGCACACTATGTGTTTCCTATTGTCGCACATGTGTGACAATAAGAAGCACCTAGCGTGCGACAATAAGAAGCAGTGTGACAATAAGAAGCACCATGTGTGTGACAATAAGAAGCAGCGTGACAATAGGAGGCACCTAGTGTGTGACAATAAGAAGCAGCGGGACAATAAGAAGTTGTGCGTCAATAGGAAGCCGCACAGGCTGAACTGATATCAAGACAAAGTTCGAAAATTTAATTGATGAAAAGAATACAAATTTAAATTCTGATGTAAAAATCTACTCTCAGTTGACATTTAGGTTATCATTTCTAAACAGGCAGACGGGCACAGGAGAAATTTCCCTGAAAGTCAGGAAAATTTGGGCAAAAGCGTGCGTTTTATGAAACCTGCAAGCTATGAAATATAATTGTTTTTTATTGTCTAAAAATGGTTTAAAATAAAAACACAGTTTAAAAATTCAAATGATGAAAAGAAGAATCTTACATTATAATGTAAAAATCTAGTAAGCAATTTGGATTAACATTTCTAATAGGCAGAGATGAAATTTTCCCTGGAAATTTCGGCATAATTATCTGATCGTGGGGTCCTGGGGCGAAACTCATGATATACAGGGGAAAAGTCCCGCATACATGCTCAGACTGAAGATTTCTTCTTCTTGATACAAAATGGAAAGTGTTCCGTGTCATCGGGGCTCAGGATTTCAAACGTGTGTAGACTGGGTAAAATGTTTCATATACATATATATGTCCCAGCTGCTCAACCCGGGAATTGGCATCATGCCGAGTCGGGTGGAGATAATTTTGATAACTAGACGATTCGAGTATATGATTCGGGCATAAATCTCTGATGAAAATTGTACCTCCAACCAATCAGCACCCCCCCCCCCCCCTCCCACTTTTTTTTAGAAATGTTATCAGCAGATCAGAGTCCCTCGCTGTCCCCCACTTTTTGGACTTTGACATCAAACTGCCAATATTCACGCCTCTTTCGTCAATTTTTGCAAGCCTTTTTCAATTTTTGGGAAATTTTCTTCATTGTCGGGAAATTTTCCTTCGTTCCCTGGGCCCCTATCATAGCTTTTCCCCTAGACTTGAAACACTGATTTTACGCAATTTTCTAATCGTTGCCATTTAAACGGTGCATGCAAATTTAAATTTATGTGCCTAACGTTTTACTTTTATGAACATTTTTTCCAGTGAAACATGACCCACCACGCCACTGCCCCCTCCCTTACCCCAACCCTTTACCAGCATTACGTTATGCATGCATCATGGTGGCGGTGCCACAGTGGTACAGACATTACCGCCGTCGGGGTATAGGTGTTGCCCCTGGCCCTGTTCGTATACCTGTATACTGGGCACTGGGTGGCCGTAAACATTAAGAAAAGGGATGCTCGTTCTGTCGTTGAAGAAATTGGCAGAAGCGAATTTTCTACGGCCACAAATGGTGATGACTTATTTTTTTTGCTTTAAAAATTGTTAAACAGTTAAAGAAGCAGTCAGCCGAAATTGAGGACGTATCAATGTGGAGATATTCGCAACACTTTTCATGCACGCGATGAACTGATGAATTTGATAACCTTTGATGTAAAATGTGCTCCGTAGTATAACTGAGAAATACTTACATAATTCTTCAACGATATATCAAATTAGGTCTTTTGTAATTTTAAACTAAAACTTAACATGACTTGCTGAAAAAGGTACCACCACTCGTTTTGACCGAGAACACCTTTAATTTAAAGCTTAAAGTGTTAATTTAATACACCCTCGATATGTAAGGGGCACAGTGTCCCTTAAACATGCTAAACTTCCATGGTGGATGTGAAGCTTTTCTGAGTGATATGCCAGAGCGTGCATTAGCCTCTGCGGATCTGGATACAAAGGCTTTGGTGTGAAATATTATCGTGTGTGCATACACGGCTTGCATAGAAGTAAGGAGTAAAATCAACCCCCCCCCCCCCTTTCCCCACCTCCCCCACCCACTTCTCTGAAAGGTCGATTTTTCAATTCGTCTAAAACCGAGGAGAAAATGTCGAGATGTACTGTGGTAGTTTGGTCTCCCCCCTCCCTTCCCCTTCCCAGTTCGTAATGCCTGCATTGTCTGGCACCGCCTCTGCAGCTACATCATATAAACGTATAAATCCTCTTGGTGATGTTCATCAAGAACTTTATACGATAATATGGCATATACAGTTTCCAATCCGATATCTTGTACTGATCTGCTACTACAAATAACCTTGAGATTGACTGATTGGCGAAATTTGAAACTGCATTTTCTTAGGTCTTTAATCAATTACGTAGAGGCAAATCAGCCGTATGAATAAATATAAAGTTTATGCCTAAGGGTCTTCCATAATTAAAAAATGAAATAAAACCTCTTCCTGTCATGGATATTCATCACTCACTCCATAATAACTAATATCAAATAACGAAATATATCAATCTTACATACTTACATACGACTAGTACAAGCCAAGGACAAATGACAAAGAGACAATATTTGCAAAGCAGACATAAAATACCCCCAAAAAAAAAAAAAAAAAAAAAAAAAAAAATAATAATAATAATAATAATAACACATCAATTAAAATTCAAATTTACATTTTCTTTATATGTAAATTTCTGTCTTTAAATGAATTATGAATTTAATATGAAATCGTTGTGTGGTGAATTCGGAATAGAGTGCGATGCTAGTGCGACTCAAAAGACTCATTTCTGTCCGAAAATACTCGGAATGGCCTATATGGGTCCGCTTTAGATCCATTGCGGTATAGTGCGCACTGTTGCAACCGCTATTGTAATAACAACCGCTATTGCTAATAATTATTATGGCATCACACACATATACATATATGTGGGGATGAGATATTGTAGTTACTTTGCTGTTTTGGCAAATAACTGCCTGTACCTCCTACACTACATGCCCCCTCCCCCCTCCCTTCATTTAGGGGGTTGGTGGGGCCCACCACGGGTCTCATATGGTGACCTCATATTAGTGGTTAGGGGTCATGAGTTTTTGGAACGGGACAAAAAATTGTGTGTGTGTGGGTGGGTGTGGGTGGGTGTGTGTGTGGGTGGGTGTGTGCGTATGTGTGTGTGGGTGTGGAAGGGTGGGTGGGTGTGTGTGTGGGTGTGTGGGTGAGTGGGTGGGTAAGTGGGTGTGGGTGGGTGGGTGGGTAGGTAGGTGGGTGGGTGGGTGCGTCTGCAACAATTAATTTTGTGTCGCTTATAACTCAAAAACTGTAAAACACATATAAAGCAAAATTGGTGGATGGGGTATCCCTCGCCAGAAACTTTTGTCTCCAATTTCTTGGGATACAAAGGTCAAAGGTTACAGGTAAAATGGGACAAGTTTTTGGTGATGGCTGTATCTTCTAAAGGAATTACTTAGTATCTTTACAAATTGCACAGGTGGGTAAGGTTTAAAATTATAGCAAAAATCAAAAATAATTGGAGATCATATGTCATGGGTCAAAGGTCAAATAAGTGATTTTTATGCCAAATTTAGCGCCATTATAAACAAAAAAAGTACAATAAATATACAAACCCTATGTTGTACCATGATATCTTGGTACATGAATTTATGTTCCGTGGATTTGGGGGTCAAAAGATCAAAGGTCACAGAGCTTTTGCCCACTTTTCACCATTTTCCCCTATAGTTATGGAATGGTAAGTATGACATTTGCATGAATGGTGTCATACAGTAGGGTACGATAAATGTGAAAAATTTCAGTAATGTTTTAGTGATTAGGGTCAAGGGTCAGAGGTCAAATATGAGATCTTAAGGGATAACTGTGTACTAATTTGTAATTACTAATTTTTGTGCCACTTTAAATTCCGAAAGTGCAAGACCTATGCCAATCCTAAGTTTGTATCATGATAATGTGGTACATGAACTTGTGTCCCGTAGTCTGGGGTCAAAAGGTCAAAGGTCACAGAGCTATTTACCCCTTTTACTCATTTACCCCATAGTTTTGGAATGGTAAGAGTGATCTGAGTGTGGGCGGTGTCATATAGTAGGGTAAGATAAATGCCAAAAAAATTCAGATGTTGTTTTTGTGGTTAGGGTCAAATGTCAAATATGTGATTTTAAGGGGTAATTATGTCTTCAAGGTGATGAGATCATCAACTCGTTTTCTTGTTACAATAGTGGTTGTTATTACAATAGCGGTTGCAACGGGTCAAACTTAATATAACAATCACTGCAACCGCTATTGTAATAATTATTACAATAGCGGTTGTTATTATGATAGTGGTTGCGACAACACTGGCTGATAATAATTGTATTAAATGTGTTGGCAAATTTTGATGATTTTGTTACTCAAACAGGCGAAACAAGTTGTGCTCTTTTCATTGAAGAGGGAATCTCGTCTCCTTAAAATTCTTTAAATTGCGATGTTCATATATTTCACGTCACATCTGGTTGTGGATCGTTTCAAATTAAGTACATACTGTATGCATTGTATATTTGTACATTGTATTGCACTAGTTATTTCTGAGGCGGTTATTGATTGGTTGACGTTATTTGTTTATGTAGGGCCTAATTTAGGGGAATTTGATAACACCACTAATATACGGACAAGGGGTGCCTGAGCAGAATCATGTTCGCGCAACAGAGGAAAAAAATCCATTAACAATACTAAATTTCACAACACTATTTTTGGTCACAAGACCACTATTCGGATTGATGAGACCTCTATTACAACACCACACTAAATTGGGCCATGTGTGTATGGCCAATCAGTAACGTTGACGGTGAAAAGTGGAGCAAGTAGGCACAACCACGAAGGGTGTACAATTGAAAGAACAACCTGTCGGGATGTGCACAATTAAAGAAACAGCCTCTGCTGGGAATGCCAATTAACAGAACAGTCGCTGCCGAGGAGGATGCGCAATTAACAGAACTGGGGAGGATGCGCAATTTTCAAGACAGCCCCGGGAAGGATGCGCAATTAACAGAACAACCCCGATGAGGATGCGCAATTAACTGAACAGCCTCTGCCGGGGAGGATGTACAATTAACTTAACAGCCTCTGCCGGGATGATGCACAATTTACAGAAAAGCCTTTACCAAGAAGGATGCACAATTGAGGGAACAGCCTTTGCCAGGAGGGTGGAAGTTGAAGGAACAACCTCTGTCAGGGAGGGTGAAACGTTAAAGGAACCGCCTGTATAGAGGGCGCAGGGAGGTCTAGTGCTTCGAATTGTTCAATCGAATTTGACGCTATTAAAAATCTTAGTTTGGTGCAACAGTCTACAGATATTTGGTGCTTTATGGGTTACGATTCTTACAAAGTCGTCCAGGGTCCGAAGCAGAGCCTAATTTAGTGTGGTCTTGTCCACTAATAGTGGTCTCATAAATTCAAATAGTGGTCTTGTGAACCAGAAATAGAGTTGTGAAATTTAGTTTTGTTAACGGATTTTTTTTTTTTTTTCCTCGGTTGGGAACATGATTCTGCGCAGGCACCCCCTTGTCCGTAAATCAGTGGTTTTATGAAAATCCCTTAAACTAGGCCCTGGTCCGAAGGCTTGTGGTTTTTAATAAATTCGAAATCTACGAGCGTTTTCAGTGACGTACCTATAGACTTAAAGTTTCCCGCAGGGCAAAAGCATATAAAATACCCCAGGTCTGGATCTTACTTTACTCATGATTTATAAGATAGGCCTACATATTTTCTGAATCAAACTACCCCCTCCCCTTTCTTCCTCACCCATGTCATGTACCTCATGTATGGAAAGAAGCCAAGAGTAGCTCCATTTTACAAGTTCGGAGATTTGTCTAACGTAGCAAATTACAGACCCATCTCAATACCTATTGTGTTTAAAATATTAGAAACAGCTGCGTACCGTCATTTTGTTTTCTAACCTTACAGTAGTTAACAGTCTGTTGTGTGTAAATCAGTATGGTTTTAGACCAAAGCACTCGTGCGCAACGGCTTTAATTGAAGCACTTGATACTTGGTTAAAGAACATGGATAATGGAAAGTCAATGGTGTATTATTAGTTGATCTAATTAAGGCGTTTGACACAGTAATTCACGTGACTCTTTTGTTAGACAAGTCAAGTTGAAGAATATAGGCTGCAGTATATAGTTTATCTTTAAAATCGTTTGAGTCATATCTAAGTAATAGGCTAAAACCCAGAAAGTTGTGGGAAAACCTTTTTGTATGAAGCGCTGAAAATTAATACAGGTGTACCACATGCAGGGTTCAATTCTTGGACCGATTTTATTCTCCTTTTTTATCTATGATTTACCAATAATGATACAACTATTCACACTGCGGCAACCGATATTCAAACTACTTCTGATAGACTTAACATGGCAGCAACTAAGACATGGTTAAAGAAAAATAAACTGGTTCTAAATGTCAAAAAGACTAAAATATTGATAATTGGGTCATTACAAAAACATAAAGGATTAAATAGAGAAAACAAATGTAAAGATTGATGGTACAGATATCGAAATTGTCGAATCAGCGAAAATCTTGGGTGATGAAGTTGATTGTAGTCTTGACTTTAACACTTAACATGTTGACTCTTATCTTTAAACTTTCAAGCAAAAGTTGTCACTTATAAGACGGCTCAATCCGTATGTACCACTAAAATAATTATCGCTATTATTCAACGCTTTTATTATGCCCATTAAAACTTCTGTATGGAATCATATTCAGGGTTCAGAAGAGAGCAGCTATATTGTTTATTATATCGAGACGGGGCTCCAAATCATCAGAATTATTACCTTTATCAAATTGGACCCCATTGCCACAGAAGCTTCTGTGTAACGATCTCATAATGTTATATAAATGTAGGAATAATCTCTGTCCTGCTTATCTGTCTAACAGTATTACCGTATTTGATGAAAGTAATAGTCATCATATAACTGTATAAGACAAAATAAAAACGGCATTTTGAAACTCCCAAATTGCAGAACTGAAATGTACAAACGATCCTTCATTTTTATGGCACCCAAATTATGGAATATCCTGGATAATGAAATTAAAGCATGCAAAACCCTTAAATCCTTCAAATGCCATCTCCATGGTATCAATATTACTGACATTATTACCAGGTCAGCTCGCTTTTCTTGCCCAATTAAACCTTTTTAAACCGCTTTTTATTATCTCAATTATATTCCTTTTAATTATTCCAATCATCATGCGTTTCACTTGATGAATTTTTATATTTTTTCAATTATCATGCTTTTTACTTTTTATACTGCTTTTAGATGCAATTTTGTTTACAATTTTTAATATCTATTTTTAATTTCCTTTGAATGTCACTATCATTATTTTATTCATTTCAAGTATTATGCTTGCTCGTTCAATGTTTTATCAATTTTGTACTTTAAGCTTTTTATGTATAAAACAGTATTTCCTGGAAGACCAGCACTCTTGCTGAACAGGTTACCCTGTATAAATAGGTGAAATAAAATACAACATTAGATAAACCCCCTCCCTCCGTTGGCATCAGGTCCTAATATCATACTTTTCTTAGATGTTATGTTATTGCAGTATCCTGCATGTAATACCAAACGACTGTAAACTAGTAAAGTGTAAGCTTTTTCTTAAGACCAACCCACATTAAATCAGATGATACTTCTTTAAGTCGGAATGAAAAGAACTTTCTGAGTATTATTAATCGTCTAAAGTCTTCCAGTTATTTATTGATCATAAGTTAGTTACTGCAAGCTATTGTTTGACAAGCCTGGTGCAACTTCTTAAATGGGAAAGCTTATCTTTGAATAACATCGATTGGAATGTTGCTTTTCTTTAGCACCGTTTGAGATGTTAAGATGCAGTTCGTGCAATACCGTTATATATTTATCAAATCCTGGATAACAACTTTTTTTTTCTCTTCATGGATATATTGGTGCTGTGGATAGCCTCTTTGTACTTTTTGTGAGTTCACTGACCTATGAGCATTCATTTTTTTTGTGACATATTGAGGGGAAATATGATACAGGACTATAAAAGCAAAAACAATTAGTGAAAAACCACAGGTTTTATCCTATTTTACTCTTTTTAGAAGTTTATAACAGGTGCACAGCATGTAGTTCATGTTCGCGATGCCAAAGGATATAAAATATCAGATGTTTTTTTTCTTTCAGTTTTCAATACTCATCTTGAATCATACAGCAGGCAAGCTGTCAATGAGATTCAGTATAGGTCGTAAATCGTAATTATAAATCATGTGTCGCAACCGCTATTACAACCACTATTGTAATAATTATTACAATAGCAGTTTCAGTGTTTGTTACATTATGTTTGACCCGTTGCATCCACTATTGTAATAACAATCGCTATTGTAACGAGAAAGCAATCCAGTGTTGCTGATCTCATCATCACAGCACAGTGGGGGAAATAGCTTACAGGGTCACTATATACAGCTCTTTGACTATTGGCACACAAATGTACAAATTAGTACATAATTACACGCAAAATCACTTATTTTACCTCTGATCCTTGACCCGTGACATTGACCCTAATTACTAAAAATACTTCTGATTTTTTAAATACATTTATCATTCCCTACTGTATGACACCATTCATGCTCACGTCACACTTACCATTCCATAACTATAGGGGGAAAAGGTGAAAAGTGGTCAATAGCTCTGTGACCTTTGAACTTTTGACCCCAGAGTTTACGAGACACAAATTCATGTACCAAGGTATCATGGTGCAACATAGGGTTGGTATATGGTCTTGTACTTTTTGAGTTTAAAATGGTGCAACATTTTGCCTAAAAAACACTTATTTGACCTTTGACCCATGATCTTTGACGTTTTGACCTCCAATTATTGTTTGTATTTATGTTAGAATGTTAAAATGTTCCGTACCAGGGGTACCCGTCCACTAATTTTGGTTTATGTATGTATTATGGTTTTTGAGATATAGGCAACAAAAAATTAATTTTTGCATACCCACACACGCCTCCCCCCCCCCCTCTCTGCACGCACACCCACACACAAAACACAAACACACGGACAGACGCAAAAATTACCAAATTTTGTCCCGTTCCCAAAAGTTGTGACTCCCAACCCCTAATATGAGGTCATCATATGATACCCCCTTAGTAGGCCCCACCAACACCCTAATATCAAGGGGGTGGCCAGGTAGTGTAGGAGGTATAGGCAGTTATTTGCCTATACAGCAAAGTGACTACAATATCTCCTCCCCACACTCATGTATAAGTGGATGATAAAATAATACAATATTCTCCAAATGACGGGACCATATCCAACCCACTATTTCAGTCTCATCATCATCATCATCATCATCATCATCATCGTCATCGTCATCGTCATCGTCATCGTCATCATCATCGTCATCGTCATCGTCATCGTCATCGTCATCATCATCGTCATCATCATCGTCATCATCATCATCATCATCATCATCATCATCATCATCATCATCATCATCATCATCATCATCATCATCATCATCATCATCATCATCAACATCATCATCATCATCATCATCATCATCATCATCATCATCATCATCATCATCATCATCATCATCATCATCATCATCATCATCCTCATCATCAGTTCATTTCATCACCATTCATTATCATCAGTTATTTCAACAAAGATAAGTCAGAGCTTTAAACTTGAATATCTCCTTTATAATGGTTTAAGATTTTTTGAACGCTTTCTTTACCAATTTGTTTTATTTGAGAAAAAAAAAAGTCATATAAGATGGACATGCTTAGCCATTGAACTATTCCTTGAACTTTTATCTCCTATAAAAAAAGAAGTTTTAAAAAGTACACCCTTGATTATTTTACCTGTTTAGCATACTATGTCCATCCATAATGATAATGACAATAGATACGAAAAATAGTGGGTTGGACATGGTCCCGTCATTTGAATAAAGGTTTCTTACAATAGTGATTGTTATTACAATAGCGGTTATTATTACAATAGCGATTATTATTACAATAGCGATTGTTGTTACAATAGCGATTGCAACGGGTCAAACATAATGAAACAAACACTGCAATCGCTATTGTAATGATTATTACAATAGCAGTTGCGACAGCGCACTGTGGTGAGGCTTGAGACATTCGTTTAGAGGAAAAAGGGAGGTGGTTTTTCAATCATGATTTCTAAAGTTATCGACATGTAGCAATGCTTGCCCCTCCCCCTCCCGTCCCACCAAAAAAGTGAATGAATGATCCCAAATGTGTGACATGTTGGCTATATCCGAACATACACGAATTGTCATGGGCACGTGACATATCTCTGCCCCTGACCCGGATCCAGGGGATGCATTGACGGGGTGCCTGATTTTAACATTCAAAGTTTAAACAGTTATTTGGACTCGCTGTTTTTACTGTTTATGTCTTATATATTTTATCATTTTGTATCTGTTTTCCTCTGTGCTCCATTCTGTGTTTAACAGTTTTCCATTTGATAACCCATTTAACCATCTCATACTGTGCTTTTATTATAAGTCTTTGCTTTTTTGCCATTTTAGTCATTTGTCCGGTTTAGGGTTTGTATCTCACTTGTTTACTGTTTATTAATTTTTTAATCTTATTAGCTCTAATTTCACATTTATGCTCCCTTGTTGTATTAGTTATGCATTTTTTTTATGCCCGTTTAGGGGCGACAGAGCGGGGGAAGGGGACATATGTTATCACGTTACCCGACCTCATTAGCCCCCGCCCACGGTATTGTTATCACATGTTACCTGACCTCATTAGCCCCCCAATATTTTGAACGCTCTGCCGCACCTGCCGTTTAACCATCTCTTACTGTTCCCCTCTTGTATTTGATTCTATTTCTAATTTTGTATTCATGTTTTACTGTTTTTTATTTATCCCGTTTAACCATCCCGTTTAACCATTTCTTACTGTTCCCCTATTGTATTTGATTCTATTTCTAATTTCATATGCATGTTTTACTGTTTTTTATTTATCCCAATTCCAGTATCTTTTACTCTACTTATGATCAGGACCACTATGGAAATAAGTTTCCCCCAGTTGGTTTAAACTTTTAGTGCTTTCCATTTCTTTGTGTATCATTTTGTTTGCTAGTGCAATATTGCTTCATATTTTTTATCTTATTTCTTGTCTGTTATTTTTTCAATTATTGTATAACATCATTATGTATATTTGTGCACGTAAATATGAGCTCACAGTCAGGGGCGGACTGACACATAGACATCTACCAGTCTAAGTGGAGTCCCAGGTGCCGTAAACTATAGAACCAACAATTTTAGCGTCAGTTATGGGAACAAATTGAAGCCTTCGTTGCCTAACCAGGCCCGTAGCCACGGGGGCATTTGGGGTAATGCTTCCCCAATATATATATATATATATATATATATATATATATATATATATATATATATATATATATATATATATATATATATATATATATATATATATATATATATATATATATATATATATATATATATATATATATATATATATATATATATATATATATATATATATATATATATATATATATATATATATGTATATATATATATATATATATATATATATATATATATATATATATATATATATATGTATATATATATATATATATATATATATATATATATATATATATATATATATATATATATATATATATATATATATATATATATATATATATATATATATATATATATATATATATATATATATATATATATTTCTGCCCCAAAACTAATGGAAGTACAAAATTGTAACGTGCATAATAATTTGTAATAGCCCTAGAATAGCAACCCTCCTAAACATTTTATTTGCCCTCCCCTCCCCCCCCCCCCTCCCCCCCCCCCCAAAAAAAAATGTAAGCTGGCTATGTGCCCGCACCTAACCCTAGCGGCACACCGGTCCGCCAGTCCGCCCCTGTTCACAGTGAATAAACATATTCAATCAATCAAGACACGGGTACAGTGCACAACTAGAGGACGGGTATGGCATTTGTTTACCGAGGAGGGCAAGAAAACTGGAATAAGTTGGGGGCATGACTCCTTTGTGGTACTCTTTATTAATTGGGGTCATCAAATGCAACTTCCATTTGCATAAGACCAAATTTACCAATCTACAATTCAAGGTATGAACCTTGATTGAACATAAGTGCTAGTAATTTTACATGTTTTACGAGTTGTACCAATGCCTTTTTGTCTCTAACACCGCACCTTTTCAGAATTCAGGTAAATTGAAATGGCATTATAAGCGTATACGAACTTCATTTCCCTCCTAATATTATTGTTAAGAAATAATGGCCAAACAATGGTCTGATTAGATGTTAAGTGTCTGATTTTCGTTCGAGTAAAAAGTACACTTTATTTTTCTATTTTTTTTGCGGGGGGATAGATCCTGGAGCTTCTCGATTATCATCTCACTACGGGTACTGCAAAGAACATTTTTTATTGCGGACCAGTGACTCGGATCAGGGAGCTGTTACTTTGACAAAGTAACAGCTCCCTGCTCGGATTGTAGACTCAGTTTCTTTTCTTTTACCTCCCGGGATATGAGAGATACAAAGAAACATACAAAGTGTATAGAAAGTACAAATAACATGAAAACAGTTATACAGTTACAGTTTCCGGATAATTAGAGGGAGCAACCGAAAATACTAGAATCTGATTGGTTAATTCAATTTTGTTATTCTGGCTTATGTTTTTTAGCGACTGGGCAGTCCCGGAATTTATGTTCATGACGAGATTTCATCCATAGCTAAAGTCAAAGTTGTCCAATCCGCTGCAGATATCTTGTGATTGAAAATGTCATATTCAAGTGTAAGGAGTCCACATTTACATTTTATTCTTAAAATTCAAGAATTTTAGTGATCAGATGTGATTATTTTTGTCCGTTTGTCTTTGTCCATACAGAAACATACTGTAGTAGTTTCGCGAGAAATCCAAAACAGTGTAGGCTAGGCCTAACTTGTGTTAGTCAGATAACATCTGACTGTAGTATACGTTATATCCACTACTTGGCTGTAAAATGCTAAAACTTTATAACATTGAAACTGATGCATTGGCTTATTGTAGAAGCGTAGATGAATTTTGACTACGCTCTAGAATAACTAAACTACGTTGGGCCTAGGCCTTTCCGCGACGACCTATTGTCAACTTTTGACAATGCCTTTCATCGTCATAGAACGCTTTTACGTAATTTTAAATAAATATATCAAGTGAATAATAATATAATGAGCCGTTTACTTACGTTTTGGGCATGGGTTTAATGAAGAAAACTGAAAAGTTGCATTTTTGTGCAAGAGCCTTCGCTAGTGCCAGGCTTTTTTTTTTTTTTTAGTTAGGTGGATATCTAATTTACTTAGTTAAAAAGTTGTTGAACAATAGAGCGTTGGTGAAGTCAACATGCGTATAGCATTATATTGAACACTGCACGCATTTATCAACGAACGTTTTTAAAATAGTTGCCAGCGAATTTGGGTGATATGCGCACTAATTAAAATTATTATTATTAGTAATTGTGTACGCGTTTTTGAAAGTGAGGGATTTGTGTAGTGATTGGAATGTCATTTCTTCCATAATTTAAAATTTTTTACATACAAAATGTTCATTATTTCATTTGTAACTAAGTTTGAAAGATACATTTAAGTTTCAAGATGCAAATGAAATCAAAATCATAGCTCGTAAGTACCTTACAGTTTTGAGAGGGGTTTTTACTTCATGATTATGTTCAAATTTGTAAATTTATGATAAAATAATTCAAGTAGCTTAAGTAGAAGCTTAGGCCTAATGTCACATTCAAATTCCAACTTGTATGATTATCGGAGTTGGAGTAAACCTACCTCACCTGCAGCACCATTGCCCAGGTGTTGTTTTAGCCTGTTTGAGCTTCACAGATGATTGTAAATTTGTAGCCGACTCCAGGGTGCATTCCATGTAATAGGCAATTCCAGAAATTAGGTGTACGGGAGGGGGTGGGGGAGGTGGCATCCTTACAGACACCCCCATTCTGAAGTCGAACACCCCACTCCACCCCCAATCCGATTCCTATTCCAGTCACTGATCAGTGCTGACCACTGACTAACAATAGAACGAATCCAGTCAGCGACCACCCACCCACCCCAAATCCGATTCCAGACTCAGCTGACCACCCACCCCAAATTCGATTCAGATTCCAGACTCAGCTGACCACCCACCCACCCTGTACACTTATTTTCTGGAATTGCCTAATAGTAATATTCACGCCAAAGGTACGCCAAAGCCTTCACTTTCCTATGTCAAGAGTAATCTTTTAGCCAGAAGTTAAATTGAAAATCTTCCACGAAAAATCATGACAATGATAGAAAAACATCTTTATATGCTTCCCTCTTTCACAATACGCGACTTCACACAAAGTTTCAGTGACCTCAAGGTCAGACAGGTACATAAGTTCTGATCACGTGATACCTTTACTAAACATGCAGACGGATGGTTTTCTATCAGATTTGTGTCCGTTATGTGCGATTTTGCCAATTGTTGGGATTTCTTTTGTTTGAAGTATGAAAATAATTTTTCATGCACTTAATACACTTTTTGTCGTAGGCCTTATTGTTGTCTGTGAAAAAAATCAGAGTTAAAGTAGCTTATGTTAAGATTGCTTATCTTCAACACAACAATAAATGTTTAGAACTATTTTTTAAAGTTTGGGATTTCCTGTGATTTTTTTTGTCTCAGTATGCAAATACAAACTTGGCAGTCTAATTTTAAATTAATGAACGAGCATTACATCATTTTTTTACCCATACACCTCTCTCGATCCCAGCTTTCTGGCTTCTAGTTCTCGTGTTTCTCTCATTCTCCCCCTGTTTATTCTCCTTCCTTCCTCTGGAATGATCTAACCTCTCAGGCACAATTTGACCCTTGCTGTTGTGGAGCCGTTAAACTGTCATCAAACAAACATGAACGAGCCTGATATAGTGAACATATTCATGCGAGAATCGCTGTTTGAGCTCACAAAGTTACATTTCTCACCGAGGACATGGATAATTTTTGTTTTATTAACAATCAGGCAATTACACGGGGGACATATTTAGATCATTACCATTGCTTGCTTACTCAAGAAATCTTAGAGAGAAAAATTATAAAAACAACTCTGGGACAACTGTATGCCAAGATGGATGCTTTTTTCATGCCAGCATGCCAAAAAAGAAGTCAATTCCATGCCGAAGATCTTTGGAAGTTAGTGCATGGAAATTGGAATGCACCCTGGAGCGGACTGACCCGACACTTTCTGTTGTTTAGGATAATTAATTTAATTCTTTTTTATCATTATATTTATTTGTTAGCTGATTTATGATTATTTTTACTTTTCTCTTTGCTTTTATTTATTTGTGTTCCATGGTAAAAAAATGAATTATTCATTGTCTTTCTTTAGTGTATAATGTATTAATATAATTCTTGTGTGTTTAAAAGATTAAAATCATACTCTTGGCTTCCTTAAGTCTTCAAATTAGGTCTTGATCCTCATCCTCTCTCGATCTCAGCTTTCTGGCTTTTAGTTCCTGTGTTTCTCTCAATCTTCCCTTGTTGTCTTTTCTTCCTACCTCTGGAATGATCTAACCTCTCAGGCACAATTTGAACCTCACTGTCGCGTTGCCGTTAAGCCCTCATCAAACAAACATGAAACTTAAAATTTAAGATAAATTCCTTAAAAATCCATTCTCCGCAAAAATGTTCAAAAACTTTCCTCAGATGCATAATAGGGGACAATTTGAATCTATTTTGAAAGCCATTTTAGACTTAAAAATAGCCGTTTGTTTGCAGCCACTATCAAATTTATTGAGATAAGTAATTTATAAATGACTAAATAACAGCCAACATATTTTTAGAAGAGTATTTTCACTTCAAAGTTCAAATTTGTTCATCATTAAAATGTAAATAGTTGATTTTGCTTATAAAAAAACAACTGGAATTTCATTTTTAGGTTTTCTCAGATTTTGCACCTAAAGGAGGGAAGCTTTTGAAGATTCTTCAAAGGGAATGGATTGTTAAGGAATATTTATCTTGCAATTTAAGAGTTTCACATCAACACCATTTAAAATGAAGCCCTCAGGCTTTGTCTAGGTGCTTACAGGACATCCCCAATCACCAGCCTTTATGTTGAAGCCAACGAACCCCCCTTTCTACTTAGATGTAGAAAGCTTAGCCTATCCTTTGCTTTTAGGGTCCTCACCAGCACCCAGAACCCTGTTTACAACCTCATTAGGTACCCCAATTTCTCCACCCTCTTTGATAGGACTAAAACCCTATCCCCTCTCTTCAGCTTACGCATTAAATCAGACCTCTTCCATCTCGGCATCAACCCCACCACTCTCGGCACCTTCTCCCGGCCCACTTTTCCTCCTTGGGCCACCCCCCTCCCTTCTGTCCACCTGGGCTTCTCCACTCATCACAAAGCTCAAACCCATCCTAACCTCTTCATCAATCTCCACAACCAAGTCAAAGACCAACTCTCAAATTACACCTCCATCTATACTGATGGGTCCAAGGAGGGCAACAAGACAGCTGCTGCTGCGGTCATCCAAGACATCACCCTCAGTAGCAGACTTCCCGACTACTCATCCATCTTGTCAGCCGAGGCTAAGGTCATTCTCCTTGCCCTCAACTTTATTGAGTACTCTCCGCTCAGCCACTTTGTTATTTTCTCCGACTCAAAGGCTGTTCTTACTTCTTTACTCAACCTTAAATGGGATAACCTCACATGTCACCTCCTCCTCCACAAACTCCTTTCTCCCACCCTCTGCAGGAAAAGTATTATTTTTTTCTGGATACCCAGCCATGTTGGCATCCTGGGTAATGACAGGGCTGATGCAGCCGCTAAGCTTGCCCTCACCCTTCTCCCTGCCCCTTTTCCCAAAACCCTCTCTGACATCAAACTGCTTATCGCTGCCCTTGTGCGCGACCGCTGGCAAACCTTATGGAAGTCCCAAATTGATAACAAACTCCTTGTCATCCAGCCCACAAATCCGATCAAAGCCACCATCAACAACCTCTCTCGTATTGACAACGTTCATATTACCCGTTTTAGAATTGGTCACACTCATCTCACCCACTCCCACCTCCTTATTGGCTCCCCCCAACCCCTCTGCAACAATTGCCATTGCACCCTCACAATCCATCACGTTCTCCTTGCTTGCCCCCTGTACAACCTTCCCAGAGCTTCCCTCGCTCCCTACAACTCAATTGCTGAGTTCTTCCAGAAAAATCCCCGGATAAAATTATCTCCTTCCTTCATCATGCCTCCCTCTACGACCATATTTAATTCTCCTCTTCCACCCCTCTCTACTTTGTTTTTGTTTCAACCATGCACCTCCCCTCACGATCACAGCTTTCTGACCTTTTGTTCTTAAATTTCTCTCATTCTCCCCCTGTTTCCTTTACTTCCTACCTCTAGAATGATCTGACCTCTCAGGCACAATTTGACCTTAGTTGTTGTGGTGCCATTAAGCCATCATCAAACAAACAAACAAACAGTCATCATCAGGGATGCTAGAAATTTTAAAATTAAGAACCTCTGTGGTTGCCATTTCAAGTGTGGTCTATGGGTGCTTCTATCGCTGGCTGGGTTTTCTGAAATGTAAACTTATACAAGAAGATAAATTGAAGTGAGCTTTAACTTGTTTTTGCATCGTTTATGCCTATGACTAATTCACAATTATAATTTTCAATGCAGAATGCATGGAACAAACATTAACATTTAGAGTGAAAGGGGTATGTGTTATCACACATACTGTTTGTCATTTACGCTCCCATTGGTAAATGTTAACTCTTAATCATTTAATGTAAGTAGGGTCTGGCAACGGGCAAAATGTCACAGAATTCAGTAACTTTGTTTTCAATATTTTCTTCAGTGTTTTGTTTGTCTTTTTTTGTCCTGAATCCCACAAGGTACAGTAGTCATGTCTGTCCAGTGACCACCAACTAAATGTAACATAAATAGAACTAAGGTACAGTGACCACCAAATAAATGTAGCATAAATAGAACAAGGGTTGATTCAGAAGATACGATTCAGAGGTACGTATGTAGTACATGCTCATTGTGTCACCATCAGGGACGCCTGCACGTGAAAAAGACAAGGGGGAAAAACTCATGAAAAGGGCACTTTCTCAAAGTCACTTTAGTAAACATGGTGAAAATGACTGAAAAACAATCGGGTTCGCATGCACATGGAAACCCACATTTTTAAAGTCAGGGGAATAAGATTGCCTTTTGAAAAGAAAACTTTCCAGGATTGGAAATTCTTGCCTCCCTTGCCCCAGTGCAATGGATGACACACTGGCACTTCCTACCCATGTTTCCCCCTAAGTTATTTCCTCCGTGTGGGAAGGGGCAGGGGGTTAACCTCACACATGTTCCCCATGGTGCAGGTATCCTTTCCTACCATTTTAAAACCTGGTGTGCCCCTTAATTCTAAATTCTATTGAATAATGATATCCACTTTTGTTTCTCTTTTTAACAGAGTTCCAACGTAGAAAATCTGTCTCCTCAAGTCCTCCGTCATGTCTCAAAAGAGATAGCTGAGCTTGCCCGCACCCCATTGGAAGGAGTTAAGATTTACCCTAATGAGGAGGACATCACAGATATCCAGGCTACGATAGAAGGACCAGGTAGTTGCCTATAACAGAGATGTTTATTCTTTTTTCATAGATCATGATTCTGTTTTATTCCAAAGCTGTCACGATAATCGTGATATCTTCAGTGAACTTTTGATGTGATGGTATAATTTTCATTATTGATTCCATTGCGATAGCATCAGGAACCTATTCAGTCATGATGGCTTGTGTATGTGTGTATGTGATGACCAGCTCGTAAACACGATATCTCAAGAATGGTACATTGGATTCATGTCATATGTGGCATACATACAGCCCATGGTCTGTAGATCTGTGTTATTGTTTTGGTGGTGATGTCATGCATATTAATGAATAGGCGGGGCTTAATGTAAAAATCTTGAAATGCTCATATTTTAACAACCGCATATTTGTTTTGTTTCATATTTGGTACAATTATGATCAAAGTTTGCTTTTCCACAAAAAAAAAAGTCCTAACTTTTGTTACAGTATTTTTTATTTTTACGCCAGACTTCAATTTCTGGCCGTGAGTTTTAAAATTTCAGGCGTAAATAGACCTCTAGTTTTACTGTACTAGGCATTACATTAGTATTCCTACTGACCAACGATCACAGGAAATTAATAAGTATTATTACTTTTGACCTAGCAGAATCAAAGTTTGCTTTAATACCCTCTTGTAGCATTAAAATGTCCCAGAAAATGATCCTTATCACATAACATGTTTTAAGAATACCAATGTCAGTAAACATAATTAAGTAAACTGAAAATAATATCCACATTATTCCAGTTTCTAATCAACAACTGTCATATCCGCCACTAATACACCATATGGACACACATAACATAACAGTACGTGCAGTGCATGTACAGTATAAACAACAAGCATTGCATACAACGTTGTGCCCGAGTACAGGGCCGTACTGTATACTAGCAGCTACAGTAGCTAGCTATAAATGTGATACATACAACGCGCAGGGAACAACAATAACAAAATGGAATAAACGGTAAAACATTTAGATATTTGATCATATTTTGCTTATAATTGTAATATAAAATAATTATTTTATAGTGATTTGATTAACCAATTACTGCAGACCCCTAGCTTGATTTAAAAAGGGGCAGGGTGCTAGACTTGTTGAGGGGCACATTAATGGGCACGCTAAGTGGTGCCTATTTTGGGCGTGGGGTCAATGGCCCCCTTAAGGATTAATCCTCTGGTGAAGAAGCTCTGGGATTTCATGTACTCAGAATTAAGCTATTCTGAATGATAAGGACCAGTCATTAGCCAAACAGGACAATTGCTTACTATGCTATCATTCTGTGTTCTGTATCCATGTAAGGTATTTCATTTATGAGGCTAATTAAGATCATTAAGTTAAAAAATTATCATTAGGGGCAGGGCGGACCCCAAAGGGGCAGGGCAGGGGGCAGGGTGGGCCCACGGAGGGCGGGGTGGGCTGGGCCGACCCTGTGAAACAACAAAGCAAGGGGTCTGTAACTGTATGTTTAGTATTTTGGTAAATTTTATACAGAATATTGGGACGCAAGTTAATGTAACTGATATTTATTTTGTACGTCGGAAGCAATTATTTGGAAGTAGATATGTACCAGTAATGCGTAAAAAACGGCCATTTTGGCGTAAAACGCAACCTTCGGTTATTATGTTAGCTAGTGTGTACATGTTCATGGTATGAAAGCGTTAAATTTCATTAATATGCATAGTGGGCGGGGCTAAATATGATTTTGCTGTAAAGAGCTTGTAAACACAATATCTAAAGAACAATAAACTGCATTTAAGTAATATGTGGTAAACAGATAGCTCATGGTACGTAGATGTGCCCTTTTCTGTTTGGTGGCAATGTCATGCATATTAATTGGTAGGTGGGGCTTAATGTAAAAATCTTCAAATGCCTATATTTTACCAACCGTATATATGTTTTGTTTCATATTTGGTACAGATATAATGTTTGCTAGTGTACGTGTTCATAGTATAAAAGTGTTGATTTTCATTAATATGCGTAGTGGGCAGGGTTTAATATGATTTTGCTAAAAAAAGCTTGTAAACACAATATCCAAAGAACGATAAACTGGATTCAAGTCTTATGTCGTACACAGATTGTCCATGGTCTGTAGATGTGCCGTATTGTTTTTGGTGGCGATGTTGTGCATATTAATGAGTTGGCAGGGCTTAATGTGAAAATTTTAAAATGCTCATATTATAACAACCACATGTTTTGTTGCATATTTGGTACAGTTATGATGTTTACTAATGTGTACATGTTCATGGTATAAAAACGTTGAATTTCATTAGTATGCATAGTGAGCGGGACTTAATATGATTTTGCTGAAAAAAAGCTGAAAAAAAGCTTGTAATCACGGTATCTAAAGAATGAACTGGATTCAAGTCATGTGATACACAGATAGCCCATGGTCTGTGGATATGCCTTATTGGTTTTGGTGGTGATACCATGCTTATTAATGGGTAGGCGGGACTTAACCTAAAATTCTTAAAGTATGATACATGAGCAGCCGTATGTCTGTTTTGCATCAGACTTGCTATGATAAAGTTGTTCATTATTGTGCAAATGCTAGCGTTCAGGGGTCAAATTGAAAATTTTCACCACTTTTCCATGGAACAGTGCTTTCTTAAAAAACACTGTTTTGGATTAAATTTTACTGTTCCAACATTTTCGTCAATAAAATAGCAAATTCCTTGTTTTCAATTGGACTTATTATACACCATTTTTGTCATAAGATATACTTGAATAAAGAGAAACAAATAAATAATAGTCATAAGGCTGTTGCGCACATGTCAAAACTTTTAAACCAAGTATAGGCTGTAACACGTTCGTATATATACGCGGTAAATACTTAACGGAACCCATGATAGTTGTGTTCACATGCAAATACAGTATCGGGGTTGGAGAGGGGAAGGGGAGGGGGAATTTACCCATACCATGTGCTGGAAAATATATTTTCCCAACAAACAAAAACTTAACGGCAGTAGGAAGAAAAATGAATTCGGGGGATGTTTGAACAAAAATATGCTTCCAACAAAAGTTATTAGCTGTTACGTATAAATTATATTGTGTGGGTCAATGGCTAATTCTAATCTCTTCCGGCCGATTATTGACATTATACGAGTGATACGGTCAATGTGATGAAGACCACCCGGTGGGAAATCATATTTTGTCAAAAAACAATTGGGTTCACGCAGAAAGTTAAAAGAACAATCCCTTGAAAATCCCATCTTGCACGTATCTCACTCATACTCAAAAATTATGAATCATGCGAGGATAAAAGTAGTATTCCATAAACATTGAAAGAAATTGGGATTCCCCACCTGCACTAGCGCTGCAGACTTGGGCCTACGCAAATTAGGTTATGCGCAAGTCAGTCCATTATTTCGCAATCTGGCAACCTGTCACAAAAAAAGTTTTTCTCAATGAAACTTATTTCAGTCATGCCCATTTTTTGTTGTACAAGGCTAAAACATTACCTCTCACCCTAATGACTGGTCCTACTGCGCAGTGTACTAAACATACAGTGTACATCACGTCACGTTGTTGCATTATTAACGCCTTGACCATTGCACATGTTCAGAGCTTGCAAAATTTGCCATGTTTAATCGATCGCAGAAATTTGAAAATTTAAACTTGCAGTTCTACACAGCCCTTTTCTAGGCAATTTTGCTGTAACAAAACATTTATTCACTTAAATTTTCTCTCAAGAAACCGGGAAAGGTTTTTCCAACAGTTTATATCACTCCCGGAATTCCCGGTTGTAATTTATTGTTCTTTAGATATTGTGTTTACAAGCTCTCATAGATGGTGTTACTTTTTCTAACATGAGAAATGTACAGTCTCATGTTGAACTCATGTTATTGATATTCTTCTTCTTTTATAGCGGGCACCCCATATGCAGGGGGCTACTTCAGAATCAAGCTAGTCCTGGGTAAAGATTTTCCACGTGCTCCTCCCAAAGGTTATTTTATTACCAAAGTATTCCATCCAAATGTAGCTGCCAATGGAGAAATTTGTGTCAACACATTGAAGAGAGATTGGAAGTCAAATTTAGGCATTAAACATCTTTTATTGGTAGGTTTTTCTCTGCTTTTCATTTAATTATGAATTAATATATTTCCATGAATTTTCATTTATATGGTAGATGCCTATTATAGTTACAGATTGGTGAACAAGCCATGTTGATATCTTATACCCTTTTCAGCGCGTCTATTCAAAGAATAGTAGAGCCATTCTACTACCCTTGGCATCGGCATTGGCATCCGGTCAACGTTTTTAGTTAGTTTTCTTTGTTTGTTGGTTAAAGTTTTCTTTGTTTGTTGGTTAAAGTTTTTGAATGAGTTTGTTATGATAATGACATTCTTGACATGAAAAGCATTTAGAAGAATACTTTTGGGATGAATGAAAAAGCAAATAAATGATTCCTCGCCTCTAAAGAATATTTAATTCGATGTCTTGGGTATAAAAAGAAATATAAATAGGGTTTATGGAGTAGTTTAAAAAAAAAATGTTTTTATTATTATTATTTTTTATGATAATGACATTTCTGACATGAATAACAATCAAAATGTTTGTCTTGCCATGAATAGAATAGCAAATAAAAGTTTCCTCCCTTCTAAAGAAAGTTAAATTAGGGTTTGGGAAATATAAACAGTAAGTGGAATGTGGGGTAGATGATAACATGATGATAAAGTAGCTGAAGGAATTAGGTTGAGGGTAGGATTTCATGTGGGACAGGGTGGAATTGTATGTAGGGCAGGGTGGGATAGCATGTTGGTCAGGATGCATTGGCATGTTGGACAGGGTGGGTTGGCATGTGGAACAGGGTGGGTTTGCATGTGGAACAGGGTGGATTGGCATGTGGAACAGGATGGGTTGGCATGTGGAACAGGGTAGGTTGGCATGTGGAACAGGGTGGATTGGCATGTGGAACAGGGTGGGTTGGCATGTATGGGTTGGCATGTGGAACAGGGTGGGTTGACAGGAACATGGTGGATTGGCATGTGGAACAGGGTGCTTGGCATGTGGAACAGGGTGGGTTGGCATGTAGAACAGGGTGGGTTGGCATGTAGAACAGGGTGGGTTGGCATGTAGAACAGGGTGGGTTGGCAGGAACAGGTGGATCGACATGTGGGACAGGGTGGAATGGCATGTGGAACATGTAGTGGGGTGTTATCTGGATTTCAGTTGTGATAACATTTGGGTCATGTACGTGGTGGAATGACATATAGTATCTGGTTTTCAGGTGATTACATGAAGTATAGACATGGGATGACATTTGGGACAGGTTGAGATGATTTGTGGGACAGGCTAGAATGTACATTATTAGTGGTGAGGGGATTTGTATCGTTTCTAATGTCTAGTTTGTCATACGTTGAGCAATATTGTTTCACATTATTTTGCTTTAATGTTATTGTACATTTTTCATGTTGCTTGACTTTGCTTGACACACATATTTTCTTAAATTTGAAGTTGTATTACAATCCAGGATGTAGTTGTTGGAATGTGTAGGGGTTGGGGAGGGTACAGGTTGGGAGGGTACAGGTTGGGGAGGGCACAGGTTGGGAGGGTACAGGTTGGGTAGGGTACAGGTTGGGGAGGGTACAGCTTGGGGAGGGTACAGATTGTGGAGGGTACAAGTTGGGGAGGGTACAGGTTGGGGAGGGTACAGGTTGGGGAGGGTACAGGTTGGGGAGGGTACAGGTTGGGGAGGATACAGGTTGGGGAGGGTACAGGTTGGAAAGGAGGCTTATTGACATTCTTTTATTTACAATGGTAAGTCAGGGCCTCTCCTTTCTTTGTTGTTCAATTGATAGAAGTAAAAGAAGGTGTTATAGTTATAAAAACAACTAACTTTTACATGTTTTCTGAGTCACTATATGAGGTAACCTTGAGCTTTGTTTGTCTTAAAATATCTGGGAAAACTAAAGATTTTTGAAACTTGTAGTAAAATGTTGTGAAAATTATTAAAGCAAATGAAAATGTAAGTGCATCTTTCAAAGCTCAAGTTATTTGAAATTATCTGCCCCTGCTACCCTATTTCTGTATATACTTCCCTTCAATAAGCCCATTCTCTATACTAGCTTTGTATAGTCGAGCATACTGTCCTTCTGACAGTTCTTGTTAAGTAATTATTGCATTTGAAAGATTTCACCACTGGTTTGAAAAGTGACCTCGCAGTGTACAGTACAATGTCGTATTTGCAGATCGAAGAATTATTTTGTACATATTTCATTGAAAATTAATTGCCTTTTTTTAATTAATGGAAACACGGTTTGTATAATCATTGAGATGGGGTATAACATGCACTTTACAAGAACATGTTTTGCCCAGTCTCACTATAAAATGAAAAAAAAATAACAATAACTTTGAGTTTATATGATTATTTTGGATCTGCAATTATGACATCACAGTTTTCACTGCAGTCACTTCTCAACACACTAGTGAAATTTTTCAAGTGCAATAACTCCTAAACAGAATCAGATGCCAACATGTGTTTTTTTACCGATTTGTTTCTTTATCACTCTCATATAAATGACAACTTATGAGAATATTCCTGTAGGAAAATGTTGAGAACTGTAGACTTTTAAGGTGGTACTCGCAATTAAACACCCAAGCTTTTTTGACCTCTTTGAAATAATCATTCATAAGTACTGCTTGCGTGGGTGGGCATCATACTTAAATGAAATCAGCATTTTAGAGGACGTATTACTTTTCCCCCACCATATTGTTACCTGTTACCTATCCTCTTCGTACGAGGTGGCACATAAGGCCTCCATAGAGCGTCTCCATTGGTCCTGGTCCTTGGCTGCATTCCGTGTGTCTTTCCAGGTTTTCCTACCTGTGCCATTTCTTTATTTTTTCTACAGTCAGCCAATTTTTTGATCTCCCATGTTTTGTTTTTTGATCCCCCATGATTGATTGTTTTTTATCCCCATGATTTATTGTTTTTTGATCCCCCGATAATTTATTGTTTTTTGATACATGTAAATGTCAGTCAAAAAACTGCCTTCAAGTGTACCATAATGTTTTTAAAGTTTATTTGTTGTTTCTAAAGTTTATTTGTTGTTTCTAAAGTTTATTTGTTGTTTCTAAAGTTTATTTGTTGTTTTTTCTTCACAGACTATAAAATGCTTGCTGATTTATCCAAACCCTGAATCAGCTCTAAATGAAGAGGCTGGTAAACTATTATTAGAACAGTACGACGATTATTTCTCTAGAGCAAAAATGATGACGGAGATCCACGCGGCGCCACCAAGAAATAACAAAGAGTCGCGAGAGATAAATGATCCTTGTTCTTCCTCAGATTCGTCGTCGCTGCAGCCGTCGGCGAAAAAACACGCGGGGGACAAGAAAGCAGCTTTACTGGAAAAAAGAAAGAAAGATAAAAAGAGAACTTTAAAAAGATTATGATAAAGGTAGAAGCAAAATTGATTTGCTGTTTGAGGCATAGACAATCAAGTATGGATTATTGCAGATGAGAGGAACGAGTCAAAGAATGCTCGTGGTAATATTGTGCACCTGTCACGTGATAGAAGTTTTGTAGAAATCCCAAAATATGGTTGGGTATGGTGGCCATTGATCAAATTCAATGCAACATCCCAGTATCCGTGGTGACATTCTTGTACCAATATTTTGAAAGTTACTGATGGATATTTTACCATCGTGGTGGAACGAAGGTGAAACTGTCAATGTAGGCTATTACGAAGTTGTACTATTCGCAGCTAGTTTAAAGGAATTTCCAGTCAAAAGGGTGTATTTTTGTTTTTTGTTAATTCAGGAGGATTTTGAATAACAGCAGTCTCACATTTAAAGGAGCTGCCGGCCGAAAAGTAAGGGCTTTAGATTTTGCCAATTTATGTAGATTTTAACCAATAGAAGTCTCATCACACGGTCTGTTTTTTTACAAAAAAGTTTACCCATCACCCACCAGCAAACAAATTCCAAAAAGTCAATGGGAAAATATGTACAAATTTTGAGTACTCGGGTGGGGATTTGGTAGCTTAGATGATATTCCGTACCGCTGGGTGCAAGAAAGATATAAGCATTATTGTGAGACTCAATTTAAAGGATTAGTTCAGCGGTCAAACAAGTCTATCTTATATAAAAGAGGACTTTAACAGAAACAAAATAAAGCATTCTAAAATCTTATTCCATTAAGGAGATATCTAAGTTTAAAGTTTGGTATCATTTGTGTGAAAACAACTGAAATCAGACTACTGTAGTTGTGATGTCATAGCCTCAGATTCCTTAATATCTTTATGTGTTCTGTAATATTTTGTCCTGTAATATTGTGGCTTAAAAACCATGGGATATGTCAAAGAAGTAGTAAAACTGAAGTTAGAAAGGATATTTATAATATACCACCTACAGAAACTTCAAGAAAAAATAATTTAAATAGTAAAAAGTTTAAACACACTTTCTTTAAAATACATTAACAATTGTTAAGAATATGAGGAATAAGATTCAAACTTTCCATGGTAGACTTACTACACCAGTCATTTCTACACAGATAAGACAGAGCTTTAAACTTCAATATCTCCCTAACGGAATACGATTTTTGAATGCTTTTTCATCATTTTGTTTCTTTTGAAGTCCTCTTTCATATAAGATGGACATGCTTGACCACTAAACTTATTCTTTAAATAAACCCTCCCTTTTCGGCCACCAGCTCCTTTAATAAACAGTGTTAAATGTATTCACTAGAAATCGTCCCTCTTTCCGCATACTGACGAATGTCTTATTTAGGTCAAACGAAAATTGTCGTGAACTACTGAATTGTTATTTCTGCATACTGAGGAATGTCTTTGAAGCTTCATGAAATAAAATTTTGCTTAAAAATATATTTATTGTAAGTACAATTGTCAAAAGATTAGCATTTTCTTTTTCCAATGATATATAAAGCTATATATTACGTTTAGCAACTTTTGTTTCGTCAAGCTTCAAAACTTTTCTGAACTTTCGTCAGTATGCGGAATTGATCATTTCAATTTTGACATTCGTCGCTACACAAATGACATTCGTCACTACGCGAAAAGAGGGACGTAATGACTATTGTTAAATTACACTTGGTGTTAAATGTAATCTGTACCTAGTATGTGCAAAAGAAGTGTGTTGGAATATTCTAGAGATTCCAGAAAAATACACACTCACATTTTGGCTGACTTCTCCTTTAAGAATGTCTCCTGTGGTCTTCTTGAACTTAAGATGTTTTAGTAGATTTTGTTGATTATATTGAGAAAGTTATCATGAAGATTACATCTATCTTATCCTCCAAATATTGGATTTTAGTTGGTCCGCTGAACCAAAGGGTCAGGTCAGCGATCAAGAATGTTCTTACTTCATTACTCAATCTTAAATGGGATAACCTCACCTGCCACCTCCTCCTCCGGAAACTATTTCTCCACCCTCTGCAGGAAAAGTGTTCTTTTCTTCTGGATACCCAGCCATGTTGGCATCCCTGGCAATGACAGGGCTGATACAGCCGCTAAGCTTGCCCTTAACCTCCTCCCTTCCCCTTTTCCCCAAAGCCTCTCTGACATCAAACCGCTTATCGCTTCCCTTGTTCGTGACCGCTGGCAAACCTCATGGAACTCCCAAATTGATAACAAACTCCATGTCATCCAGCCCACAATCCCGATCAAATCCACCATCAAAAACCTTTCTCGTATCGACAACGTTCATATTACCCGTCTTAGAATTGGTCACACCCACCTCACTCACTCCCACCTCCTTATTGGTTCCCCCCAACATCTCTGTAACAATTGCCACTGCATCCTCACAATCCAACACGTTCTCCTTGCTTGCCCCCTGTACAACCTTCCCAGAGCTTCCCTCGCTCCCCACAACTCAATTGCTGAGTTCTTCCAGAAAAATCCTCCGGATAAAATAATCTCCTTCCTTCATCATGCATCCCTCTACAACCATATTTAATTCTCCTCTTCCACCCCCTCTCTACTTTGTTTTTGTTTTACCCATGCACCTCTCTCGATCACAGCTTTCTGGCTTTTGTTCTTGAATTTCTCTCATTCTCCCCCTGGTTTCTTTTCTTCCTACCTCTAAAATGATCTGACCTCTCAGGCACAATTTGACCTTCGTTGTCGTGGTGCCGTTAAGACCTCATCAAACAAACAAACAAGAATGTTCTTCTCTTATAATGGAATTGGAAAAAAAGTTCAGTTCCATCGGTTAAAATGCGGGGAAAATGAGACTTCAAATATTTTATTCATAAAAAAAAAGAACATGGGAAGAAAACAAACCCAATGAATTTAATATTTAAAAATTTCCCAGGTTATTTTGTTATTTAAAAAAATGAAGAAGATAAAGGGTTTAATGAATAAAAGTAAATGCAAATGACAATTCATTGCACTAATTCTTCCACGATTTTCACATTTAGTTAGAACCGCTTAAAATGTTATCATTCCAAATCCGTGGGATAACAGGATTGTAAAAGGAACAGGATTTTGAAGAAACTTTTCCAATTTTGAATTCAATGGAAGTTGGTTTTGAAGTCACAAAATATCAAAATCTATGAAAGACATTTGAGGAGTGTGAGGCTGTGATGTCATCTCTAAGTAGTCTGATTTCAGTAATTTTATCTGATAAAAATCTAAATTTGAACATCTTAGCAGGAAAATATTTCTGACTACTTTCTTTACCTTTTATTGTCCTCATTCATGGAAATGATGGCCACAAAGTTATCCTTCATGCTCATTCCATAACACAAAGGAAATTTCGCATGGGTTTTGTAGACTTTTAAAGGGTATTGGACTGAAATAGTGGGGGCGACGGGGTGCAATATTTCTAGAGACTCTAAAATATTCAGCAAAGCTTGCTGACCTTCTCTTACACAATATATATATATATATATATATATATATATATATATATATATATATATATATATATATATATATATATATATATATATATATATATATATATATATATATATATATATATATATATATATATATATATATATATATATATATATATATATATATATATATATATATATATATATATATATATATATATATATATATATATATATATATATATAGTAGTTAATCTAAGATTCATAAACAATTTACCACATGAGGCAAAGCAGGTCCACAAATATTTGAAAAATTTGCAAAAATGAAGCCTTCACTTATAAGACTAGTGGTCCTTCAAAATGTAATTATACTCTCGACTTAGGTGTTGTCAAGTACTATGTAGGCCAGCTGTATGACTTCCAAATTATGAAGGGTGATGTGTGTACCATATGCATGCATCTTTCTAAACAATTTTGCAAATATATATTACTCTTTGAAACAACAATTTTGCTGCATCGTTTTACCATATTAATGCAGTGAAACAAGTACCTGTATATCTGTGAGGCTATAGTGTATAATTACCACACCCACAGTGGTTGTAGCGGTGATCACGCCCGTTGTGGGTGTGGTGTTGACCCACTGACAATTTGATTTTCGTGTTTGTGAAACGACTGTATCTATGATATTGTCTTGAGAAACAGTATTTGTATAAATGCTTGGATTGTTTTCAGCTTTTCTGGTAACAAATCTGGGATTATTGGGGACCATGGTTCATATGGTTATGTGTTTACAACTAGTATTAGTTGGTTGTGTAATATCCGAAATTCATGAGCCATTTGCTATTAATTCCTCCTTGTTTGTACATGTTCATTCTCATGAAATTATGCAACACAATCAATATATTCCTAAAGAGCCATCATTTATATATATATCCATACATATATATATATATATATATATATATATATATATATATATATATATATATATATATTTATACATATATATATATATATATATTTTATATATATATATATATATATATATATATATATATATATATATATATATATATATATATATATATATATATATATATATATATATATATATATATAAATATATATATATATATATAAATATATAATATACAGCTTCTATTTTCAAAATGGATTTCTATTTTCAAAATGGATTTCTATTTTCAAAATGGATTTCTATTGTCAAAATGGATTTCTATTGTCAAAATGGATTTCTATTGTCAAAATGGACTAAAATAAAGCCTTCACATTACCATTTTACTCTTTTTTTGTGTACAATACAAACTATGTACCAGAATAGAGTTTTTTAAGTACCGAAAAAGGAGTAAAATGGTACTTTAAAGGCTTTATTCCAGTCTATTTTGACAATAAATCCATTTTAAAAATAGAAGCTGTTATATGTATATATATTGTATAAAACAGATGCATTATATTAGTAAATTCGTCAAGCAGGTTTGCGCATTGCATGATGGTTATATAATTATTCACGTGGGATTTCTCCAGACCCTTTATGCAATCTGTTTCTGCTTTTAGCGGGAGCAATCTTAGTTGTTATAAGATTTTAAAGGTCTCTTTAGTGGAACAAGATGTTTGAAAAGTTTTTCATTCTTGGCTTTTCACCTATGATGTAAATCCACTACATATACACTTTGCATTTCTTATTCAAAGTTCAAAAATGATCATGATCAGAATCATTATTCAAATTGAAACAGGGTTTCTTCAAGTGTTTCATGAATGAGGTCGGAACCAATCACAGGGTTTCTTAAAGTCTTTAATGAATGAGGTCGGAACCAATTACATCTCTTCTTTTATTTGCCATCGTACTGGATATCATTTTCTTTTCAAAACGATGTGATTATTTAATCAATACTATTATAAACGATGTGATTATTTAATCAATACTTTTATAAGTGTGAATCATTTTCATCAAGTTGAAAATTTTGAAATCACTTGCATTTTTCTTGTGTGTGAAATTGTGATATTTCTTGGGAGTTTAATTTTGTTTTCACCTAGTGAAGAAATTCTACTATTGATTATTGTTTCTGTCTAAGTGTCAAGTTCTTTTTGTATAAACTTATGATGTGGAAAAAATACGACTTGCCCAAAACTGTTAGTGTGATCCTGGTAATATTCTTTCATTTTTAAAGTCAGCAATTTCATAAAGAAAGAAAAAGAGCAATTCATGATAATTGATAAATCGTCATCTTTGATCTGTAATGTAAATTTGGGTCAAAAAGGTCATTAACAAGTTTTCCTACAACAGGTAAAATTCCAGATTGATGATAAGATTAATCCTGTGTGTGGTGTGTGTGTGTGGGGAGGAGAAGAAGAAGAAGGGGGTAAGATATTAGTTGGTATTTCCTTATAATTTTGATAATATTACACCCCCAATAAAATATTGCCTTGACTCCCTCACTCTACCCACCACTATCTTGTTCCAATATTTTTGAATAGTTAAATGCACTCTAAAACACAACAAACATTTGCAAATTGTACAGATGAACTTGAATTAGTCCTCAATGACATTTCATTAGGGGTGTAAGAAGGACCCTCTCAGTGGGGAGGGCAAGAATGCCAATATTACACAGATACAATATTACACAGATACAAGCAGAAAAATTGCACTGGTAATTTCTGAACATTGCTGCTAAGCAGGGATTCTATTTTTTGTTTAGGGAAAGTTTTTTTTCAAATTTCCTTCACTTTATTTTGCTAATTTGACCAAACTCCATTCATTTGTTTAAAATTTCCAATAATTTGACCTAACTTTTACTACTTTTTTTTCTTCTTTAATTTTGTGTAATTTCCTAATGTTACCTCCCAACCGGGAAGGAGGCATGCAACCATGAAGAAGGCATGCAACCAGGAAGAAGGCATGCAACCAGGAAGAAGGCATGCAACCAGGAAGAAGGCATGCAACCAGGAAGAAGGCATGCAACCAGGAAGAAGGCATGCAACCAGGAAGAAGGCATGCAACCAGGAAGAAGGCATGCAACCAGGAAGAAGGCATGCAACCAGGAAGAAGGCATGCAACCAGGAAGAAGGCATGCAGCCAGGAAGAAGGCATGCAACTAGGAAGAAGGCATGCAAGCAGGAAGAAGGCATGCAAACAGGAAGAAGGCATGCAAGCAGGAAGAAGGCATGCAACCAGGGAGAAGGCATGCAACCAGGAACAAGGCATGCAACCAGGAACAAGGCATGCAACCAGGAACAAGGCATGCAACCAGGAACAAGGCATGCAACCAGGAACAAGGCATGCAACCAGGAACAAGGCATGCAACCAGGAAAAAGGCATGCAACCAGGAAGAAGGCATGCAACCAGGAAGAAGGCATGCAACCAGGAAGAAGGCATGCAACCAGGAAGAAGGCATGCAACCAGGAAGAAGGCATGCAACCAGGAAGAAGGCATGCAACCAGGAAGAAGGCATGCAACCAGGAAGAAGGCATGCAGCCAGGAAGAAGGCATGCAGCCAGGAAGAAGGCATGCAGCCAGGAAGAAGGCATGCACCCAGGAAGAAGGCATGCAACCAGGAAGAAGGCATGCAAGCCAGGAAGAAGGCATGCAAGCCAGGAAGAAGGCATGCAGCCAGGAAGAAGGCATGCAACCAGGAAGAAGGCATGCAACCAGGAAGAAGGCATGCAACCAGGAAGAAGGCATGCAACCAGGAAGAAGGCATGCAACCAGGAAGAAGGCATGCAACCAGGAAGAAGGCATGCAACCAGGAAAAGGCATGCAACCAGGAAAAGGCATGCAACCAGGAAAAGGCATGCAACCAGGAAAAGGCATGCAACCAGGAACAAGGCATGCAACCAGGAACAAGGCATGCAACCAGGAACAAGGCATGCAACCAGGAACAAGGCATGCAACCAGGAACAAGGCATGCAAGCAGGAACAAGGCATGCAAGCAGGAAGAAGGCATGCAAACAGGAAGAAGGCATGCAACCAGGAAGAAGGCATGCAACCAGGAACAGAAGGCATGCAACCAGGAAGAAGGCATGCAACCAGGAAGAAGGCATGCAACCAGGAAGAAGGCATGCAACCAGGAAGAAGGCATGCAACCAGGAAGAAGGCATGCAACCAGGAAGAAGGCATGCAACCAGGAAGAAGGCATGCAACCAGGAAGAAGGCATGCAGCCAGGAAGCAACCAGGAAGAAGGCATGCAACCAGGAAGAAGGCATGCAACCAGGAAGAAGGCATGCAACCAGGAAGAAGGCATGCAACCAGGAAGAAGGCATGCAACCAGGAAGAAGGCATGCAACCAGGAAGAAGGCATGCAACCAGGAAGGTGCAATCTTCTCAGGGGGCAGTTTTCCTAGCTCCTGCTCTCTCTCTTCGTATGCATTTCATGACATGTGGCAAGTTGTTTGTTGCTGAATGAAGGCCAATATACATTTGGCTGAAAATGGGGAGATGAAATCATTGTTTTTATTATTATAGTTTGTTTCCTTAACTCTGAATGTGCAGAAATGATTGGTTAGAAGAGCTTAAAATCTAAGAAGGTAAAGTTTTTTTTTTTTTGGGGGGTTGGGAATAACTATCAGGGGCAGGGGTGCAGATTTATGTCTGAGTTTAAGGGCAAGAAACTTGAGCAGTGGAGAAGCAAGACATCTTTGGAGGGCAAAGGAAGTGAAATTTCCCTAAATGTGTGAGTAGCCCTCTCTCTCCCACCCCTCAAAAAAAAGTATGCAAACCTAAAAGAAGTTGTGTTTACAATTGTTCTGGAAAAGATTTCAATTATTCTCTCCAGATTATTTTCTTTTTTAGCTATGCAATATTTTCTCTTAGTATTTATCAAAGCTTCCCGAAAATATAAGGAAATTATACAAAAATTAAAGCAAATTTCATAAAATGAACCAAATTTAATGAACATAAATAATATATTTTTTTTAATTGAAAGAAATTTCCAGAAAATGCGGAAGGAAATCGAAGCAAATTTTACGGAAATAAAAGAAATTGGGACAAAAATTGAAGCAAATTTCACCAAATGAAGGAAGTTTTACGAAAACTGAAGGTAAATGCACGAAAATTGAAACAAAAACACCCAATTTTGGTTTGAATATGAATCCTTCTCCTTATGAATATCTACCTCCTCCCAACATTGAACCAACTAGCCTTAACAACCTCAGCTTCCCACCCCCTTCATCCTTCTTGGTGACTTCAACGCTCACAACCCTTTGTGGAGCTCTAATACTACCACCCCTAGAGGCAAGCTTATCGAAAACGCTCTTCCTCAGAACAGCCTGTCCTTACTCAACACTAACTCCCCGACCTAACTTCATCCTGCCACAGGCTCTCTCACCTGTATTGACCTGTCTATCTGTTCCCCTAACCTCCTCCCTGATTTTAGATGGAGAGTCACTGCTGACCTCTGTGGTAGTTATCATTACCCTCTTCTTATACACTCCATTCTTCAAATCCCCACTGACCACACCCCCAATTGGAACCTCGAGAAGGCTGACTGGCCCCTTTTTGAAACCCTCTGTGACTCGCATCTCACCCTCCGTCTCCTCGTGGATGAGGATCCCATGTCTAACTTCAGTAATATCCTTACCAACATCGCCACCTGCTCAATTCCCAAAACCTCCAAATCATCCCCCCAACCCCTGATTCTCTGATGACTGCAAAACCGCCATCAAGTACAGGAAAAGAGCCCTCGTGAACTTTAAAACTAACCCGACCACCCATAACCTCAACCTCTTTCGCATCAGCCGTGCCAAAGCCAGACGCACTATCAAGGACAGTAAAACCAACACTTGGAACAACTTCATCTCTTCTCTCACCACCAACACCCCCACTAAGAAGATTTGGAGAATGGTTAACAGCTTCCACGGCAGAGTAGGCACATCTCTCTTGGAATGGTGACCTTCTCACAGCAAAAGGGACATCGTTAACCACCTCGCCGCCTCTTTCAGCAACATCTCATCCTCGACCAACTACTCCAATGCTTTCAAAACCAAAAAAGCTTGTGATGGAGCCCGGAGAATCACTTTTCCCTCCGACAACTCCAAAAGCTACAACACCCCTCTCACCCTTTCTGAATTAAACCAAGCTATCAACGGCGCTGGCTGCACCTCCAAGGGCCAAGATAACATCCCCTACCAGTTCCTGAAACACCCCCCCATCAAGGCCACCACCACCCTACTCACCATCTTTAACCACATTTGGTCCTCACACTCCTTTCCCCTTATTTGGAGGACAGCTATTGTCATCTCCGTCCTTAAACCAGGAAAGGACGGTACCGACCCCTCCAGCTGCCGACCCATCGCCCTCACTTGCTGTCTCTGTAAAATTATGGAAAAAATTATTAATCAGAGACTAAACTGGTTCCTCGAGACCAACAGAATCCTCTCCCATCACCAAAGCGGCTTCCGAAAACGTCGCAATACCTAAGACCAGTTAATTACGCTCGACACCGCTATCCGAGAATCCTTTGGAAAAAAGGAACATCTCATTGCCATATTTTTTGACCTCGAGAAAGCTTTCAACACTACTTGATAATACGGCATTACCCGCAAACTTCACACCATTGGCCTCAGAGGCCACCTCCCCATCTTTATTCAAAACTTCCTTTTACCTAGGCAGTTCCAAGTTCGTATTGGCCACACCCTCTCCAACCCGTACCCCCAAGAAGAGGGCGTCCCCCAAGGCAGCATCCTCTCTCCCACTCTCTTCAACCTGAGCATTAATGACATCGCGAATAACCTTGGCCCCAGCATCAACCGTACCCTCTACGTGGATGATTTTACCACCTTCTACTCCTCCCCTAGCTTTCCTATTGTTGAAAATAGGTTCCAAATTAGCCTCAACCAGCTGCAAGTTTGGAGCAACAATAACGGTTTTTAATTCTCCAAAGACAAGACAGTCTGCATGCACTTTTGTCATTTCAACAACCTCCACCCCAACCCGAACTTTGTGCTCAATGGGAATTGCATCCCTAAAGTTGAACACGCAAGGTTCCTGGGTCTAACTCTAGACCCCAAGCTCACCTACAAGCAACACATCACCAACCTGAAACTAAAATGCAACAGCTCCCTCAACATCCTCCGACTCCTCCCCATCCTCCGACTCCTCCCCAACACTACTTGGGGAGCGGACCGCTATGCTCTCCTCAAAATTTTCAGCTTACCATTCGTGCCAAACTTGACTATGGCAATATTGTCTACTGTGTCGCTCACAATTCATACCTCAACCACATCAACACCATCCAAAATGAAGCCCTCAGGATTTGTCTAGGAGCCCACAGGACCTCCCCAATCACCAGCCTTTATGTTGAAGCCAACGAACTCCCATTTCTACTTAGATGTAGAAAGCTGCTTTTAAGAGTCCTCACCAACACCCAGAACCCTGTTTACAACCTCATTAGGTACCTTAATTTCTCCTCCCTCTTTGATAGGACTAAAACCCTACCCCCTCCCTTCAGCTTACGCATTAAATCAGACCTCTTCCATCTCGGCATCAATCCCGCCAATCTCGGCACCTACTCCTGGTCCACTTTTTCTCCTTGAGCCACCCTTCTTCCTTCTGTCCACCTGGGCCTCTCCACTCATCACAAAACTCAAACCCACCCTAACGTCTCCATCAATCTTCACAACCAAATCAAAGACCAACTCTCAAATTACACCTCCATCTATACTGATGGCTCCAAGGAAGGCAACAAGACAGCTGCTGCTGCCGTCATCCAAGACATCACCCTCAGTAGCAGACTTCCTGACTACTCATCCATCTTTTCTGCCGAGGCTAAGGCCATTCTCCTCGCCCTCAACTTTATTGAGTACTCTCCTCTCAGCCACTTTGCCATTTTCTCCGACTCAAAAAGGCTGTTCTTACTTCATTACTCAATCTTAAATGGGATAACCTCACTTGCCACCTCCTCCTCCGGAAACTATTTTCTCCCACCCTCTCCAGGAAAAGGATTATTTTCTTCTGGATACCCAGCCATGTTGGCATCCCTGGCAATGACAGGGCCGATGCAGCCGCTAAGCTTGCCCTCAACCTCCTCTCTACCCCTTTTCCCAAAACCCTCTCTGACATCAAACCGCTTATCGCTTCCCTTGTTCGTGACTGCTGGCAAACCTCATGGAACTCCCAAATTGATAACAAACTCTATGTCATCCAGCCCACAATCCCGATCAAATCCACCATCAACAACCTCTCTCGTGTCGACAATGTTCATATTACCCGTCTTAGAATTGGTCACACCCACCTCACTCACTCCCACCTCCTTATTGGTTCCCCCCAACCCCTCTGTAACAATTGCCACTGCATCCTTACTATTCATCACGTTCTTCTTGCTTGCCCCCTGTACAACCTCCCCAGAGCCTCCCTCGCTCCCCACAACTCAATTCCTGAGTTCCTCCAAAAAAATCCTCCGGGGAAAATTATCTCCTTCCTTCATCATGCTTCCCTCTACAACCATATTTAATTCTCCTCTTCCACCCCCTCCCTACTTTGTTTTGTTTCACCCATGCACCTCATCTCTCGATCACAGCTTTCTGACTTTTGTTCTTGAATTTCTCTCATTCTCTCCCTGTTTTCTTTCCTTCCTACCTCTGAAATGATCTGACCTCTCAGGCACAATTTGACCCTCGTTGTCGTGGTGCCGTTAAGACCTCATCAAACAAACATGAATCCTTTCAATTTCATTAATTCAAATTTTCATATAAGGGCTTACTCATATTTTTGAGGGGGTGCAACGATACTTTTTCCCCTTAGCATTTCATCTGAGAGGGCAATCGCTTCCTTGACCCTCGGTGATCTGCGCCTATATTGCTAAGGGGTGGATATAGGAAAATGACAATGAGGGGGTTCTGGTTATCATTGAAATGATGGAATTTGTTCAGAGAGGGGTGGTTCCAATCCCCTGGCTACGGCTTAATTGTCTGGGGGAGCAAATTTCTTAGGAAATTTAGGCCAGGGAGGGGGAGGGGAATTTACTGGGGGAAGAGGGGGTAAAATTTACTTTTACACCGGCTCGTCGTCAGGGCTCTATATGCATTGCATATTAATTCCTACCTTTCAATATAAACTCACTTGGTTGGTTGTCTGTCTAGGCCTAGTGATCAGCTAAGAGTCCCGACAGATCATTGACCCCCCTACTCAGTGTGGGAAGTCGTTATACCATTGGGGCCTGCAGGGCCTCATCGCCCTCCGGTCCACCAACTGTTCATATACCGTGATAATTTGCATATCAAGTACCAAATCCTGAATCCAAAATTTTCAGATTATCTGTAAAATATCCGGCGCTATAAAAATAACTAATCACGATTTATACCCCCTTCTCTCTCTCTTCTCCTGGTAATTTCAAGATCGTTCTAAAGGCCCTGTTGTCATGTTGTAAACAAAATTCAGCCAATCATGGATGCCCTCGGATTCTGTACACATTTAATTTTTCTATATGATCGGACGGGTGGAACATTAAAGGTATATGGACGTGTAGCAGCATCTTATGCTAAACTGCTTTAAAATCCATGAAAAATGATGAAAATAAAAAAAATCATCTCATCCAAATCGGTTACTAAAAAATTGACCATTTTAGATCATTTTGAATTTTCAGGCCAAAATATCAAAATATGCACAAAAAATTCCTCTTGAAGTTCATCTTGTGACGTTTGGCAGGGCGGAAGTTCCTATTTCCTTATGTAAACCCTTTTTTTTTCAATTGCTAGTTACACATTTGTGAAAAATGGAAAAGGATTTTAACCAAACGCTTTTAAGTGTTGACCATACTCTTAATAAAAATCTAGCAAGAATACATTTTGTCATCATTTTCAGGAACTAAAATTTAGGAAAAAATATAAAGAATTACATAAAGCTTTTCAGCTACTCGCCTGGTCATACATCACAAATTTAACATACATTATGCATTCACTGCAGATCGCTAAAACTTCAATCAATCATAATTCAAAAACTATACGTGCTATGAACAAGATTGAATTCTCTAGGCGTCCATAAACCATTACAAATAATTTCGCAAACCAAGGATGTACGAACACATCTTTGCTCAAACTTAGCTGTGTTAATAATTTGCAAAAACATGAAATATTTATTGCTTCTTGAAACCTCTTTTAGCATAGTACAAAAGCCGGTGTTACATATTGAATAGTTTGTAATCGAAAAGAAGAAGTAAAAGGGATTAAGGTAAAAACAGTGGTGCAGATCTGAGCTAAACCTTTAACTAGGGAGGCATCAATCTATAATGTTAAAAGCTATCGACATGCAGCAATGCTACCCTCCCCCAACCCCCACCCCTACTTCTAAAAAAAAAAAAAAAAAGAAAATGGGTTGATTCACTATAAAAGACACACACAAAAAAAACCCCAAAAAACCTAAACTTGTCCGCTAAAGAATTTAGTAACAAGCAGCCATACACGTTACTTACAGGTAACGGAATATATTCTCGGATGTATTTTCGTTACACTAAAACAATAGATTGATTAATATCCTAATAATTGTATCAATTTATTAACTGAAAATACTTCAAATATATAAAATTACAGTCCCCCTCAAAAGTAAGGGGTTCTTCTCCCCCAGCCGCGCACCTCCCCCTCCCGCTTATAATCTCCACTGGATAGGAAGCAGACAAACACGAGAAGAAAGATTAAGAAGAGACTCTTTTTTTACGATACACGAGCATATTATTTGCTGCCACCCTTTTAAACAAAAATAATTGGGGGAAAGTGGGTGAGTGGGAAATGGTACACATCTATTCATGACACAAACAGACAACCTGACAAACAGACAAAGGGCCTGTAGAAGTATTCATTTCTGGTGGCATATGCTGATTGGGGAAGGGGCGGTCCAGGAAGAACCAGGATAAAATGTCAGGGGGCAAGCTAAACCAAACCAAAACAGGAATGTTGTGATAACATGTTTTATGTGAGCAGTTTTGTCATAATCAAGGAAATATCATTGAGACGGTGCAGAGTCTTATAAACGGGGAGCAGAAAGAAATGTACTCCCCGAACAACTGAAAGGTTTTCTTTCGATTGGGAAAATTGGAAAATTATCAACAAGAAATTGGAAGAAATTTCGGTAAAATCATTGGAAATTTTGGTTAAAATTTGAGAACATTTTCCGATAATTGATGAAAATTTACCAAAAATCGAAAACAAATGGCCCTCTGAATTAAAGAAATTGTTCAAAACATGAAGAAAATGGCATGAGAATGATAGAAATTCCTAAAAATTAAAGGGATATCCAAAAAATTCCCCTAAAATAAAAGAAAACTTTCAAAAATTGAAGAAAAATTACCCCAAAATGAAGGAAATTTCTCGAAAATTGAAGAAAGTTTACCTAAAATCGAAAAACAAAATTGCTCCAAAATGAATGAAATTGAAGGAAAGTTAACCGAAAATGGAAGAAAAATTATTCCAAAATGAATGAAATTTCCGAAAATTACAAGAAAATGAAATAAAACCCAAACATTGAAAAAAAATGTTATTACAAATATATTATCACAAAATATTGAAGGAAATTTGGAAGAACATTTTCCGAAATAAAAGATAAATAAAAAAATGTCCAAAATGAAGGAACTTTTCTAAAAATTATACGAAAATGAAGGAAATTTCTTTATGATTTAAAGTGATTTCCCAAAATTTACCAAAAATTGAAGAAAAAGTGAACGAAATTTTATAAAACAATGAAGGAAATTTACCGAAAATCGAAGAAAAATTGCCCCCAAATAAACAGATAAAAGAGTTTCCGAAAATTGAAAAAATAACACAAGAATTAAGAAAACTGCCTTAAGTTGAAAGAGATATAAAATTAAAGGAAATTGAAGAAATATTGCCCCAAAATGAACGAAATTTCCGAAAATGGCACGAGAATAAAAGAAATTTCCCGAAGATCGAAAGAGATTTCCTAAACATTGAATACAATTTCCCGAAAATTTAGAATAATTGATCTCTTGAAGAACTAATCAAAGGGTATCTAATCTGACGTAAAGTTTGACATAATCCAGGCTTATTTCATATAGAAATAAATATAACAAATCTTCTGACCAAATTTCATATCTCAACTCGTTTTGATATATTCTTTTCCAATGATATACGTTACCCATTTGGGCGGCCCACTTTGGAAAGCAAATGATATAAATTTTCCATTATTATTGGAAATGTTGGTAAAATTTGACATTTCCCGAAAATTGCTGAAGATTGACAAATATCTTATGAAGATTGAAGGAAATTTTCCGAAAATAAAGGAAATTTTTCAAAAATTGACGGTTCCCGAAAATCACGGGAGATTTCCCGATTAGTTGATTAGCAGCAACACTCGTCTGTTTGTTGAAACTTAATTTACTAGTAAGCGGAAATTTGTCTTTGGTTCTTGCCATTCTTTGAGATGTAACCTCCACAATGCCTTAACAAAATGTCCTTAGTGGAAGGAGGGGGAAGGGAGGGGGTGGGGAGGGGAGGGGGAGGAGGGGGAAATACACAAAAGGGAACTTTTCGATTTCTCACCCCACCCCTTCGCTACCAAATTACGGTTGATATAGCTGAATAAGCTGTTTTTTCTTCTTGTTTTTATTTTCTTTTGGTTTTGCAAAACTCTACATTCTTCTGTAACATTATCATGTTGACTGGTTGAGGTGTTTTGATTTTTGTACAATCCATACTTAGGGCCTAGTAGTTTGGGAGTATATTTTCTTTTAAAAGAAAGAAAAGAACAGAACGAAGTAGATATCAGGGAATTTGATCTGCACGTGACTGTTATGACATTTGAAACCTAAAAAAGAAAAGAATGCAGTTAAATTTGTTTTGTTGTATATAAACGAAGGGTGGGGATGAGGGAAGGGTGTCAAAATGCTCAAATGGGGACCACTTTGCTAAGTGGGGGGGGGGGGGGTACGACCTCCAGTAAGTGTGTTAAAAAAAGCCCCGCCTTTCCTATGCCCCTGCTCAATGCCGTGCAAATTAAGTAAATCACGACACCAAAGATTTGACCAAGGCAAGACACATAGACAGATAATATATTGCGATTTAGAAATCGGGAATACCAGTCTCGCACTGCTTCACCCTCCCCATCACCCCGTTCTCCTGTCTCTCCCCTTTGACAGTTATGTGGTTGACGCCTGGCAGCCCGTGAACGTTGATATTCGACAGTAACTCTTGCAATCAAAATATGCTTTGAGTGGGAACAGTTATCAATGGACAAAGTAACTAGGAACCTAGAAACGTGTGCATAGGCCTGTATCCTATTTTTTTAAGCAAAAAACAATCAAAAACAAAAATGACAACTTTAAGTACCCCTTTTCTAGACTATTGAAAACACCCAAACCAGAAAAACTGAATTTGTAGGCTCTTTAAAATGTTTCCAATTGCAAATTAATGTGTAAATTGTAGGGTTTTGCAGGGGCAGCGGTCAAGATAAAATGTCTAATGGGGGAAGGAAAGGGGGGCAAGGAGGGGGGGTGACGGGGGGGGGGGGAATCAAACCAAAACACGCTTGATGTCTGGATGTGTATGATAAGGTATTTTATGAGCAGTTTTGTTATGATTAATGAAACATACTGGGACAAGTGTGCAGTCCTATAACCAGGGAGCAGAAGGAAAGATGTTCCCTTGAAAGATTTTCTTTTGATTAGGAAAATTGGGAAATTAAAAAAAAAAAAATTCCTAATAATAAAATCATTGCCCCCAAAAGGAAAGAAATTTTCCAAAAATTGAAACAGATATATCACAAACATATGAAGGAAATTACCCAAAGATTAAAGAAAACTTTCGAAAATCAACGAAAAATTGTCCCAAAATGATAGAAAATTCCGAAAATTGTACGAGAATGAAAGAAAATTTCCAAACATTGATTGAAATTTTCCGAAATTTTAGAAAAATTTACTGAAAATGAGGAAAAAGTGCCCCAAAATGAAAGAAATTTACCGAAAATTTACCAAAAAACGAAGAAAATTTGCTCCAAAATGAAGGAAACTTCACAAACATTTGGGGAAATTTCCCAAACATTGCAGAAAATTGCACAAGAATTAAGGAAATTGCAGAAAATTGAAAGACAGTTCCCAAATATTGAAGAAAACTCACCGAAGATTGAAGAAAAAAATTTAACAAAAATCGGAGAAAAATGCCCCAAAATGAAGGAAAATGACCAAAAACTCAAGAATTTTTTTCGAAAATCCAAGAAAAATAACACGAGGAATATAGGAAATTTCACAAAGATTAAAAGGGATTTCCCCAAAATTGATAGAAATGTCCCGGAAAATTGAAGAAAATTTACATAAGCCGTGACTAAGAATTATCTCATGGTAAAAAAAAAAAAAAAATGTTCGGAAAATCCCAGGGAAGGGGGATGGGGGAGGGGGGGGGGGGTGACTACTGGTTCCGCTTCTGGTTGTTTGGATGTATTTAATTTTCTTTTAAGGCATATTTCTTAGTAGGCCCAATATACAATTTTGTTTAACTGCTATATCTATGAAAGAAAAAAAGCAATCGCAAGTACTTTAAACTTAATCAAAAATGAGATGAATTTATTCACACCATTTGAAAATTGTAAAGCTGGTCTCAGCAATTTGGACTATTCCCCGGTTACCCCTCCCCACTCACTTTCTAATTTGCTTTTCCAACTATGGTTAATGAACGTTCACCTAAATTCGCGTCTGAAAATAACAAATCGATATCAGCTATTAATAATTAGTATTTATTAGTATTGCAAATTGTAGCTTATTGTATGGATATCATTTATCCTTTATTTCCCCCGCGAATGTAATCATCTCTTTCAAAACCGTTAATCATGTCTGAAAAAGAAAACATCTATGATTAATCCGTTAATAAAACATCACCTTAACAGGTTGCATACATTTAGAAATAGTCAATAAGCCCCGCCCACTTAAATCAGTCATTTAATTAAATTCGTATCCATATTTTCTTGCTAAATAAACAATATGTTGAAAATTCATTGTAGAATCGATAGGATATAGTAATAATATATATTTCGGAGCACAAATTTAATAATTGAGAGGAGCGTTTTCAAAGAATTAGTTGCAAGAACAAATGTTTACACCTGTTGTGATTCTTACTTGCAACCATATGACTTCATGGCAGGTCATTGCGCGAAAAGTTTCGGGATGTTGAATCTTAGTTGCAATGTACACACAATCGCTTTGATTTTAGCATACAGTATAATCTGTATGCGATACTGTGTTTAGTGTACACAGGGCTGGTGCTGACGAGACACGCAGAGTACAGTCGCTGGACGGGACCTAGGCCATCCTTGGACAAGAAATATAGGAATTTTTCACCAAGCGATCTTATTTGTATTAAAGTGGATAGAGGAGACTTCTTTCCAGAATGAATGACGTGATTTCTTGTTCAAAGACAACGGAATTGATTTAATTCTTGTGATGTTAAGACGGCTTAAATCTAAATTTGCTTTTTTACCTTGAAGGACAGTTCAAAAGTAATGTAACGTTAGCCTGTAGGCCTATGCTTACTCAAAACTTTAAAATGACACCGGGAAGATATGTTATTAAACTTTAAGAATCAAACTAGACTTAGAAAGAAGTTAACATTTAAATCATGTACAATTGTTTGCAATAACCAACCAATTTTTGGGAAGTGAGGCAACAAATTTGAGGTTCAAGGTCCAGCGTTAAGCCTAACTAAGTACTTAGTTCGTTGTTCCTTATGTGAGATATAATGAATACTGTATTTCACTATTTGATTGACAGTAAGAGTCCTGCCAATGAAAGGGCCACAGTGCAACCAAAATGCGTCTAAAGTATTTATTGAAAAATATAGTTAGGGTAATATCCATCCTTACTTGTGGATATGTGTTCCTGTTTTTGATGAGGTCGAAAGAAAATCTCTCGGCCGAAACACGATTTCAGCGACGTACATACCTTGATGACCAAGAGGCTGAGAGCCAAGGTGGACCATACTACGAAGGGCCATTTATTGCTCCCGGACAACCTCTGAACGTTCACCACAGAAAACAGTTGAAACAGATTAATGCATTGTATGACGAAAACTTGAACCAAACAAAGCTAAGCTTGAACTTGACAGAAAATGTTCAAAACAGAAAAAAGGAACAAAATATAGGCCTACACGTATATAATAAAGATGATACAGTTACAAAAATTAGTATAGAACTGAAAAATCGAACAAAAGTTAATGAAAATAGTAAAGAAAAATTTAATATATCGATACATAACCCAGAGCCGCTAAAAATTCCATTCCAAGGAAGCCAACACGAGACCACTTTAGATGATATATTTATTGGAGTGAAAACTACTTACAGTTACCATCGTCATAGACTTCAAGTCCTTCTAGAAACCTGGTTTCAGGATGCTGTTAAACAGGTGTGTATATTCTTATTTCGGTAAAATCTTAGTATAGCGTTACAACTTTGGCAAAATATGTTTCTTGTATTGTAATGCAACCGTTATAAACGTAACTGAAAATTGTAAAGATTTTTTGCTGATTTGATCCATTGGTTTGAATAATTGTAACTGAAATTTTTGTCCAAGAATACAAATATTAATGAAAAAGAAATATACGAATCGGAAAGTAAACTTACTTCATTAAACAATTTAATGCAATTGTATGGTGTTCCCCTTATTTCTTTTTGGTAGAATATTTACTTTGAAATGGTAGGTTTGATATTTACCAGGATTTTACACCACATCCACTCATTTTTGTGCTTCTGCAGCCAAGGATAAGGAAGCCTTTTGACCCATATTATACTCTTTAAGATCCTTGTTGGTGCTGTGATTTTAGATCCAGTTTTTAGCGTCTGCCCCTCTTCTAATGACAGCCATACTTAATACTACAGGTAGCTGTATGCTTTTAGTTAGGGGGCAAAATATGTTTGGGGGGCAAAATATGTTTGGTTAGGCCAAAACATTTTTTCATTTTAAAAATAAGGCATGGATGTTTGTATTTATTTGTTCATTTATGAAACTCTTGAAGAGATTCCCCACGCCCATGGCAATCTCCCCTTGATAAACACTAACTTTGGATTAATCTTCACTGTATGAATTGTTGCTACTTGTTTTGCGTTCAGTGTCAAGCAGGAGGTTCAAGTCAAGAATCTGGTCGAAGTGCACCAGACCTTTGTAACTTATATCTTATTTATTTAGATGCAATGAGATCTCATTAGAAATCTCTTGTTTAATAACATGTACAGTGTTACAGTGTACAGTACACAAAAAATTATACACAGGACCTGAAAAGCACTGATTATTTGAACTATATTTTTAAGCGGGTAAAAAATTAATTATATAAAACCCTGCTGTACTTCGGAGATAATCCATAATGGAAGACTCAAAATATTATTTGTGTAGCTCTGGACGATTCAGATTTTTAGATTTTTGGTCATTTTTCAAAGGCAAATACATACAAATGGGAGCACCAACCAGTACAAAGGAATATTGGAAGGCAATAAAAGTTACAAACCAATATGGCAAAATTGGCAAAATAATTGAAGGCTGCAATTTGATCAATCAGGCTTTTTTTCTGAACGATGTTGTAATTTTTGCGGGAGTCGTTGCACTCAAATGCCTGAATTATTGTCTCTAAAGTGGAGGTGAGATGGATTTCAATTTTGTGTGGTTTGATTGGTCGCAATAACAATGTGCACTTGTACTGATAGGCCAATCAGTACTTTTTGTTTTAGAATCAAATGTACGCCTATACATTTCAATCATGATAGACGTCCTTTAAATGGGTGTTGAAATTATTTTGTTGAGATTGTAAAGCTCTTTCTGATAAATATTGAATCTCTCCCTGTCCGTACTCTCTTTTGACTGTAAGAAATCATGTTTTTGTAAATTGTGTTGTGCATGAAATTGCATAAATTTGTGTATTAATATCGACAGCAATCAAACAGGATTTTGTAGGTATTAAAGTCTGGTCTTTTCTTCATTGAATATGATAGAAATAATAATTGCAGTTTAAGTCATCTAAAGAAATTCCACATTGTACCAAGCAATGTTAGCATAAATTTTTTAGTTTTTTAAAACGTTAATTCTGTCAATATAAACATACTTGAGAGCGACCATTTTGTTCATACTCCCGTCTTTAAGATGATGTCAAACACCCAGTACAGATTAAAATATTATTGTATTTCTTTATAATCTATTGCAAGTTTTTTAACTTTTAAGATTTATTTTTACCTTTTGCATGGGTCTGTTGATTTTCATTTTTATATGATATTAATAATTCAAGCTCTTAGAACTTCATGACAAAGCATTTTGGAAAGAAAATTCTAAAGCAAATTGTAGCACATGCAAATTATGTCATCATTGCCATGATTTCAACACAGAATAAAACAAACTGGCAGCCCCCATATTAAAACTTCAAACTTGGATAACATGATAATGGAATAAGATTTTATGATCAGGTTTTTGGTAGTTGGTTTAGTTTTTAATTCTCTATCATATATCAAGCGAGAAAATTTGACATAATGTCGCCTTTAAAGAACTACTGCATGAACGTGTCAATGACAGAATACAGTATTGTATTGTATTCAAGAATTGTAAAGAAATTTGAGTTTATTCATTTTATAGTTATGGATAACCAGGGTGGACACTGGACACTGGAAAATATAGTAGACCACATCACCAATGGTCCCAGAAAAATATAGTAGACCACATCACCAATGGTTCCAGAAAAATATAGTAGACCACATCACCAATAGTCCCAGAAAAATGTAGTAGACCACATCACCAATGGTTCCAGAAAAATGTAGTAGACCACATCACCAATAGTCCCAGAAAAATATAGTAGACCACATCACCAATAGTCTCAGAAAAATGTAGTAGACCACATCACCAATGGTCCAAGAAAAATATAGTAGACCACATCACCAATAGTCCCAGAAAAATGTAGTAGACCACATCACCAATGGTCCAAGAAAAATATAGTAGACCACATCACCAATAGTCCCAGAAAAATGTAGTAGACCACATCACCAATGGTCCAAGAAAAATATAGTAGACCACATCACCAGTGGTCTCAAAAAAATATAGTAGACCACATTACCAATGGTCTTAGAAAAATATAGTAGACCACATCACCAATGGTTTTAGAAAAACATAGTAGACCACATCATCAATGGTCCCAGAAAAATATAGTGGACCACATCACCAATGGTCCCAGAAAAATATAGTAGACCACATCACCAATGGTCCCAGAAAAATATAGTAGACCACATCACCAATAGTCCCAGAAAAATATAGTAGACCACATCACCAATGGTCCCAGAAAAATATAGTAGACCACATCACCAATGGTCCCATCAATTTTTTCAGGTCTTCAGGAAGAAAAAGAGGAGGAGAAGAAAAGAAAGGAAAAGGGGAGAAAGAAAAGAGGAATATGAAAAAATGGGGAGGAATGGGGAGAAAAAGTGTGAAAAAACGACAGAAAGAAAGAAAGAGAGGAGAGAAGACAGAAATACAATTTTCTTTGCATTGTTATTGGTTGTTGCGGTATACTGTACTTGCAGAAATTTTCATCAAGACTTTCTATGGTCCCAGAAAACAAAATACTCCCCCCTCCCCGCTGCATTTTTACTACTCCTACTATTTTATGGTTCATACACGTACAGTACATATCTCATACTTGTAAATATACTGCATGCATAGGTACATGTAAATGTTATGACAGGGTCCAATATATAGCTGTACAGTACTTCAGCTAACAAATGCACCCCTTTTTGCCATTTTCTTGATGAAAAGCAAAGAAGCATTGATGTCAAATTTCTGTAAAAAAGTACAAAGTCTTAAGTAGAACAACCATTATTAAACAATGCAGATACCATATTTGATTTGAGTCATGTTCATAGTCTGTTATTTCTTTTGTGCAAACTTTGTGTTAAATGATCGATAACTTTAGACAACTGCTCAAATCTTTATATAATTTGTTATACAGTATTTGTTTCCTTAACTTAAGTTTGTGAAATATGTCAGACTTGATTTGGGGTAAAAATTTAATTAATTGTTTTGTGTTAATTAGCTGCTCCCTTTCCAAAAGTTGTGATGATTAAAAAACATTTGAATTACATAAGAAAATGAAGTTCTTCCCATTCATGCAGTACAAATTTATAGTTCATGAAAAAAACATATTAAAAAAATAGCCACAAGTTACAGTACTGTACCTCTGAAAAGCTGTAGGACATGTAGGAAAGTTTAAAATGCATAAAAACAACAAAAAAGAACGAAAAACAAGAAAAGTTTACATACACTTTTAAAGAAATTCACCTGTTGTAAAATGGACTAAACCAAATACTCCTGGTTGTGCATCACCAGGATTTAATGCAGGTCATGAGAATGCAAATACTCCATATATTTTATAATATGTATTAAATCTCCAACCGGTCGTCGCACGACCTGTTTGGACATGCACTTTTAAAAAAAATATTTTACTTTGTCAAAATAGGCCAACAGCAGTTATTTAAAAGAACTTTAATAGTTTTTTCAGAAAGTGTAACGTTTTGATGGGGGTTATGTTATGTTGAAGATTTTGAGAAAAAATGGGTTGAAATAAAAAGATGATTAAAAAACCACACAAAATTTAACAAAAATATGATTTTTTTTCAAAGATTTACTTGCCTATACTTCCAGACCTAGTTTTTTCTGTGAAAAGCTGTGTACAACTGTCAAAGACATCAATGCATCCAATTCCAGTAAATTTTGACTGCCCCTATCATCAATATCTTTTTTGGCAAAGGTTGTGAAAAATATCATGATCTTTAGCTTTTTAAGACAAATTGTGGAAAAATTGAAGCTAACCATTGCGATACAACTCACCTATGCGAAAGGCCAATTCACATGCTTTCGATTGAAATCAAAAAGAGCAACTCGATATTTAAGTATGAAAACAAATCCTAGTCTAGCGGTAATGTGTGGGATTACTGTGTGGGCGCCTCTGGTTTAAATACCACACCATGAGCGCATCTTTGTTTTTGCGAGTAATTATAGCGGTGATTTTTTGGGGGTTATTTTTATTGTTTTTGCAAATTTTTTTGAGAAAAAAATTTAGACTGGTATCATTAGAAAATTTTTTTTCACAATCTAAATGTAAAAAAAAAACCTTATTAACTAGAAATAATACAAGCTCAAAAAATTGAGCAATTTTGACCTAATTTTTGCCTACATTTTGCGTTTTCATTTTTGATATTTTCTTTGTTTTGAATTTTTTATTGAAAAATATATTGTCTTACCATTCACATAAACCAAACTTGTAGTGATAGAAAATGTCAAGAAAGTTGTGAAATTTAAGTTAAAAAAAAAAAAAAAAAATTACCAAAAAATTAGTCACATTTTGAACACGCTGGTGATTTAAGGGTTAAAACAATGTAGCTATTGTTGACAGTCTGTCCATCTATCATTACAATCTGAGTTTACAGTTTCAGAACAGGTCAATTATGTAATAGGTTTATGAGAAAGAAAAAGACAATATTTAACAATATTCAGTCACAGGTGTTGAATGACAATGTACAGTGGTCAGTATGATTGGCCCTCTTCCACTGACCACTGTGACCACTGTGGAGTTTCATTAGTGAATTTTGACCACAGTGTAATCCTTAAGAAAGCTGGTACAGGTCACGTCCCTCAATAAATTTATCAGTCATTTACATTTGAAGGAATATTCCCATGTTTTTTGTAACATTTCATAATAAGAAAGAGAATAATTTCAGAAACATTTTAGTACAAAAATCATGTTGATATGTTATTCCTACAAGGAGATATTAAAATTTTAAGGTTCACAAAAAATGCCAATAAACGAATAGGAAAAGGGTGGGTATGACATTATACCAAAATTTAAGTACTAAAAGAAATTTGCACACTAATGAATACATAACAAGTCCAGTACAGCGGTAAGTGTTCGGGATGGGATGTTCATGTACATGGCCCCCGGTCGAACATCAAGCAGGATGCAGCATGGCTTTATTTTTCCACGAGTAATTACAGCTGTGATTATTAATTGTTTATTTTCATAATTTTTGCATGTTTTGTTTTGAGAACAATTTAGACTGGTATCAATGGAAAGGAATTTTCACTGACAATTTAAATATGTAAAAAATTCCTCCATTTTCATTATTTACAAGAAATAATACAAGCTCAAATAAATTGAGCAATTTTAACCTAGTTTTGCCTAAAATTTGCAAATTTTCATATTTTTATATTTCTTTATTTCAAAATTGTATTGAAAAGTTTATTGTCTTAGCATTCATATAAACCAACCTTGTAGTGATACAAAGCAAAAGGAAAGTTATGAAAATTGATTTTAAAAATAAAGTTCCAAAAAATTACAATCATGTTTTGGACCCCCTGGGACTCATAAGGATTAACAAAATGTTTCTTAATTTTTGTTTTTTTACTGTAGAAATTAATCCTGGCTACGTTACTATCATTAGTTTGTAATGTGTAGAGGCTGCATGTATGTGAGTTAAGTGGAGGGGGCAAGGTTGGCTGGGAGTAGTGGGAGTGGTCAGATCTCACTGAATAATGGTCAGATCTCACTGAATAATGTACAGCTAATAAAGGCATTTACTGAATTTTGTTTATTATATAACAGGTGGAAGTTCCCTTTCAAGATTGTCAATTTAAATCACTTTTGTCACATACAGCACAAACCCTTGCTGTAAGTTATGAACATTAGAAGAACGTACAAAATATTTCTTTGAAAATATAGAACCTAATTTTCCAGGACATTTTTGTTATCAAAACAAGTTTGGAGTGTAAGGATGCTTAAGATAAGGGAAGCATCTTTCAAAGTTTCTTTGTTACCAGGGGGAACAATGAAAGGTGGGTGGAATCCAGGGTTCTGAAGGGCTTAGTTCATATCTATATTTTCCTAGACAGGAACAAGGGGTCACCAAGACCCACAATTGAAATCACATGATTTGCTGCAGATGATAAACAATGTACCTGTTACTTGGATTTTTTTGTTTTAAGTTTGGATGTTGTTGTATCTGGATAAATCACCCGTAGACTATTATTTTTAAAACTAATGTCTAAAACAGGTGTGAGGCCTACAATATTTTTAAAGCTAGGTTATTGCCCTGGTTTCTTATCTTGAAAATGGTTCATGGTAAGTCATCATCTGTTTAGGTGTAGTGCTTTCATGATTTGTCAGTTATTACAGTTGAATGTTACTGTTTTTTCCATGATATCAAAAATTCTCAAATACTGTATCTTGCATAAAGGGAGGGGAAGGGGGGGGGGGGGGGGACAAGCGACATGAGGGACAAATAAAAAAACATAAGGTTTTAAAAACACTGTCCCCTCCTACTTTCAGTGTTTGACAAATCATATAGATGTATGGCTGCCTGGGACAACCACAAACAATATCTGGTCAACCATGACATTAACTTGACCTACCATGATGGATAACTTTGGTTTTTAGCAAAATTTTATAGCATGTATACACCAAAATCTCCACAGGCAACCGCATTTGACTTTTATGACTCGAAAAACACAAAATCAGATACTCCCCCCCCACACACGCACATCCCACACACACACACTCCGCACACTCCCCCCATCCCCACACACTCCCCCCACACACCCACGCCTCCCACACACCCACACACACTCCACACACACACCCACCCCTCCACATCCTCAACCCACGCACAGTCCCCCCTCCCCACACACCCCCACACACACCCCACACCCTACACACACACCCCACACACATACCCCCCCACACACACCCCACACACACACTTTGTGCAGGAGAATTACAACTGTGGTCAGGGACCGCGGAGCAAATTTTAAAGTGGGGAGAGGGCGCTGAAAAAGTAAATGACGAAATAGAAAGTGTCATCATATTCATATTCATATTTGTTCGACAGCGACGACGAGTGAACACACAATTACAATGACAGGGTCGTCACCTGCGTATTCGGTTATGATAGTAACAATGCTATCACGAAACGCTTAATACGACCCGGACGAGAACACAGGTACGACGTACGGACAGACATAACATCGACAACCAAGTTAATGTCCACGGCCTTTGATAACCAGTTGTGGTTTATGGTGTCTACCCAACCTAGGCTGGAACCCAGGGCCTTATTTGTACACTTAATTCACAATGATATTGGTAGGCATGGGCATAGGAAGGAGGGAAGGAGAGGGCAAGAACTAAAAACAATAGAAAAATTTCCTTCATTTTTGGGCACTTTTCTTAATATTTTGGTGAATTATTTGTCAATTTAAGGAAAATTTTGTTCATTTTTGTGCAACTTTGTTCAATTTTCTGGAAATTTGGGCACTTTCCTTAGAATTCACGGACAATTTTAGGGGTATTTTGTTCAATTTTTGGTAAAAGGTCTTCAATTTGGGCTATTTTTTCCAGTCATAGGGGATTTTTTTTTCATTTTTAGCTATTTTCTGAAATTTCCTTCATTTTTAAACAATTTTTTTGGGGAGGAAATATTTGTCAATTTTGGAAAAAAATCAGTTTGTAGACAAATTTGACAAAAATTTTAAATAACTTTACCATATATTTGTAAACAATTTGTCAATTTCGGGAAATTTTGTTCGTTTGTAGGCAATTTTACAGAAATTTTGTTAATTTCTTGGCAACTTTCTTCGATTTTGAGGGAATTTGGTAAATTTTCGGAGATTTTGTTAACAAATTTGACCAAAAATTCAAATAATTGCTTCCAAATTTCATTCAATTTTACCAATTGTTTAAAGGGGGAGCCCCCCTGCCCCCACCCATGTCTCCGTGCTCCTTGGTGGTATCTTGATACAGTACAGTGTGTCATATTTCTGTGAATTGTGAATAATAAAACAAACGTTTGTGAAACATTGCAACTGAATTTGAATTAATAAATGCAAGAAATGTAAATGTTTTATGGTTCCTGTTTGAAGATCTCAAGTTTGACAAAAAATCTTAAAGAATATTGCCACGGAATTTCATTTTAATGTATCTGATAGAGCAAAATTTAAGAAACAGATTGGTCAAAAAACATGTAGATATCTCATTCCTAGAAGAAGTTATTGAACTTTAAAGATTTTTCTTTCCTCCACAAAACTGACTTTTGTCCTTAATAATCTTGATGTATTTCTTTGAAAAATAATCACCAATTTTTCATGATTCAAATATAAGTTACAAGAACAGATGGGAAAAAAATTATTGTACATTTTATTCTACACTTATTTTTAATAATTTTTGCAGAACAAAATGTTCCCAATCATTTTAGAAAATATGAAATTAATTTTCAAAGAAGTACATAAAGAATAGTACAGAAGTGCTGTGATGACATCATAATGATGACTTAAATTCAGACCAACAATCTCTTGTACTCCGACAAGAAAAATCTTTAAAATTCAATAATTTTTTGTAGGAATGAGAATTAACTTGGTTTTTCACTAATGTGTTTCTTTTATTGTCCTCTATTAAATACATTATAATGAAATTCCACGGGAATATTCCTTCAAATGTTATGTACCTAAATTAACAATCTTGCTTATATAATAATATGATAGAGTGATATATTTCTTTTATGTCCTTTGAACTAGCTTCTGATGATTCTGTTATTCTCAGGAAAAAAGGAGCCTTGTCATTTTTTTACTGACACCAAGTTTCCAAATCTACAGACTCACTAAGCCTACAATTATACCCAGAATATGAAAAAGAACTAGTTCTATTGGGGATAAATAATAATCATATTGTTATCAACAGGTGGTACTAGGCTTGGCAAAAATGCAAAGCAAATGGGTTAATTCTTAACTGAGTCAATGTTTGTATGATTTTCTTAATATGAGTCACAGCAAGTGACCAAATAGCTGTCTTTGAGTTGATCTTGGTGTAATTTTTTAATTGCCATTAAATCCCCAGGGTTTCTTTCACTTATGTAAGGACGTATTGTTAATGCTATTCAGTTAGAAAAGAACTGCTGTGGTACAGTACTACTGCCTCTTTTACTTTGAAAAGTAAACAATGTTGCCAAAATGGTTTCATTTCCTGTATAGTAGTCATATTGTTTGCTTTTAAAGATACATGTGATTAGATATATGATCACCAGAATCCAAGTTATGACCAGTTTTATTAAACATTTCACACTTAAAGAATAATGTTGTGGCGGAATGTTTGTATATGCTTTTAATGCACTGGGTTAAAGGAATATTCCCATAGATTTTACTTTTTTCGATATATGATAGAGAAAATTTGTAGAAACAAAGTGGTGGAAAAATTATGTTATTATCTAATTCTGTTTAGAAGTTATAACAATTTAAAAAGTAGTAAAATGTTCTTAAAAACACCTCACACATTATTTGTCGTTCAGCTTGGCGATGTCATCAAGGCAATTTCAGCACAGTTCTTATGTATTTCTTATAAATTTAAACACTTTTTTTACATTATCGATCAGCATTTTTGGTTCATTATAGAGATAGAGTGGAATATATCATTTACAAGAATACATATTGTTTTTTCTTAGTGCACATCACATTTACGATGAGAAAGAAATCCAAATAATTTTTCAGGAAATACAATAGGCGTTTTGTTGAAAATTATTTCTCTATGACATCACAGATGCTGTCAATCAGTCACTTTAGTCCAATTAAAAAATACTTAAAAATTTTGTAACTTCTAAATGGAATAAGATATTATCAAATCGTATAATTTCTTAATATTCTATTTTATTAAAATGAAATGAAGATACATAAGTGTGATTTGACTCTTACAATATCTGTTACAATGTAAGTCAAAAATAATTCCTGAACCAAACTTCAAAATGTTTTTTGCAAATCCTGTTACAGCATGACTGCCTAACAGTAACACATAATAAGAATCATCACTTTTCTTCAAATTTCCCAAATATTTCATTATAAATTTTGAAAGTACACGGTGAAAAGATAATGCATATGTCATTATTTTGTGTGAAGAAAAATTGGAACCTTGCCTAGTGGTTGAATTCCCTGCGCTCGAAATTTGTCTGATTTTTATTTGAATTTGGATAGATGAATTATGGGATACTTCCGCAAAGAATCTCCTGATCAAGAGACCAAAACTGTTCAACCGATCGGGAGTACAAACCAAACTGTTTGTGAGAATTTTACAATTTTAGAGGGAAATGAGTACATCATGATCAAAGAGGTTCATTAGAAGTTCATACAGAAATATATATATATCCCTGTCCAACAAATCACAATTATTCAGGGATCCTTATTTCTCAATTAACCTAGTCTTCATCTATTCAGGCTATTGCAAACAGCATAATAAGTCATACTGGCTTCTTAAACAACAGAGGAAAGAAAAGTAATGTTCTTCCCAATATTTCATGTCTGTGGAAAGGAGTTCAAGATTTGCCAACCCTGCCTATTGCCAATAAATCACATTTCAAAGAATCGCATACAGAAATTATTTTGTTATTGTTCTTGTAGGAAATGCTACAAAAGATTTGTTTTGATTTGAACATTGCAAGCTGGTGAATGATGTACCGAGTAACGAGTTAACGAGTAATGAGTTAATGGAAGAGTCAATACAAAACAGGATGTTTCTTTACTGTTTTATTTGATGCCGAAAGTATCAAGTGCATGCCACATATGGTGTAATGAAAAGACATTACATATTATTGGGTCATTCTTTTACTATCTGAGAATGAAATACATTTCAGATCTTTGTTAGAGGAATATTCCCATGTATTTTCGTAAGAAAGAGAACAATTTTAGAAACAATTCAGTACAAAAATCATGTCGATATGTTATTCCCACCAGGAGATATTCAAATTTTAAGGTTCACAAAAATGTCAATACACAATAGGAAAAGTCTCTTAGTATGACATCACAGCAACACATTCTCCCACAAAGTTAATTTATTTCATTAAAATCTATCATCCTTTTTTATAGTAAAACCTGTTAGAAAAATAAATTGAAGAAATTAGATATTTATATTCATTGCCATATATACCCTACTTCAATAACCGTTGGAAAATTGTAATCATACAGAAACAACCAATTAACGTTCAAAGAAATACATAAACATTTGCAATGGAATTGCTTCTATGACATCATCAAACATGAATTCATCATACTGTACAAAAACTTTAAAATGCAATTAAAATAATTAAAAATCTTTATCTCTTGAATGGAATATGATATCAACCTGATTTTGTACCAAATTGCTCTAAACATATGCTCTTTAATTAACATTTTACAAAAAACCATGGAAATATTCCTTTAAATCATAAATCTGTATATACAATGTGGCATATCAATATGTTAAAAAATTGATAAGAAAATTAGTGTTGTAAAAGTGTCATGTCTCACATTACTACAAGTTTTGAAAGATTTATTGACGGGTAGGTTGGTAGTGCACCGTATGCTTATGCCCTTGTCAGTTGTGCGACTTACCCCTCTCCCGTTCCCCCTTCACCCAGGAGATGGTCAGTCATTGCACCAGAGCAAGGGACTAAAACATTGATACCCCTCAGTCACTTAGGTGACTGTTATTTCTTTGAAATGACTTACCACAAATGCAAAATGACTCACGGCTGTACATTATTAGTGAATAGGTCTGAAGTAAAGTGACTCACCCCAGATTCACTCTGGTGACTGACAATTTAGTACATTGATGCACATGTCAGTGTCAATGACTCACATTTGACTGATATTGCCAGGAAAATAGGGGTGAGTTACAACAGACAAGTGCATTGATTGGAACAAAATATACTATAAACAGTGAAAGTACCACAAGTTTCATCAGAATTAGTTAAGAAATGGCCATTTTAAAGCATTGTGAATTTTCAGACCTTATGAAAGTAAATTATGCATAAAGACTTGAGAATGTCACCTACATGTAGTCTTATTTCAGTCATTTACACAAAAATCACAACAAAAGTTATAACTTGAAACTTTGATATCTTCTTAACAGAATGCGGAAAAAAGATTTTTAGAAATTTTTCATCAGGTTGTTACTTGTTTTTTCATGACCTCTAAACTTCTTTGATAAATTTCGGATATACAAATTTTGTTAGAAATGTATAATGTATGATGCCCCTTATCAGCACCATAAGAAGATATTTGGCATTGGGGGCCAGATTTAATTTTTGTCCTAGCAATCCTACAAAAATGTGCAAGCCTCTCTTATCACGGTCCAAAAACTATTTGTGAAGGGTGGGGGTGGGTGGTCATAAAATTTGAAAAAAAAATTCTTCAAAATGAAGGAAAATTTCCCCAAAATGAATGAAAATTTACAAAATGAAGAAAATTTTCCCAAAATTGAAACAAGTTTCATGAACATTGAAGAAAAGTTCCCAAAATTGAAGGAAATTTTCCGAAAATTAAAGACAACTTTTAAATAATTTCCCAAGAAAGAAGGAAAATTTTCAAAATGAAGGAAATTTCCTGAAAATTTAATACAACTTTCAATTATTTCCCGAAAGGAAAGAAATTTTTTTAAATGAATGAAATTTCTGAATAAACAAATAATTTCCGAGAAGGAAGAATTTTTTAAAATGAAGGAAATTTCCGTAAACTGAAGACAACTTTTCGAACATTTCCTGAAAATGAAATTTCTCAACAATGAAATTTACAAAAAACATTCCCAAATATTGAAGATTTTGGAAGAAACGATGCCATGGATTCTGACTCTTTAAATTAATTTGTTAGATCGTCATTATTGGTGGGGGAGAGGGTGGGGGGGGGGGGAAGGCAAAATGGTACTTGGTCCCTCTGGCCTCTGATATGTATTTTGCATATTGATGCCTAAAAGTAGTTGTAAATTCCTTAAATTTGGACCTTCATGTGGTTGAAATGTGAGCTGAAATATCTGAAAAGAAAAACAGGTAATGAGGTTTCAGAAAGGTATTTTACAGAGCAGGGCAGTAATTGTCATCTGGAAAGTGTGTATGTGGTGGGAGGGAGGGGCGGTGGGGGGAGTTGTTCATTGCTTAATCCTAAAAGTGGGGCAAATTTTCCCCAAAATGTACTAAAATTGTGAAATTCTACTGAAAAGTGATGGAGAGGGGGCAGGGGGGACTGTTCTCCTCTTTAATTACATGCCCTGTTGCAGAGTAGTTCTGTAGTTCGTTCAAATTGAGGTAGACATGAAGTTGCTAAAAAATGACAAGAAGAAAAAAGGAGGGAAATTTTTTTCATCATCAAATGTTTGATAAGTCTGTAATGTTGCTACTCCTATAAATAACTCACCACCTGAACAATTTTTCTGTTTCCCACGGTTGTTTTTAAAGGTAAGAATAAAAACAAATTTACAGCTGTAAACATGGACACATGTTCGGAGTAAAATGCTAATCAGCGCCATGAATCAAACCACTACATATGCATATTATTCACATGTAGCAGATCTGGTATTTAGTAGTACATGTGCGAAATTTCACAGATGTAACTGATTCACTTTAACAGGTTTTTTGCTGTACTTGAAAAGAAAATTAACGTCCCAGGGAATCACTTGCCAGTTGCTGCACTTTTTTTTAATTCAGTTCCCATCCATTTCTTTTATGACCTATTCAGGCATGGAATTCCCAACTTAAGTTTTGATTACTTCTGCTTCATGCATCATTTAATTGGCAGATGGTTATAGCCATGTGCAGAATGAAGCCTCAGATTAGATGTTTGAATGAGTGAAGATTCTACGTGTTACATTATGGTGATGAGAGCAGGGAGGTGGATGCTTATAGCATTGTTGGGAATATTTCCTGGTTATTTGCAACACCAAACTGGTTACAGGTCTAAGGATCCAATGAAAATTCATACTGAAGTTGAAGAGTTATTCAGAGTACAACGTTCTTCAAATTTTGAAGAAAAGAGACCTTGTTTTGTGGTAGGCCTGCGAGTAGTTTGGGTCATGCCCCCAATCGGGAGATTTTTGGTTATTATAACCCACGACACATCTTTCCAAATTCAAATTTCTTTATAGAAATATATAATGGTAAAATAGGTTTAAATGTAGGAAAATTACATGTGAAATATTTTATTGGTGCAACAGAACGATGAAATTATTTTCACCATGGAGAATTAAGTAATCTTTAAAGATTTTTCAATAGTTTCATGACGAGCAGATTTGAACTTCTTAGTCACCCAGTAAAAGCTCAAATTATGCAAGAAAGAATGTTAAGTTCCAGAAATATTCATTTCAATATTATTTTCAAGGCTGCAACTTTATTCAAACTATATAAATTTAAGAATAACAGAGTTTGAAAAGCAACAAAATTTCTAACGGCTGAACTTCTTAGTAACAGTTTAGTTATTGTTATTGCGCAGACATGTGTGTGTGTGTCTAGATCTCTCAATCAAAGATCTCCTGATTTGGAGCGTGATGGGTGTGATGGTTCAAAGTTCAAAAATTCTTAATATGTTATAAATGCAATATCCTAAAAATATATGGACATTTCAGGTAGCAAAACCTTGAGCTTAAATGGTATATAATGTACTAAAAGCAATAAAATTTGCAAAAGTCCTATCAGAAATTGGCTAGAAAATAAAGATTTACAGAATTTTAAAACTTAAACTTCCAGTTAGCATAATTTGTGCAATATTTTTGAACTCAGAATTGATAACTAGAAAAGTGCTTCCATTATCTCATTGGTTTTTGGTCTTTCCTCAAATATTATGAATGGGAGAAGTTGGCTATAAGAATAGGAAATTGGATATTATTATAACTTTGACCCAGATTTAGCTGTTAAATGAAATTTGAGAACATTTGATATGTAAAATTTGGGAAAGAAATACAAAGAATTTAGCTGTATACCATATCACTTTTGTGCATGCAGAACAGTTTAGCACTTTTCTAACACAGCTTCGATTTGTCCTAACTATAAAGGTTATTGTGACCATTTAAGAGCATGTTTTGCTCAGAATGTAATGTTCTTTCATCTGGGTAGAACATTTCTGCCTTTCCATATATTTAATGTAATTCTGTCAATTTTGTGTTTTAAATTCTGCTGATGATGACTCATTTATAACTTATGTATGTCTCAATGAGCACCAGTGGAGGCATGCCTCGAGCTCAAAATCTTTCTTTAAGTTTCTTTAATTTTCAAAATATGAAAACCTTAAATGTCTAATAGGACTTCTATTCCATATATATATATATATATATGTGTGTATATATATATATATATGTATGTATGTATATATATATATATGTATATATATATATATATATATATATATATATATATATATATATATATATATATATATATATATATATATATATTATATATATATATATATATGCACATAATATTTATAGTCATATATATTGAATATGACAAAGGACTTGAATCTCCATCAAACAAAAATTTAAGCATGAGAAGATCTGCTGATATTTAGTGACTGAAATTTGGGACAGAAATTAAAGACTTATATTAAAGGCCATATATCGTGATTAAGATATTGAATAATGTAAGTGCACATTGCACCAATGTAATTGAATTCTAATTATCTCGTACGTTAGAGACGACAACTGGCCTTTTAAAATTTTTAAGCTGTAATCTCTTACATACTGTACAGTAATCACAACTTTTGCATTCATTTAGAATTATTCAAACTTTTGATCGGAAGAGCTGTTCAGAATTTAAAGCTATTTCTGGTGATTATAAAATCTCTACCTGCCCATATACCTTTAAGAAAGGTGAAGGATTGTAATTTGTTTTTGTGAATGTAATGTAACCCAGATGCCATGACCCAGATGCAGATGAATGTTATGCAAATTCGTCTTTATTGATTCACAAAGAAAAAGCAAGACTCAGGCCTCTCTTTGAATAACAGTAATAAACATTTGTTTTTTACATTGAAATATTTTCAAATTATGAAAATATGAAATTTATGAAATATGAAATTTATAAAATATTTGAAATAATGAAAAAAAAAAAAAAAAAATTCTTTCAAGTACATAATTGATGCATCCACTCTGTGGCAGTGTTCTCATTAACAGTATCTATGTGTCATGATCCTTGCTCGATGATTGTAGAATAAGCAATTTCATGTGTTCTAATTTGATTGCAAGCCCAAGATCTGACCATTGCAGGCGATCTTATCGCAGGGCATGAGTGAACCTGAAATAAAAAAGCTGGTCATTAAAATACCTGCGGAAATGAAACGGAACAGGGTAATTGTTTGTACGAAACTAAACAATTTATAACAGGGTATTGCATATTGTGATTGAGGTCACTGATCTGCATTCACAGATATTTTTTAGAATCTCATCGCTGTCATCAGTGGATCTGATTGCGTGCTCCGGTTCATGATCCTACTCTCACCTATGATCAAGATCATGTGACTGAATCAGATCCGTGAGCGTTCTTAAAAATCAGTGGATCTGATCGCCTGTAGTGGGTTGATCACTTGTAGTCATCGACTACAGTGGGTCTGATTGCTTGCAGTGGGTCTGATTGCTTGTAGTGGGTCTGATCACTTGTAGTTATCACCTACAGTGGGTCTGATCGCTTGTAGTGGGTCTGATCACTTGTAGTGGGTCTGATCACTTGTAGTGGGTCTGATTACTTGTAGTGGGTCTGATTACTTGTAGTGGGTCTGATTACTTGTAGTGGGTCTGATCACTTGTAGTCATCACCTACAGTGGGTCTGATCTCTTGTAGTGGGTCTGATCGCTTGTAGTGGGTCTGATCGCTTGTAGTGGGTCTGATCGCTTGTAGTGGGTCTGATCGCTTGTAGTGGGTCTGATCGCTTGTAGTGGGTCTGATCGCTTGTAGTGGGTCTGATCGCTTGTAGTGGGTCTGATCGCTTGTAGTGGGTCTGATCGCTTGTAGTGGGTCTGATCGCTTGTAGTGGGTCTGATCGCTTGTAGTGGGTCTGATCGCTTGATTGCACTTGTGGTGGGTCTGATCGCTTGTAGTGGGTCTGATCGCTTGTAGTGGGTCTGATCGCTTGTAGTGGGTCTGATCGCCAGTGTCTAGTGGGTCTGATCGCTTGTAGTGGGTCTGATCGCTTGTAGTGGGTCTGATCGCTTGTAGTGGGTCTGATCGCTTGTAGTGGGTGGGTCTGATCGCTTGTAGTGGGTCTGATCGCTTGTAGTGGGTCTGATCGCTTGTAGTGGGTCTGATCGCTTGTAGTGGGTCTGATCGCTTGTAGTGGGTCTGATCGCTTGTAGTGGGTCTGATCGCTTGTAGTGGGTCTGATCGCTTGTAGTGGGTCTGATCGCTTGTAGTGGGTCTGATCGCTTGTAGTGGGTCTGATCGCTTGTAGTGGGTCTGATCGCTTGTAGTGGGTCTGATCGCTTGTAGTGGGTCTGATCGCTTGTAGTGGGTCTGATCGCTTGTACATGTAGTGGGTCTGATCGCTTGTAGCGGGTCTGATTGCCTACAGTGGGTCTAATTGCTTGTAGTGGGTCTGATAGTGGGCTTATTCCTCAAGTGAGAACATACTCTGCATGATCACTGCACAGAAAGTGAATTCATGCCAGTGGAAAATTGGTGCACTGGCTGGTCAAGAAAACCCCCAACAAGTTTTAGCAAGTAGAGGTTAGACAGCATAAAATTATTGGAATGGCTTTGACGTGTCACACAAAATTGAAACTTTATAACAAGTGTATCAAACACCTAGCTTGAACCAGAAAGGGGCAGGGTGTCACTAACCAAAAATGGAATTTACATTTTGAAATGTAAGTAAGGGAGTAATCAATCAAGTAGGGTCCCTGCATCTTTTTATATTTGGGGAACTGTAATTAGCATGAAATGAAAGCAAAATAGTTATCAAAAGTATGTTTTTGTGAATAAAATGAAGCTCTGCTTACTGAAAAGGGGTAGGGTGGAGGCAATTAGGGGCAGGGTGCAGCACCCCTCTGAAAAAGCGAAACTAGGGGCCTGTGCACATGACTTTTTGCAAAAAACGTTTGAAATATGTTGGAATTTTTTTTCTTTTTGACAAATGTTACAAAAAACCAAAACATTCTGTTTCAGTGTATTCTACAGGTTACCTTTCAATTTGTTTTTTGCTTTCATGGTACCATTGTATTTTTTAATATTTCTCAATTAATATTTTAGATGATGAAAAACACCAACAGTTGTGTGATTTCCTTCAAAGCCAGTGGCAGGGGGGCAGGGGATAAAGCCCCTCAGCAAAGCTTTCTGAGGGGGCGCCAAAATCGTTCTGAGAATTTTTTAAATAACTTCTTTCTAAGCTATTAAACAAGTAATATTCCATTTGTGTAGTACAAAAGCGCATGAACTTTCCACAGAAAAGACGAAATTTTCTGGCATTTTTCCACCATTAGCACTCGTTTGGGCCCCTGGATTTAACGCTCGGACAGAAACCGATGTATGACGATAGATTATGAAAATATACTCTTTAAAATATACTTTTAATTCTCAAAGTTGTAAATATTTTTTCTCAAAGCTTTATTCTTACATCAGAAACATAAAAACCATCCTAGACCTTAACTAAAGACACATATTGAAGTCAATGGGATCCTGCATTTGAACATTCGTTCCTAAATAATATTCCTTTTAATTAACTTTAGTTCGGAATTGACACGATTTTGAGCAATTTTCTGCTACCAAAATCACACCAAAAAATGCTACTAATTTTTAGGGGTTTTCCCCTCAGTGCCTAGGGCGTTGACCCTGGATTTCACACAATATTAAGTAATTTTCTGCTCTGAAAATTGCGAGAAATGTAGAGATTCCTGGGGTTTCAACCCAGCGCCCCTACGTGCAAGTTCGCTCAATAGATCTGGACAATTTTGAAGCCCTTTTCTGCTATTAAAACCATGACAATCATAGGGCTTCCTGAAACCCTGGGTCCCTCAAAAGGGCTTCGCGACCTTCACCCCTACAGCATAACTAGAGTTGATACAATTTTAAGCCCCCAATAATGAATGTGTTACAATTTGATTTTCTTTAGGAAAACTTCTGCAATTTCAGTTAAATCTTAAATTTGTCGGAAAGCTTAAATTTTTGGGAATTTTTTTCATTTTCATGAAATTAGCTTCCATTTTTTATGAAATTTCCTCCATTCTCAGGATATTTTCTTCAATATTTGGGAACTTTACAGTAAGTTTTCTTCATACTTTGGGAAATTTCCTTCATTTTGTAGAAAGTTTCTTCAATTTTTGGGAAGTTTCCCTTATTTTTGGGAAATTTTCTTCAAGATTTGAGAAGGTTTTTTAAATTTTTGGGATATTTTCTTCAATATTGGGAAGTGTTCTTCAATTTTCGGGAAATTTTCTTCATTTAATTGAAATTTTCGGGATGTTTTTATCAATATTTGGGGAATTTTCTTCAATTTGCGAGAAATTTTACCAAAGCAGTGCTTTTGGAGGTTTCGGCTTCCCTGGACCCAGTCTAGGGGGCTTTGACGGTTCCTAGATTCGAAACACTGATTACTTCTATGTGCCCAACGTTTTACTCTTATGAGTTTTTTTCGGGCAGGGGAATTCCCTTGCCCTAGTGAAACATGCCCCACTATGTCATTGTTCAAAGCTATCCATCTGTTTGTTGTCTAAAATCGTGAAATATAACACCTCAGTTACCAATTTTGCAAAACATAATACTCCAATGCTCAGTCTCTAGTGAAGAAAAAAACACATGTTTGCTTAATTAAGAGCAAAATATAGATCTGTGTATTATATCATTGAGTCTGTCAATATGAAAAATTGATTTTTGGGAGAAAAATTGATTTTTGTTTTGGGAAGTGATATATTGTCTGGGTGTGATTTAGTTTAATCGGTAGAAAATGCATTTAGGAACATGTTTTGTCACAATTAAAGTATCATTTGAACTTTTGAGGTACAAATATGATTTATGCACTAGAGCAGTTTTTACTTTGATTGTATGAACATGATATTATTTAGATTTTCTGTATCAAGTGTAGTAGCTCTAAAGGTAGCACGGAACTAATAAGGTATTACTCCGCATCCAAAAATGAGAACCCTCAGAGAAAAAGCTAATCAAAATATTTTTGAGAGGTCCCATTCATGGGACAGGAAGCTGAGAAGTTGAACATTTCAGGAATGGTAGAGAAAGGATAGGTCTTGACTATGCATATCCAAACGTGAAGAGATTTATTTCAGTAAAAGTTTCATGGAGAACTATTTTACCATGGACCCACACCAAAATTTGAGTCATTTGGTGAGAGTGTATAACACCTCTTCACTTCAGCCTAAAAGAATGGGCCAAAACCTCTGGTGACCCTCAATTGAAAGTACCCCTATCCGAGAGATATTAGATGGTACTATTTGGAAAATATCCCAAAAGATCCCAAATCTATAACATTCTGGTACAAAAAGGACCCCGAACTTTACTCTTTCATCAAAGGCTTCAATGGGGCAATTAATTAGTTCTGTGCTACCTGAATGTTATTTGCCCCAGCTGACATTTGGGTGCATTCCAATTTTGAGTACAATCTCCTTTTGGGTCCTTAAGTCAGTGGATCCTTTACACAAGTATCCCACAATACATCTCTTTCAAAATTTTGTCTACATTTATTTTGTTTAATCAGCTTAGAAACTTAATAATATAAGTATACTGAATATTCCTATTTGAGGAAATTTATTAAATTATACAGACTGGCCACAAATAATCATTTCACAATGTGAGTTTAAATTTCATATAGGCAAGAAAATTGTGATATTTCCTAAGCCTTGTTGTGAAGTGCAGATCCCCTTTCTGGGGGACGTGGTCCAACAATTGTTAATACATTTAATAACTATTAACCCTTGTCAGACTGAAATTGAATGAAACAGGTCTGCTCTCCGTAATGTATGTCAAGGATTAACATAAGGGTTAACAGAAATAGTGATGTGTCATTCGACAGTCTCAATTTTTGGTAAAGTGTTTTTGCAACTTGGCGCTATGTTTACTTACTGTAGGTTGAAGGTTTCTAAATGAACAAAAAAAAAAAAAAAAAAAGGGAAATTTGACTTGTTATTTTTATTTTTTGTAAATTAAATATCTCATTTAAAAAAAAAAAATACACAGTGACACAAAGCAAGACATAATGTCTAAGCAACGTTATGTAAACAATGCTTACTGAATGACAGGATCCCATCAACTATGCAGATTCGAAGAGCCTGAGAGTCTGGCTGTAAAATGCAGCAATGCCATGTTGCAACAAATTCTTACATGCTCCAGCATTGTCAGTATTTTCATTCTTGAGACCCCTCTGCAAATAAATAATCCCACATTATCCCTCATGTTTTATAATTCAATATAGATGGGCATTAGATGGGCACTTAAAGATCCATGGACGTGCAGGTAGCGTTAACTTGAGCCTAATTGAAACGTGTAACAAAGATGTTTTAATCATAAAGTAAAGGAAAAATACTTAAACCTCAATGACCTGATAGCCCCCAAAAAAACTCAAGTATTTTGGACATGCTGTAAGGGAAGACAAACTACAGAAGTGACTCATTACAGGGAAGGTAAATGGCAGGGGGCTCGAGGCAGACCACGGAGGACCTGGCTGACTGACATAAAAAATGGACAGGTCTCACACTGAGTGAGACATGCAGATGATCGCCTCTACTGGAAACAGTAGCTGCGACCTCCTGGTAACTGGTAATTGAAAGAAAATGAGTTTATAAATCATGAAAATATTAACAAATTTCATGTACATGTATTGTATTATAAAAGGCCTAATTACAAGTAAAAATGCTGAAAAATGGTCAACAATGAAGTGATTTTGATAAACTTTTTGCTATTTTCATTGTTTAAAGCATATTTTCTTCCAATAAGGCTGACGTTGTTGCTGCCTGTCCACAATGCTGGAAAACCTTGCAAACCTGGTTCATGGGAAATAATTTACAATTTCAGGGGGAAATAAGTACATCATGATTAAAGAAATCATAAGTAAAAACATGTACCTTTCCATCAAATCCCAATTATTTAGGCCTTCTTGTTTGACAAAAACTTTGTGTCTGTTCTCAGGGCTGTTGCAAAATGCATATTCATGCTGGCGTCATAAACAACGGAGGTATAATATTTAATGTTTGTGGAAACGGATTCCAAGATTTTACATCCCTGTTTGTCCATAGACTTTGAAACTCTAGGTACCAGTGTAAATATGTCAAACATGATGAGTTACAGTTTTCTTTTATCCTTCCACAGACATACTTCTTTACAGACAAGGATGACCTCGAATTTGAAATAAAATCACGTGAGTTTCTATTTCTATTTTGTTTTTAGGAAAATGAATAATTGGATAGTTAAAGACGATGATGTAAAATGCCGAGTTAATAAAACGTCAGATCCAAAGATAGTTAAATTCAAGTTCATACCTGAACATTTGTGTGGATGTTACAAATTTCAACCCTTTCATCCAGAGGCTTAGAATGGTCACCTCTCAGAGTAATGTAAAGGGTGAGGGGGAGAACCCCCATCAAACTTTTTGTTAATCAGGACATCTTCATCATCTAATCAGATTAATTTCTTCAATTTCTAGGAAAATGTTGCTAAAATATTAAGTCAAATTTCTGTCAATTTACCAAGTTTGTAAAATCTATTTTAATAATTTCCTACTTTTACCTTCCATTTGTTAAAAAAGCATGAAACGGGGAAGGTGAAACCCTCTTAGGGGGGGGGAAGTTTACCTATTAACCCACTTCCTATGCCTTTGGTCTGTTTTACAGTTCTATATCTACACTGTTTTTTGCTAGGCTACATCAACCAAATAATTTAGTTCTATTCAGGCAGTGACTATGCTATGACTGCACAATAGTGTCAAGATTTACTCAAGAAACTGCTATTTTTGCACTTCAATTGTATAAGTCACCTCTTCCAATGCACATTCCAAGATTAAAATCAAAATCACAAAATATTTTGGATATCAAAATAATTCTCTCTCTGAACCATGTCTCACTTACTGCCATTTTATGCATTGATCAAAAAGCTCCAAAAATTTCATATTTTCATACACCAGAACTTCCTTTCTGTCAAATTTCCCAAAACAATCTGAACAACCAGGGATTGATGAGGTCAAGAGGTCAGGGCGAAGCCAGGGGAGCTGTAATTGTCAGCTGGAAGTATTAAAGCACTACATTATTCATTCAATGGTAATGTCTGAGTGGTATGGAAGGATGTCATTATCCAGGACCTTGTAGCAAAATACCATAATTTGGGTATTTTTTTGACAAAAAGACAAAAATGTGTGATTTGATTTGTGTTTTTCTCAAGGCAAAATATGTTTGTGTAGCATTTTTGTTATTCATATGAAAAATGTGATCAACTTGGCTAAATGGGACAGTAGTGTTATTTGTCAAATTCAAACATCTTTAATCTTTTCCCTTTTAAATATTTGTTTCATTGCCATGGCTACTACCTCGCCTGTCACATAAATTCATGTTATCAAAAAGGTTGTTCTCTATATTTTCTTTTAAACATTATCAACTCACCATCTGCATTAGAAATAATTAGAACAATTTGAATTTGGAGTCACTTCTTATGTTGTTAGCATAAACTTTAAAAAAGTTGGTAAAATTATTTAAAAAATTGATGAAATTTGGCAACATTTCCTGAAAGTTGGAAAAAATCTTCTCAAAAATTGAAAAAAAATTCCAGAAAATGTCGAAAATATTCTGAAAATTTCTGACAATTTTCCAGAAATAAAGAAAATTCCATAAAATTGAATAAGATTTCCCAATTTGCAAAGTTTGAAAGAAACTCAATTCATCAGTGCAGTTTTTTTGGTTCTTGCTCCTCTTGAGGGGTGACCCTTTTTACACCCCTGAGTACAGTAACTACAACCAATATTTTTTTTTTTTTTTAATGTTTGGTGGCCAGGCTTTTTCTCAGGTTCTGTTTGAAAGATAAACATTGATCAATCAGTTAATTATAATTTCTAAACAAATGTTGTTAATTTTTGTTTCTTTCAGAAAATCACCTTATTGATACTGGATGTTCACCAGACCACCATAGGTAGGTGTCAATGATTTAAAAGAGTGATTGTTGTAAAATGTATTGATTTGGTTATAGATAGGTAGTGAGATAGGTAGGTGTCAATGATTTAAAAGAATGATTGTTGTAAAATGTATTGATTTGGTCAAAGTTAGGTAGTGACCCTTGTGGCACATGGGGACATATCCCCTCCCTGACAATATTGTTATCAAAAACAAAATTGTATACATCACTTTGGACCCATAACACCACAAACAATTTTAAAACTGAAGGGGCGGTGGAGTGGGGAGGGGGTGTGCATAAATAGTGATCAACTATTAAAAGCAAAGATATGTAATATGTAGAGATACATGTAATGTTCAATGGAAAAAAGTTGCATTACATTTGACTATCATTAGGGAAAAACTTCAGGGGGGGGGGGGGACCTTAAGCTCCTACGGGCATGGTAAATGTAGATCTTCAAGTGTGACAGGGGGTGTGCATAAATCGTGATCAAGTATTAAAAGCAAAGATATGTAATATGTAGAGATAAATGTAATATTCAATGGAAAAATGTTGCATTACATTTGACTATTATTAGGGAAAAACTGGGGAGGGTTCTAAGCTCCTACGGGCGTGGTAAATGTAGATCTTCAAGTGTGACAAGCAATACAAATGTTAAGAGTAATTAATTGAGCTGTGTTTGTTAAAAGTGACAGACTACTGCAGCTGAAATGCTCAGATTGACAGTAATATTCATTGAAAAATTTCCATTATATGCTCTAATCATGATTGAAAATCTCAGCCTTTGCATGTGCGCAGGACCGTAATTCTCCTTCCCAAACTGGGAGGGGCATGGGTCGTACTTGTCCTCCACAAAGTTCGGGGACAATTTTTTCAAAACTTATTTATTTAAAAAAATGTATGTTTGAAATGGGACACTAGACCCCATGTCCCCCAGGAATTATAGCCCTGTATGTGTTGTTTATTTGTTTAAAGTGATTTATATAATGAATTTGATTTTGTTTCTTATCTCTTAAACTTATGTTTTGTTAGAACACATTTTCGTTTGGCGGTTGGAAATGGGAGGGTTTGAATTTCAAAACAAAAAAAAAAAAAAAAAAAAACAGATTTTGAAAAAATTGACCCCCTATATTGTGGAGGAAAAGTATGGCCCCATGCCCCCTCCTTTTTAAACCCTACATTGTGTAGGAAAAGTATGGCCCCATGCCCCCCTCCTTCTTTTTGAAGGACAGCTACAGCCTATCTAAACAGGAGTAATACTTCTTCCATGTATTTTTCAAGTCATTGCAATGCATGATGTTGAACTATGAAATTCCGTAGTAAAATTTCATTTTTGTAATTGATCTCTTATTCAGGCAAGCCCTGTGCTGCAAGTTTTCTGTGATGTTCACCAAATACCTGGAATCCGGCAAAAAGTAAACACTTTTGTTTTTATTTTGGTGAAAAGTTTAAATTGACATAAATTATGATTGACTACGATTTTCTTGTACACTTTCGTAGTATTTTTGAATGGATAAGAGTCAAAAACTCTCCCTAGATGGGACGCCAGTTGGCTTAGGCAGGATTTGTGTACCGAAAGTGAGGGGAAAAGTCAAAAGTGTGGGGGGGGGGGCCAAAATTACCCTAAGATAAAATAAAAAATCCCCATACAAAAGATATACATTTCAATGCTGATATATTCATTTTTACAGCAAAGCAAAGACATAATCACCCTTACCTCCAGCACATTCCAAACCATCTGGATAAAACTGTGCGCTCTGAGGCCACTGACAAATCAGTACCGTGTGCCAATCCACCATGTTTTTTTAGTACAAAGTTACGTGACTACTGTGCGCGCGTAATACAAAGTTGTGCACTAGTGTGTGTGTGTGTTAATCTTGATCATGTACGTTACACAATTTATAGCTTTCCACAAATATTACAATCGGTCAGTTGAATATCAAAATTTAAGCCCATTAAAGAGTGTTAGTGCTGGAAATTGAAATGTCTATTGATGTAGTGGCGAATTGTTGGCATGGTAGAGCTGAAGCGAGTGGAATAAAACATGGATTTGTTGAGATTCACTAAGGGGGCTCTTGAAATGAAAACATACACCAAATCTTAGGTCGGATTTGGGGGGAGCAAGGGAGAATTTCTCCTCCTCCCAATCTTCCTTCCCCCTACTTTTGACTTTGGCCTCCACACTTTTGGTAGACAAATCCTGCCCATCCACTAAATCATTAAAATAGATAAAATGTGTAGATATTCATTAGCAGTGATTTAGTTCAAACATGATTTGTTGATTTTCATTGACTTGTTTATCATAATTTTTCTGAGCTGCTCTCAGAGAGTATCTATATAGTCCTCAAGCATGTCTCTTCATGTTCAGAACAGGTGACTGACATATTTGACTGGAAAGTATAAACGCCCTTCTTCAGACAACATTTTGCAAAATATATGTCATCATGTTACTATGTACAGTAAAGATGTTATACCCAGAAAAAAAAAGTCCATAAAAATATGGGGCAAATATGATATCTTGTTTTTGCAGTTGTACTTAAAAGTACGAATTGTTGTTAGTATCTTGTTGAGGAAGCTATCCGCAGCTCAGTAATCTACAAATTACCTTCTTCCCATTTTAATATAGTTCCAAATACGGTTTATCAATTTGTAGACGTGTATGGTTTTTAAGTTATTAGCAGTTTTGTTTAAAACATATGGTTGGCACAAAGTGCAGTCAAGTACTAAATGCAGTCAAGATCAGAAGATTAAACACTTTAAGGGATATTTTGCATGTTTTTGATTCATTGTTACATATTTTGTATGAATTAAATACTGATCAAACTTTGATCTGCAATAACTAGAATAACTAAAGCTGCTATTTTTAAAAATTTAAAAATTGATGTGCTCAGATTTGAACCAATTATAGAAATATCTACTTGTCCATAGACCTTTAAGTAGTTTCCCAATGAAAGGTTCATAAAGCTGTGTGCTAGCATCATTTGACTCTGGATAGAATATACCATTTGGTGACTAATTCTGTTTTGTTTTCACTAAATGCAGTCAAGATTTGCTGAGAGCAAATTGACCAAATTTGGGCCATTTGTTAGGTGTTTGATTTGTGACCTGTTTACAGGATACAAAGAGAAAGATACACAAATCAGTGTCCTTCTTTAAAATGAACCCATGTTCAACTTTTAGAACTTTAGAACTTACTTTAGATTTAAACAGGAGTTGTTGGTTTTGCAAAAAAATAAAAGTCAGAATCAAAATTTAACTTGGGTGTGTGGGTTGGTACAATTTTCACACTTGCATGTAATTTTTTTTTTTGTGTGTAGTTGAATCTGGAATACAGTCTATACAATGTGTATACAGTGGGACCAGGGAGTTAATACTACAAAGGTCAAGTTTTTAAAGGGGGAATCTTGTTTAAAAATATTGCTTGATGCACCACCAGTAATTCTCATGCATACAAGTAACATCACTTCTGTGGCTTTTTGATTGGGTCGTCAGTCTATGTGCAAATGATTGGACCAATCAGAAACGTTAAATTATATTGTTATATCTATCCACATTATCATGATGACTGTCATCAATCATTTAATTGTTTTCTGAAAATAACAATCTTATAACTATTTGCTGAGGGTCATAATTTGGTTACGGGTTCACTAGAGGTTTTGGCCCTTTGTGGTCTTGAAGTCTGAAGGTGATAAATACCAAGTTATCAGATAATTATACATTTCAGTTTGCTTATACCTTCCTAAAATTGCAAGTCTTTGTCTAGTTGCTTTGTAAAATTGCAACTTTGTCAAAAAAATTCTAATTGTCTTTAATGTTTTGGCCTGTGAACCAATACTTAACTAGATCTATATCACAATCAGAGACGCTCGACGGAAATAGGCATTCAAAATTCAGGTGCATTCCTTTCTAGGAAGGGTCATCAATTGCTCTCGTAAAACAATGTTGAGTTCAGTTTTGAAACTGGAACTTACTTATTCAGGAAACAATTACGGAACCCAATTCATCTTGAACTTATAAAAAAACAAATTTTGGATTTGAATGTCAAGTGGGCGGTATGAACATTGTTACATTTTGTTATGTTTGGAGAGAAGTGTAATCTAAAGTGTAAAAGTGATCTTGTTCTTATTTTAACTGCGGGTGGTTTCAAAATATCTTACAGCCGCATATGAAGGAGAGTATATTTAAAGATTGGGTCAGGGGTCAAGCAAGTCTATCTTATATGAAAGAGGAACAAAATGGTGAAACAAGCATTCAAAAATCTTATTCAGTTAAGGAGATGTCTTAAGTTTAAACCATGGTATCATTTGTGTAGAGATGTCTGAAATCAGACTAGTTGTGATGTCATAGCCTCAAATTCCTCAGTCTTCATGTATTCTATCATATTTTGTCCTGCGATTTATTTTGTGGCTTATAACCCATGGGATATGTCAAAAAAGTAGTAAAACTGAATCTAGGAGGGGTATTTATAATATACCACCTGAAGAAAGTTTGAGGAAAAATAATTTAGATATTGAAAAAATTAAATAAACTTTCTTTAAAATACATTAACATTTGCTAGGGATATGAGGATAAGGACACCAACTTCCATAGTAGACTTACTACACCAGACATTTTTACACATATAAGATAAGAGCTTAAATATCTCCTAAACAGAATAAGCTATTTGAATGCTTTCTTTACCATCTTGTTTCTTTTCAAGTCTTCTTTCAAATAAGATGGACATTCTTGACCACTGAACTAATCCTTTAAGGTACATATTTGATTTTGTTTACAAGTGTGGGAGGCATGGCGATAATAGCTTGGGGGATACAGAGCCAAATCTGATCAACTTGAGGTAGAAGGTCAAAGATTCTATGCAAATAAAGAGGCACTAGACTGAAAAGTGAGGCACAATTTTCTTGAGACTCTAAAATATTTAGAAATGCGTTTTGACCCACATGGAGAGCGACAAATTTCTCTAGCACCAGCATTTACACCAAGTAGTTAATTATCTAAGATCATAAACAATATCATTTGATCACTTTAGGATGCAAAACAAGGTCAATGAATATTTAAAAAAAATCCCCAAACAGACTTAATAGTTTTCCTTTAAATTTACAAGTGTTCTGTCAGCAAAATAAGATTTTCCAACTCTTGAAGGTTTTGTGCTTTTATTGTATATCACGTTTTTTAAATTAATTTTTTCTAAGGGTCACCATTTGACAACAGCCTCAGGCCGCGGCCCAATCCTGTGGCAAAACCAGCATCACATGACAAACATAACCCGTCAAAACAATCCCTGAATACAAACAAGTTTACACCACGCGCGATAAGGATGTACGCCAGATGTCGGCAGTTCTTTTATCAGCCTTCCTTTGACACACCATTTTATAGCAGAACTAAAGATAACATTTTATTTGATAAGCCGCGATGTTCTTGTGGGCTGATCTTGATCTGCCTTGCAAAAACCCAAAAATAAACGAGGATTTTGCGATTTTTACCGATCTCCATTTGGATGATCGGGACTTACTATATATATTTTCCACTATGACTATTGTTCGCGGGCCAGATTGGATTGTCTGGCAGGCCAGATTTGGCCCACTGGGCTGCCTATTAAGAATCGCTGATGTATATGATGAGCATGACTGATATTAAAAGAGCACTGTGCTGAAATGTGTGGGTGTATTATTCTGGAGTCCATCTTTTTTCTATCAGAGAACTCCTTTAAATTTATTTTTATAGATAGCATGCATAGTATATCTCTCTCAGACCATGGACACCTTTTATTTGAAAAAGGTTTGTTGACCTACAATCCTGACAAACTTAAGTACTTGACACCTTTTTCTTGCCCTTACCACCCACCCTCTTCAATGTTGCAGATATATTACCAAAAACTTTTCTTGCAAAGTGCATGCCAACATTGAGTCCGGTGGAAGGGGAAAAAGTGCCAAGACTTTTGTCGGGATTGTAGCCTCCTATATAGATACAGTTCTTTGTAGGGAATGTCATTGGAACCCGATTTAATCTCTTCTTGGGTGCATGGCAATAGCACTTAGCATTGACCTCAAGGTTGGTGAAGGTTTGATGATATTGTATCAATAAACAGATTCAGCTATTCAACCAGTCAAGGAGTTGTTTGTGTGTGGGTTTTTTGTTGTTGTTGCAAAAAAAATGTCATTTTATGTCTGTTCTTTTATTGTTAGATTCAAAGTTTCTTTGTTGCTTTCAATTTCTTTGAAATCGTGAAATCAGTCGAATTTGAACAATCTTGAAAGTATATGGATGTGTAGAGCAGAGGTGTGGGAAGTGAGGGGGCAAACTGCTCCCCTGAGCAGATTTCAACTTCCCGGTTGCATGCTTTTTGCCCAGTTGAGTGGTGAAATGGGAAATTTTTAACATGAAATTGAAAAATGTGATCAAGTTAGTTGTTGGATATTTTAGTAAAATTTAAAAAAAAAACTGGCAATTTTTTTTCTTCAAAACTGGCGAAAATTTTCCCAAAACCAGCCAAAATTCCCCAAAATATGGCCAAAACTTTCCGAAAATTAGCCATAACTTCCCGAATTTAAAGACAAATTCCTGAAAATGAAGGAAGTCTTCCGGAAATGAAGGAAATTTCCTTGAAATTAAGAAAATTCCAGGAAATTAAGAAATCTCTCGTAAATTAAGAAATCTCCTGAAAGAAAACTGAAGTAGATTTCCCAATTAAAAGCAACTTTTGATGGAAACCTAATTTACCAGTGCAAATATTGTATTTGTCACCAGGAAACAAATAAGGTTTTGTTCCCCCCCTCCCTCCGAGAGGTGACTTTTTCTACGCTGCTGGTGTAGGGTTAACATTAGCTAAAATGCTTTTAAATATACTAAAAACAATCATAGTAGCAAAACCTTTCATAAAAAAAGTTAAACATTGACTGTGTTTTCAGTGTTTTTAAATCTCATGCATCAATTTGCATATTTTATGTGATGTATTACAGGTGAATTTGCTATTTTCTTTTTAAATTATTATTATTTAAAAAAATCTTTTATGATAATAATATAATTTTTGTGGTCTATTGGTCTCCCAATTTTTTTGTCTTTTTTTTTTTCCAATGCATCTTCAGATCTCTGAAGAAATACATAATAATTAAGGCAAAGGTAGGAAAAATAATAATTTAATATCAGAACGGTGAAAACATTTTTCCATTTTCACTTTTTAAATTTGACTTTCACCAGGGAAGTTTTAATTTTTTTTCCTTTTTTTAATGTCAGATTTTCATTTTATGATAACAGAAATATAATCCAATATCATTTCCAAAGTAACAGCTTTATCAAAATTCTTTGACAAGTGGTGCAACAACTTTTAGCCAACAATATAAATTATGGGTAACTGCACATGTCGATTTCCCAATTGGAAGATCTCCCAATTGGGACTGATGTCTTCCATCATTTTCAGTGACTTTCATTTAGGAAAGAAATTGAATAACATCATGATTTTGAGCTATTTGCCATAATGGTACATCACAAATAGCTGCATGGACTGATGTAACACATGAGTGCAAAAGTCAATTGAATATTGTTGCATGCTAGATAATCATTCAATTTTTTTTGGGAAAAGTTAAGGGGATCCCATGAGATATATTATCCATAAGAGATTGATAAAATATGCCTCCATAGCTCATCACATGAGTGCAAAGGTCTAGTATTGCTGCATGCTAGATAAAACTCACTTTTCGGTCTTGTGCTCAAACTTTGATCAACCATAACTCAAATGCTAAAAGTGCTATTTAAAAAATTTAATATCTGATCTGCTAGATTTTAATTCCATGAAAATTTGCATATTGATGCCTTAGATTGCAATTTTAATCATTTTGATGATTTTTTTTTTTTGTGCTATTTTCTTTGGTTTTAAAAAGTTTGTAATTAATTTAGAGATGGAACTTAACACTTGAATATCTCCTTAAATAAGTTTCATTAGAAAGACTTGCTTGAACGCTGAATTAATCATTCAATTCTGTTTAACCGTATCCCCAATCGTTTCATATCTTTGTTTTCTTTGTAGGTGGTTCTGTCATTTTGATGATGATAATTATGTGAACGTTCCAAATTTAGTCAAGTTACTTCAGAATTACCCAGCAGATCAAGATTTTTACCTGGGTAAAACAAGCCTTTCACATGCAATAGAGACGCTAGACAGAGAAAACGATATGGTTAGTGAATTTTTTCATATTTTTGGTTCCTATGGGATAGCATCAGGAACCTATGTGGTCATGATGGCGTATGTGTGTGTGTGTGTGTATGTATGTGTGTGATGCTGAGCTTGTAAATACGATATCTTAAGAACGGTACAGTGAATTATATCATATGTGGTACACAGATAGCCCATTGTCCGTAGATGTGCCATATTGTTTTTGGTGGTGATGTCATGCATATTTATGAGTAGGTGGGGCTTAATGTAAAAATCTTTAAAATGCTTATTTTAACAACCGCATATCTGTTTGCTTTTATATTTGTTACAGTTATTATGTTAGCTACAGTAGTGTGTACATGTTCATGGTATAAAAATGTTGAATTTGATTATTATGCATAGTGGATGGGGCCTAATATGATTTTGGTGAAAAGAACTTGTAATTATGATATCTCAAGAATGGTTCAGTGGATTCATATCATACGTAGTACAGAGATAGCCCATGGTCCGTAGATGTGCCCTTTTCTTTGTGGTGGTGATGGCATACATATTAATCAGTAGGCGGGGCTTAATGTAAAAATCTTGAAATGCTCATATTTGAACAATTGCATATCTGTTTTGTTTCATATTGGGTACAGTTTTGATGTTAGCTAGTGTGTACATGTTTATGGTATAAAACGTCGATTTTCATTAAAATGCATAGTGGGCAGGGCTTAATATGATTTTGCTGAAAAGATATTGTAAACTCAGTATCTCAAGCATGGTACAGTGGATTCATATCACATGTGGTACACAGATAGCCCATGGTCCATAGATGTGCCCTATTGGTTTTGGTGGTGATACCATGCATATTAATGAGTAGGCGGGGCATAATGTAAATTTCTTCAAATATGATACATTGTATGTCTGTTTTGCATCATACTTGCTATGATAATGTTGTTGGTTATTGTGCACATGCTAGTGTTGTCATTAGGTACATCTATTTTATTGATCTGCATGTTGGTTGTGGCTTATGAATAAATATCATGGAACAAGTATTTCATGATATACAATGACATGGCAGTTAATACAAAACTTGCAAATCAATCAGCATATGAAAAAAAGCATCGGAACTACAAAACCTTTTGGTTCTGGTTGTAAGTTATAACTTTTATTCTAGTTTTAGTGATATTTATAAGTATGTTTGTGTTTGTTTGGCAGGGGAGAGGGGTAAAAGGGGGTAAAAGCAGAAGATGTGTCTTGGGCAAAAGAGACAGCGAAACAGGGCTGAAAAATATGAAAATTAAAAATTAAAAATCACCTCAATATGTTGTTGGTAGATTTGGAATTTTTGGACCAATTTAAATCAAAATACTACAACAACAAATATTTGTTTAGACAAAACTATGGTGTTTCTACTACTGTACCCCTCCTTCACACCTGGCTGTAGCCAGTGGGGATGGACAGGGTCATGCTTCTACCTCTAAATTATCAAAAGTCATGAAAAATGATGATATGTGGAAACAACTGCTTGGGAATTATGGTTAGAATAAAGTTACCTTTTGAAAATTATTGGTCCATCTTTAAACTTTGAACATGCCAGCTGAGCTAAAATCTTGGACAAAATTGTTGAAACTTTTTAGTGTTATGAGAACTACATGTGTTATATTCTTATGTTTCTTTAATATTTTTTGAGAATTGTAACTCCCTGCCCCCTCCCCCATTTTCAGTGTTGGATTTCTTTGTTTTAATGTCATTTCCAGAAAAACCCCATTAACAATGGTCAACATTAAATGGATAGGGGGAGGAGGAGGGGAGGATGGTTAAGATAGTGAGCCTGAGGTAGAGAGGGGGATACTGGCAGTGTCATTGAAATTATAACAATGCCCTTAAACTTTAAAATTTCTATTACAACTAAATAGGGATTTAAGAAGCAATAGAACAAATTTCCAGCATTAGTGATTTTTAAATGTGGAATAATTTACAATAGAAAAGTAGGTTCATGAAAAGCATCACATTTTTTACCAAGTGTTTCAACGAGTTTTGTCCAAGATTTTAGCTGTCATGCTTAGCTTACCGACACACTTCATTAAAATTCCAGCTACAATGTTTTTACATAGTTACTAAACATTTGATTTGTTAGTTAATGTAAGTCTGTTGGATGTGTTTCAAATACCAAAAAATGTGATGATTGATAAATCAAAGAATTGTTGGTTGACATTCATAAATTTTTCATCAGGAGTCAAGTTTCGTTCTAATAAATACTCTTAAGTAATTTTTTCATGACATGAGTATCATCTATGTGTAATTTCAAAATTCCAATGACGTATGTTTAAAACTTGGCCATCCCCCAGTCAACATTTATCTTGTTATTTTATTCTTAAAGGCATCAATGACTGGATTTGTAAAACTGTTTCGCGAGATTTGCATGTAGATTGGATTTTTTGTTTGGTTATATTATTAATAGAATATTAATATCTCGACCAAATGCTAAATAAATTGTTGGAACCTTGGTTAAGTTGTTTTTCTGATGTTTAGTTGTTGTTTTGCACTTACTCGTCAGACAGCCAGGACAGGTGCTGGGTGGAGCAGCGGGGAGGGGGTGAGATAGTGGGGAGAGGGGAGAGGGATGGTACATATGGGGGGGGGAGGTAACGGGGAGAGGGATGGTAGATATGGGGGGGGAGGTAGGGGGAGAGGGATGGTAGATATGGGGGGGGGAAAAGCGGGGAGAAGGATAGAAGATATGGGGAGGGGAGGAATGGGGAGAGGGATAGAACATATGGGGAGGGGATGTAGGGGAGAGGGATGGAAGATATGGGGGAGGGGAGGTAGTGGGGAGAAGAATGGTAGATATGGGGGAGGGGAGATAGCGGGAGAGGGATGGAAGATATGGGGAGTGGGAGGTAGCGGGGAGAGGAATGGAAGATATGGGGAGGTAGTGGGGAGAGGGATGGTAGATATGGGGGAGGGGAGATAGGGGGGAGAGGAATGGAAGATATGGGGAGGGGAAGGTAGCGGGGAGAGGGATGGTAGATATGGGGATGGGGAGATAACGGGAGAGGGATGGAAGATATGGGGGAGGGGAGGTAGCGGGGAGAGGTATGGAAGATATGGGGGAGGGGAAGGTAGTGGAGAGAGAGGTGGTAGATATGGGGGAGGGGGAGGTAGCGGGAGAGGGATGGTAAATATGAGGGAGGGGGAGGTAGTGGGGAGAGGGATGGTAGATATGTTGTTTGTATATAGGTTTTTTTTTTTTCAGTTGGTGTTCCTTTTTCATTCTTCAAAAACTTCCCGTTACGACATATTGGTTGATTATTTGTCAAATTTATGTCATTACTCATTTTGTAAAGTGAGCTTTGTAAAATTCTTAATGCTCGTGAAACGGGTACAATAAAAAAAAAAAAAGCTAAATGAAAATGGCTATTTGTCTAATAAATCAGCAATTAAACAATTCAGAATACTTATGTCTTTTTCTTTAGTTCTTTATAGATAATTAGAAGGTGCAAAAGATTTGCATGTGGAGATTAGAATAGGGGTAGTTCTGCCATTTAGGGGAAACGCTTTGTTTGATAATGAAATAAACAGGCAAAATTTGGCCTTGCAAGCTTTTGCATTGGGTGGAGGGGAGGCAAAGCATTTTCATTGAGGGGGATATTCCCTCAGGTCCCTGAAGTGATACCCTTGATATACCTCTCTCTCTCTCTCTCTCTCTCTCTCTCTCTATATATATATATATATATATGCCTATGCCTATATATATGCCTATATATATATGCCTATTTATATGTCTATATATATGCCTATATATGTAAGCTAATTAAAAATCCTAAAATCTAATATAATTATATAAGGTTGTTCATTCATATGTTTTAAATTAATTTACATATTTCTAACTCCAGGCAAAAGCGACTTTCTGGTTTGCTACCGGAGGGGCTGGAATGTGCATCAGCCGAGCCTTAGCCCTCAGCATGTCGCTTTATGCAAAGTAAGTTTTCCAACAGACAAATTTGTGCTAGATAAGCAAGCATGTGTGTTATTTGTTTTGGGGTTGGGGAGGGGGAAAACTATCTCCCTCTTTCTTGTGTGAGATAGGGGTTTAATGGGGGGTGGGGAGGGGGTCTGCAGTTATCTGAAAAAATGTAAAAAAAACTCAGATACCTTGAGGAAATTAAGGTTGCTCCAAAATTCATAGTACTGTGAAACTGATTTCAACTCATTTGTTTGGCATTATAACATCTTACTAATATAATGACACACTACTGGAAATTTTAAGCTTCAATTTTTGCAGTAGCTCAACACCTTAAAGTGGTGTTGAGCTGTTGTTATTTTGCACTGCTGTTATTGTAAGGGAATTTTTATTTCATCAATTTTTTTGAATCAATATTTAGATCGGGAATGTGAAACAATAGCTTCTAGTCCTGTTCCGGATTAAGGCACTTTTAATCAGCCCCCTGGATAGCCTTGCTTTTTGTCATTATAACATCTTAGTAATATAGAACAACACACCACTGGAATTTTTAGGCTTTAATTTTAAAAGGAAAAAAATATAGATTTGACATACATTTGTACTGCTATTATTGCAAGAGAATTGTTGTTAATAATTTTCTTGAATCAATATTTTGTATGAAACAATCAGCTTCTAGTCCTGTTCCAGATTAAAGGCCCTGTTAATCAGGCCCCTGGATGGCAGGATTGAAAGGTCTTGCTGGCATTGTGATTGTGTCACTCTATTGAGTTACTCCCGATCTTGCTGGAGGTGTCAGATTAGGGCATGTTTACATTGTGCTAGACAGGCAATAGACAACACAAAGGGAAAGGTCTACAAAGTAAGTTAAGTTTAACCTGATCCCATCTTGATCTCACCTTGGTTTTTGAAAGTTTATAAACACCTTTGGGTCAAATTTCTGGGTGACTGCTTGCATCACATGCAGGAACCTTTCAACACTGAACACTATGTCTCTGTGAGTGGTCCCTATTGAGCTTTATATTAAAACAACATGGAGACATTGTTATTTATATTGCAAAAACATGAAGGAAAAAGAAAAGACTAATTATTTCACCAAAATCAATTAAAAATGAGCTTTTTACAAACAAACAAACTGAATACAATTTATACACAAGTTAAAGGTCTTGGATTTTTAACATGATGAATAATTGCCCAAAAATGGATAGGAAATGTATTCAAGTAAGTTGTCATTCGTTTTAGTAGGACCCATATTTATTGCTGATCAAAAGAGCTTATATATAGCAAGCATCATGAATGTATATTGTTATGCTACCAGCAAGAGATATGTAAAATGTCTTGATGTGTTTTATTCCAGGGGTGGATCTTTTCAAACTACGTGCAATAGGATTCGTTTACCAGACGATGTTACAGTTGGCTTCATTGTAGGTAAGGAATGTCATTGCCAAGTCACAGCAGGTGTGCTGTACATCGGGCGTGTTAATGGAATGTTCAAAATACATAAGCTGTCTAATTCTGACATAACAGTATATGTCATATCTCATGAAGTCTTTTGAGCAGTCATCAACTTCAGTTTTCCTTTGTTGCGTGTTTAGCGATGCATGGTAGGGGGATGGGAAGGGATATCTCAATATTTGAGTATGAATTTGAAGGCAGTTGTGGATTTAAGCCAAGTGTGCTGAGGACAGTGGTCTGTATTTCAAAATTTTCCCTTCTCCCTAGAATAAATAAGTTAAGTGATTGGCTGAATACACGAGTGGGATTTGCCTACTGATAGTGAAGGGGGCTATAAATACAGAATTGCAGGAAACCCCTGATTTGCCCACTGATAGTGGGGGGGGGGGGAATGGGGGGACATAAATACAGAAATCCGCAATCCTGCTTATGACTGAAGATATTGTCTCCCTGAATCAAAGTTTGCTACTGGCAAAGTTTAGAAGTCTGGTATTCTCATGTACAACACTTTATCATCATATACTTCTGCATACATGGTTCAAATTAATGGGTGGGTGTAACTCACTAATTAATGGGTTTTGGTTACGCGGGGTGTGTTACTCGGGAGGGGGGGCGGTGTCATGTTGTGCAAATCTCTTCTTTATGTGCTCATTTCTAACGTGTCATCGTACTGCTTATAAATTAAAAGTGTGTCATGTTTATTATTATTATTATTTTCATACCTATCCGTTTCTTTAACAGAATACCTTTTGAAGAAGAAGCTGACAAAGGTGCCTTTATTCAATTCCCATTTGCAAGCTTTGAGGGTCATCCAACCAAAACAAATTTCTAATCAGGTTAGAGACTTCACTTTTGCAATGTTTATATCGCTACAGGTATATGAACAGGTAGAGATCATATATTTTCACTAGAAAGAGGCTTTAAATTCTGAAAATAATAGTCTTTAAATGATGTCCAGGGCACTTATTGTTTCTGAATTACAGCTGTCAAAATCAAAGATTGAAGAACATTTCATGTTGTGCTGTATGTAAGAGAAGGCAGCTCACAATCTTTAATGTAATTCTTTAAATTTCTGTCCTAAATTTCAATCACTGAAAATCATTGGAATGTTTTCTCCTGCTTAATTTTGATTAAGGCTTTGACGGAGAATCAAAAAGTCTTGGCATTATTCAACTGCTCCCATTCAACTAGCGTTGGTGGAGAATTAAAAAGTTATCATAAGGAGATTCATACGTTTTCTTGTTGTGATGTCACCAAATTTAAATAAAATTTACATAATTGATAATAATACTGCCTAAAAATTCAAAATGTTGGAAAATGGTCAATTTTTCCTTTTTCAGAATGTGATTTACAGCATACTTTCTTCAGATTAACCTTTCCAGGTTTCAAAATAGGCCACGCCCACCATAGCAATATGGTAACTATGTGTGGCACACAAACCTCAAATCCGCAATCGTGCATTACCAATGTGTTGACATTTAGATGTTCACGAGGCCTGCCGCAAGCTTTGATTCATTTATGGCACTTCTCCGGATCTTTAGAGTTTTTAGCAAATAGGATAAACAAAATTCAGTTTGCTGACTTTTGTGGGTAACAGCAATCAGATTTACAAAGCCCGCAGCAGGCCCGTAAGCGCAATTTTTGTTAACCATTTTGTCGTCACTCAGTCTGGGTGTGCAGAAATTTGTTTTGTACAGTAAATTGCATCGACTACATGAGCGCGCACCGCTAGCTACCTGTACTGTACCAGTACCATGTAGGATGTTTGCCCCACTTAGTTATGCAGATTTTGTTGTTAGGCAAATTCGTGTGATGATTGGTTAAAGCAGCTGTCAATCATTAAACCCAGAAAGGTTAATTTGTTGCTACCTGTACATAGATCTTTAAAGGAAAGGTGTCGTCCTATAAATCAATTCAGAAGTGAACGTCGTCGGTCTGGTAATGTCACTGCCAGCACTCGATATTTCTTATCAATTGCGAGAAATCTGTAATTTGATCAATAACACATCGGTCCTGAGGATGTGAGATTGATAACATCGCAGATTTCTTCCGATCAATATAGGCAATTAAAACCGGAAGCGACATTACCAGCACGAGAGCATTCCCTTATAAATGTATTTATGGGGCGACACCTTTCCTTTAAGGTGACTTTCATATGTTGGATATTGTATTTCTGTGGATTTTTATACGTTGTAAATTGACCTTTATTCAATGGGTAGGTGTTTTAATAAAAATAAAAAATAAAAATATACCTCTTTTAAATGGACAATGTGAAAGATTAGAATGCACCCATCGATGACTGGCTCCTTTCGTATTTCTAAGTACCAATTTCTTACGTTATGTTTGATATTTTATGGAAATGAAAACAGCGTAATAGGGAACACATTTGAATATATCCATCCGAGCCAATAAGCTTATGCCCGGTTTCTTTGGCGTAAGCAGATGAGAGCATATAACTCCCCTGGAGTGGACGCCAGTCCATCCCAGGGCAACCTCCAGCAATGTTGACTGGACTGGAGCAAGTAGAGTAAAGTGCCTTGCTCAAGTACACAGTGCAGTGCTCGCGGCGGGAATCCAACCCGGTACCTTTCACATACGAGCAAGACACTTTAACCACTAAGCCACTGCACCTCTTTAGGTAGCACATTGAACTGAAAAAAGAAGTGTTCTGTAGAGCGTAGCAGTTACTGAGATAATGATTTTGTTTTCTTCAGGTTTCTCTCAGCTATGGGATATCAGAGAAACGAGTGAATGTGGTTGAAGTTCCAAATGCAAAGTTTACGCCAGAAGAAGACCCAACAAGGTATTATTTCTACTTTTGTATCTTTCCCCACCACTCCAATAATTGCTGCGATCTTTTGACAGGTGAAGACATCCTCATAGATTGTCCATTCCTCGTTCTCCTCAAAGCCTCCCTCAACCCCTTCAACTCCATCCTGAGTTCTGCCGCAATAATCCCCCCCCCCCCCCTAAAAAATAATTATCTGCATCCTGCATCACATCAACTACTACAATAACATTTAAACCTCTCCATTCCCTACCTATTCCTTGCTCACCTCACTATCTCCTCTCATCGTCTTTCCACCTCTGACATATTCTAATTTCTCGGGTCTCGGGTTGGTGCTGTTAAATTTCACCAAACAACCATCTATCTATCTATCTTTCTGTTAAAGAAAGAGCTAGGCAAGGAAAGAGCTAGGCAAGGAAAGAGCTAGGTAAGGAAAGAGCTAGGCAAGGAAAGAGCTAGGCAAGGAAAGAGCTAGGCAAGGAAAGAGCTAGGCATGGAAAGAGCTAGGCAAGGACAGAGCTAGGCAAGGACAGAGCTAGGCAAGGACAGAGCTAGGCAAGGACAGAGCTAGGCAAGGACAGGGCCAGGCAAGGAAAGGGCCAGGCAAGGAAAGGGCCAGGCAAGGAAAGAGCCAGGCAAGGAAAGAGCCAGGCAAGGAAAGAGCCAGGCAAGGAAAGAGCCAGGCAAGGAAAGAGCCAGGCAAGGAAAGAGCCAGGCAAGGAAAGAGCCAGGCAAGGAAAGAGCCAGGCAAGGAAAGAGCCAGGCAAGGAAAGAGCCAGGCAAGGAAAGAGCCAGGCAAGGAAAGAGCCAGGCAAGGAAAGAGTCAGGCAAGGAAAGAGTCAGGCAAGGAAAGAGCCAGGCAAGGAAAGAGCCAGGCAAGGAAATAGCCAGGCAAGGAAAGAGCCAGGCAAGGAAAGAGCCAGGCCAGGAAAGAGCCAGGCCAGGAAAGAGCCAGGCAAGGAAAGAGCCAGGCAAGGAAAGAGCTAGGCAAGGACAGCTATGCAAGGACAGAGCTAGGCAAGGACGCGCCAGGCAAGGACAGATGGATTAAAGCTTGCAGATTATATTAGGTCAGCGGCCGTTCCTTAAATTTGGGGTCAAGATGTGACTGCCTTATAGATTATATTCAAACTGATTTAATCTTTTTATTGAATGCATTAATGACGAATTGAACCAGCTAACATTCCATTGTATTCAGTTAGGGAACGTTATATTAACACACCTTCAGTATGCGGATGATTTAATTTTGTTTAGTTAATTTATTTCGGGGTTGCAAAGGTTTTCAGATGGCCTATCACGTTCATATAAATCTTTATCCTTGCGCATTAATGCAAAGAAGTCGAAGGTTGTTGTTTTTAAGAGAGGGGGAATTTTAAACAGAAATGAGAGGTGGCATTTTGATAGAGATCGTATTGAAGTTGTTATGAGTTACAATACCTTGGTTTGATGTTGTCGAAGTTAGGCTCCTTGGCCGAAACTTACCATACATTGGCTTCAAAGGATTAAAGCTTTTTATGGCTTAAGAAGACATTTATATCAATTTGGTGTAGTGCTGTCACAATATGGTTCTATTACGTATCAATTATCGTGGAGAAAATTATTGTGATCTATTGATATATCGCGATACTTTTCAAGAAAACTGACTCACGTCACAAATTGTTAATATCACTAACGGTACTTCTTTTATGATGAACGGAAGAAAAAATGATTTGCAGATCTAGGAGACGACATGATTGCATGACTATTGCGTTCATCACGCATCATGCACGTGTTTGGTAAAACAGTCAATGTGACCATGAATCATCAAACTTAGAGCCTGAGAGGCATGTTCTGGGCTAATTTTTAATTCTTTTTGCCAACTTACATCGGAACGTGCCAGTGTGGGGTGACAAAGCACAATTAAATAATAATTATTTCTTTTTGGTTCATGCAATTTTTGCACATTTTTAATTGCCTAAACTTGACTTTTAGATTTAATGCCATAACATTACAATTGTAACGAACGAATTAGCCTAACCTAGTTGCGCGAAAATTTCTTAGTTGAGAATTAGTTTTTGGTATCGCAATATGTCGCGAGAGGCATATTTCATGTCGTGAGAAAAAAAATACCGCGATATCGCGATAATCAAAATGTCATGACAGCACTAATTTGGTGACATTCCCATAAAAACTTTAATAAACCTTTTTGATCGTAAACTTTTGCCTTTTCTTCTTTATGGTTATGAACTTTGGGGACTTGAGGGAGCTAGAGATAATGAACAAGTGCATTACATGTGTTGTAAATATGATATGTTACGGGTATCAGGTAATACCTGTGATAGTGCTGTAAGGAGTGAGCTGGGGCGATGCAGTCTTATTGTTAATAAATCATGTTTTGTTATTAAACTTCTTTGATTACCAGATTATCACTTTTACTCCGTAGCTTATAAAGATCAGTTTCTCTTAGCAGAGAGAGGTATATCTTGCTGGGCCTCTGGGCTTAAATCTTCTCTTTGGGTTTTGGGGAAGTATGGATTTGTCAAAGGGTGGTCAATAAAAGAGCTTATTCTATTTTTGACAAAGATTAAAGGATATCGATTTCCAGAATACTTTTGGAGAATTATCTGTGAATAGAAAGTTAGTTATCTACATATTGTTTCTTTGCAACTGATATAATTTGTGAAAAACACCTTGATTGTGTTTTAGTTCCTGGATATAGAGAAAGTCTGTAAATTTCATATTGGTAATCACAATCTTTGTGTATAAACTAGAATAACATCCCTAGAGAGGACAGATTCTGCTTATTTTGTGATCTTGGTTGTATTGAGGACAAACTTCATTTCCTTTTGGTTTGTCCTGCTTATAAAAGTCTACAGGAAAAGTGTATCTCACCTTACTTCATTGTTATTCTTCTATTGATAAATTAGTTTTGCTGATGTGTTGTAAAAATTCTACTGTTATGAACAACTTAGGTAAATTTATTTTTCTCTCATTTAAGAGATGCCAAGAGTTTCAAGAAATATCGTGATTGTCTTTGAAATATCGTGATTGTCTTTATCATTGTTATGACCTCATATCCTCATGTTTATAGATTAATTGTAAAGCTTTGCATATATTGTACTTTGGTTTGTAAAGAGCTATAAGTTTAAGTATAATTTTTGTACTAAGGGCCCGAGCCCTTAAGTTTTTTTGGTTTTTGTTGAATGAAAAATGAAATGATATTAGCAGAACATGACTACTTTGGTACTTTGACCAATCAAATGCTGGACTGTGTTACCCAAACATCAGCATCACTTGCTGAAAGGAACGTTATAAGTGCCAGTGTTTGCATGTATCACCTTCATGTATAACATACATATGATAAGCATTTGAAAGCATCTTGTTCATACGCTTGGCCCCATATCATGCGTGAATTGTGCAGGCGGCCAAGAATCCCCAGTATTTGATTGGTCAATAAGATTCTCCCAGTATACGATTGGTCCATTATGGACACGTGAATTTTGGCCATGTAACTTTATTTACATTAGTTTTCCCGAAATTGCTGATTCAGATTTAAAATTGTCTATAGTGTCATTGCGGTACAAAGAAGGTATTTGGCCTAGTCAGTTTAGTGTACAACAGGCATGTTGAAAGTTATTGTTTTGAGTCGAATAACAATATATAACTCACAATCCACTAATATGCAGAACGAAACGCTGAAATCAAGCACAAAGGTTGGTCGTCTGAATCCCACTTGCTCTCCAACTCAGCCAGTGGGAAAGGTTGCGGGCCTTTTGTTGGGTGACATGCGCCATCCTTCGGATGAGGGTATTAAACAGTGGTCCAAATAGTAGTGTTTGTGTTCTGTGTCTAGTTTCCTGATCACATTCTTCCATTTAATTCTTTGTCTCTTTCTTTGATCACATTCTTCAATTACACCCCCCCCCCACCCTCTGCCCCTTTCTGGGTGGATCTGGAAATATATAACATTGTTTTTCTAAGTCTATTTTACTCCTTGCTGTCACTCACATGTGCATGTTTGTTTCAACACACACGTTTGAAATATTCCCTGCACCAGGAGGCTAGATTTTTTAAAAGGGGAAAGAAAAATAGTTACTACTGTTTCGTTCGCCTTAGAAAACAGCGAACTAATTTTCTGATTTTTTATGTTGATATTTTCATTTTTGATTTGTTTCTCTCTTGTAGATTCAAGTCAATCCACTGCCATCTGTTCCCAGATGCATCTCTGTGTAGACGTTGATCTTAACGAATTCTGATTGTCATCCATGAAAAGGGAGCTAGATAAGAAGAGAGACCAATCATGCTGCCTCTGAAAAATGAAAGAAGGGAGTGCAAACTATTAATTATATCATTGTTGTCTTTAGGCTTTTATGCCTTTGAAAGTTTGACGACCTTTAACACCATGCTAAATTTAGTTGAAGCGTTCTTCTGGCTTTGATGTAAGGGTGAAATTATTGTTTTTTATATTTCACTTGAATATCAATCATGTGACTTGATTGGTTGTTTGAGGTTCATTTGCTTTGACTCTGTAATGTTTATGGAGACTTTGAGGTAAAATTGAACATCGCTAGACCAGGGATGGAATGAATATCTTGCAATCTTTCCCCACGCACATAAAGTATCCATTACTTTTCTTCCATCTGGTGTTTTATGACGCTAGTAAGACGTGTCTTTTCCAAGAGTGGTTTGTGAAATAAAGGGACATTTTGTCGTTGATTGACTTAATTCCCTCTGAAATTGAAAATTTTCCACGAACTAGGTCTGCAGAATTTGTTTTAAAGGTTTTTTAACCTTGCACTAGACCATGTTTTAAAGCTTTAGTGGAGACCAGATAATTAACGTTTCTGAGTTACGAAATAAGCCACACCCGCCGTAGCAACGCGGTAGCTAAGTGGGGGAAAACAAAACCTTAAATCTACAATCGTGTACACCGTACCAATGCATTGACAGATGTTTTTTTGCGAGGCCTGCCACAAGCTTTGATTCGTTTATGGCACTCCTCCGGATCTTTGGAGTTTTTAGCAAATGGGATAAGCAAAATTCAGTTTGCTAACTGTTCTGCGTAACAGCAATCAGTTTTATAAAGCCCATAGCGCCGGGAAGCACAATCATTGTTCACCATTTTGCTGTCACTCAGTCCGTGGGTGATAGATTTGTTTTGTACAGTAATTGCATTGACTACATAAGCACGCGCTGCTGGCTAGCTGTACCAAGTAGGATGTTTTCCCCACCTAGTTATGCAGCTTTTGTTGCTAGGCAAATTCATGCAGTGAGTGGTTGAAAAAGCTGTCAATCATCAAACCCAGAGAGGATAATTACTTCCACCTACTGTATTATGGTTTTGTCACAGGTGCTCAAAACTTGGTTTTAATACTTAGTGGCGACTTATATTTTTCAAGAAAATGCATTCTTGGAGATATGTGGCTTCCCACTGTGACAAGAAAGCATGACTGGTCGGTAGTGGCGGTGTATATTCTCTTCACATTATTTCAACGAGCATGTAACTGTCAAATCTTATTAATGTTTTGATTTTCATCATTCCTGCTTCAACATACTACTTGACACTTTCACTATATCATGTTTAATTCCTTGCTCTTCATTCCTTCGTATAATCATTCTCAAATTATCTTGATATTTTTGTATGTGTAATCATAAAATTAATGATCAGAATGTTTGCTATCTATTAGTGTAATAAGAATGAAATAATTTTTGTACTGTCAAGGTTTTTGAATCAAACGTTGAATGTTTTCACTTGGGATGAAATTCTTAGTAACAGGACTGGTTTGAAATAAATTACATAGCATAGGGTGACAAGTGAATTTTTTTTACGCTGAAGTTCAGTTTAGTGACGAGAAATATTTTAGTGCAAGTGGATCGGGGACGGTTGAGGCTTGGAAAGAGGGTGGGGAGTAGAGGCATGGAGTTGGAGAGAGGATGGGTGAGTGAGATTTGGAAAGAAGGTAGGGAAATGGGGCTGGAAATAGGTGAGAAATGGGGCTGGAAAGAGGGTGGGAAAATGGGGCTTGGAAATACAATGGGCAACTGGGACTTTACAATTTCCTACATAGAAAAAGTACATGTTTTTCAAAACTATTTATATATTAGAAATGATTTGCAAATAATTTGTATTAAGCTGATAGAAATGTACTCAGTACTGAATTAGACAAACTGTACTAATTTACATTGCTTCTAAAAAGTAAACATGAACATAAAATTAAAAGTACCGTTCGTATCATTTGATATTTATTCAGTACAGTATACTCACCATTCTTCCACAAGAATAACATTCAAATTTGATTTATGGAATTGATAACACGAAGTACTTGAATTGCTATTCGTCGCTCGTCTGGTACTAAGTGCTTGTTCTCGTCTATTTCTTCTTGTTCTTTGTCTGGAACATAAGTGTGTGATGTTTTAGGCTTGATTTGTTACCACGGTTACAAATAGTTTATGATTATCTGTGCCTAGCTTTGGCAAATTGCTTTTTTGTGTTGTGGAAAATATTTTGTTGACAAACTAATTATCTTTGTATATGTGATAGTTTTTAAGTATATATTTTAAATAGCTATTGTGATGATTATAAGTATTGTATATACATTTTTTTTATGATAAGAAAATTGAAAGAAAAAGTGGTACTTTTAGACTAGTTTTGCTCCTTCATAAATGCTTGGTAAATTTTCTAAGAATTCTTAAAACGATACAGAATAAAAAGTTTTGATTATTCAAAAAGAAGGGAGAATCATTTTACATTTTTCAAAGCAGTCTCTGGTATCCGCATTTGTAAATGCTTGGAACTAATTTCCCAATTTTTTTTCAATTTTTGTATGAACTTCTTCCAAGATTGTGTCTCATGATTTTTTAATTCAAAGAACTGAAATTTCAAATGTAAAAGAGAAAGAAAGAATGTGATCATCTTCTTTGTGTTAATCATTGCAATAATGTCATATGATTGTGACATTTCATGATTGTGCATTAATTGAATGATCACATCCGAAACTTCGCGAACCTGAGAACATTTAAATTTGTTTTCAAATTAGTAAAAACTGTATGTAATTGTGTCTCATAATTTTTTTCCGTTCAAAGTACTGAAATTTAAAATGTCGTAAAAGAGAAGAGAAACAATACTGTCATCTTCACTGTGTTAGTCACTGCAATAATGTCATATGATTGTGACATTTCACGATTGTGCATTAATTGAATCTGTCTGAAAACTTTGTTAGCTTCAGCACTTAATTCTCAGAAAAGCGTGCATGTTGTTTGAACATGGAAAGATGACTCGCTGGGTGCAATTTGAAGGGGCTTGATTGTACTGTGTGTGATATGATTATTTATTAATCCATTTTTGTCTTGCCAGAAATTTTTTCCGATTTTTAAGTTGTAGTGGTTTGGTGTACGTAGTATATAGATATTTTATATATATATATATTTATGAGTTAATTAGTTAAGTACTTAGTTTTCAGGTTTTCGAAATAGTTTAGATACAGTTTTTCATTCATGTTTATGTTAATGCACTTCATCAACGATTTGGCGATATTTTATGTAATATTAGCGAATAACCGACTCTTCGGTTGAATGGATAGCTGGATATATCATTGTCAATGTACAACATGAAATTAATACCTCTTGTGTACGTACACCTCATTCTCTTTCATACTTGTAAATTGTTTGATTGGCGTAACGTTTTTTAAACCATGGCAAAGAATGGAAATAAGTAAGGACCTATTTTCCTTTTTTAGGAAATAGTGTAATTATGTAAATGTAACTTGAATACTTATAGATTATTACTGTATTGTACAGTATTGACGATGGGACTACAATTTTTCATCATTTAATTGATGCCTGAGAAAGATTGATGAAATATGATATATTGATTTATTAGCAAATTGATTTTCAAATTACCTATACAGGGTGCAATTCTTTCAGACAGAAAACACACAAATGCTACTTTGATTAAAAGCTCTGATATGCTACTTAGACAAAAACATAGAAATGCTACTTAGAGAGAAAACACAAAAATGCTACTTAAACACAGAAATGCTTCTTAAAGAGAAAACACAGAAATGCTTCTTAAAGAGAAAACACAGAAATGCTACTTTGAAAACACAGATATGCTGTCTTGACAGAAATGCTACTCAGACAGAAAACATAAATACTACTTAGCCTCAAAACACAGAAATACTATTTGAACAAAATTGCTACTTAAGACAATACACAGATACTATATGGACAGAAAACACTAGAAATACTACTTCAACAGAAAACACAAATGCTATTTGGACAGAAATCATAGCACTGATACTTTAATATAAAACACAGAAATTCTACTTCAGACAGAAAACAGAAGTGCTACTTAGACAGAAAAAAAAACAGAAACCTGTTTGGACAGAAAATACAGAAATGATACTTAGAAAGTACAGAAATGCTATTTGGACAGAAAATACAGTAATGATACTTTGACAGAAAATGCATGCTTTTTTGACAGAAAACAGAAATGCTACTTAACAGAAAACACAGAAATGCCACTTAACAGAAAACACTGAAATACTTCATTGCAGAAAACACAAAAAAAGTTCAAAAAGAAAAACTTTCAGAAATGCCTTTTAAATAAGTAATTATGTGTAAGGAAAAGGATTAAGATATTTAAAGCATCAGTACTTGTGCTTAATTGGGTGAGAGAAGGATTATGATATTTAACGCATCAGTACTTGTGCTTAATTGTGTGAGGGAAGATCAAAGTCTTGGCTTGCTTGCATGCTGCTTTCGATTTTGGAAATTGTTGAGTCAGGATTGATAATTTGTTTTAGTAGGTATTTCTTGTTTTGTAACAATCAAAATCTAAAGGATAGGAATCAAGAGTCAGAACAGGGAATAAGAATGGTGTGATGACATCCATTTTAGTTGTTGTTGGCATCATTTTCATTTTATCATCTTGTGTGGCTACACCTTCCTCAGTTACTGCATAGCACAGGTTCTGACACATGCTCTGAACAACACAGAATGTTACTTATAACAGAACACACAGAAATGCTGCTTGGACACAACACACAGAAATGATACTTTTATCCCTACACCTTCATCAGCAGCACGGGTTCTGGCACATGAGTTGAAAGCTTCCAGTTTGTTAGAGGGCAGACACGTAGATGTTGGGGGGCCTCTCTGCTGTCACAAAGGTTGTCACCGTTTGTGTCAGCCTCATTTTCTATTTAAACTGTTGTACTTATGGAAAAGCTCATGAAAAAACAGCAAGTTTTCCTTATAGAGTTAGAAGTTGCACTCAATTAAATTAGAGATTTGTTATGCAACATTTTACAATGTTTTCTAGCAGTGAATCTTAATTGTAAACATATAACCATTTAGTTGCTTGCATTCATTATGATGGACCATTTAACACATCCTGTAAGGTATGTGTGAGGTATGATGCTTCCTATCATTTGATTTATATAAAGATGAAGGTGCTGGTTAAATATTTCAGTTCTTCCATTAATTTATGGGGTAAATATCTTAATTTTTCCTTAAATTGATGCACAATTTATGCATTTTTTTTATAAGTGTTATAATATTCTCTTTTGAAATTTTCTTTCTGAAAAAGCGAAATTTGTCTTCCAGTTGTTAAGAACCATTTTGTAGAAAAAAAAATTTAGTATCAAATTAAGTGGTTAAGGAGTATTAAATTAAGTAGTTCCGTGTAATGATAAGAAGGATTAAAACTTGCGTGTGATTTGTTTGCGGACATCCTATATGGATACCATGGTCTGAAATTTGAATAAAGTATGTTATTGGTTAGAGGGACCATTCCCTTGCAAATTTCCAATACCATATAACTAACAAACAAAGAAAAAAAGATATATTGAGTGTTTAATAGGAACTCTGTATTGTGGGGATTTTAAAACATTTTCAACTGCTTTCACAATTTAAATGAAGACAATACCCAACTTGTGATGAAAATGATAAGTTGTACCCCTCCCCAATTTTGATATATATATATATATATATATGTGTATATATATATATGTGTATGTATGTGTGTATATATATGTGTGCATGTATATATATATATATATATATATATATATATATATATATATATATATATATATATATATATGTGCATATATATATATATATATATATATATATATATATATATATATATATATATATATATATATATATATATATATATATATATATATATAGATAGATAGATAGATAGATAGATAGATATAATTGTACATTTCCTTGGAACATAAAGTAATGTTTTCAGTCTAGTCTATAATCACTTACAGGAGAGTTTCTCATTATATCATATTGATCTGTAATTTATACAAAAACAAGAATCATTTATATTGATTATAATAATCGTGTGGTTTGTGCAAAGAGCATATTGTATTCATTTGGGAACTGTCTTTTTCCAGCTATTATAAGTACACATTTTGTATTAAGTTTTATTGCCTGAGGATGTATATGCAGTTTTTACTTGAAATTTCACTTGATGTATATGATTTATATGTATATCTTGTATTATTGGGTAATGTATCTTAGGTGTGTAATTACTATTGGAAAAGGTTTTTTTTTTTTTTTTTTTTTGTGTGTATACGTATGGGAGAGGTGAAAAGGTAACACAGAACAATAATTAGGTATTACTCCGCCAGCCAAACACATGAGAATTCTCAGAGAATAATAGAAATATTTTTGAAATTTCATGAATGGTAGAGAAGTATAGGTCTTAGCTATGCATGTCTGAATTGTATAAGATCTGCTTCAGACAAATTTTCTTGAGGAAGTAATTTACCATGGACTATACCAAAATTTAAGTCATTCGGCTAGAGTGCACAACATCCTTTTCATTTTGGCCTAAAACGAAGGACCAAAACCTCCAGTGACCCCCTAATTAAGTTACCCTCATCCGAAAGATATTATTATATAGTACTTTTTAGAAAACGAAATGTATGAAACATCCCAGATCTTTTGGGTTCTGGTACGAAAAGGACTTTAAACTTGATTCTTTTATTGTAAGGTTTCAATGGGGTAAATAATTAGCTCCATGCTACCAACAGGTTTTCAAGACTTATGGCATATTAGTTTATTGCATGATAATTTTTATTCTAGATTTAGTAATTTCTAAAGAGATCAAAACAATTTAGTAATGCATTTCATAACTGCCTGATAGTATCAAGTGCCTTGAAACACTATCATGAATGAAACCTGTTTTAGATGGGAAATAAACAGAACAATTTGTGGCAAATATCAGTAGTCTGCAACTGTATAATATTAGGCTGTACAGGGTTTGCATTTTGCGAGTATAGATTGTCTTCATTAAAAAACCTAGGAATCTTTGATTGATGAAAATAATCAAGTTTAGATGAAGTTATCTCATAAACATGATTTTTAAAACTCTATTCTAAGTTTGCATAAATAAACTCATGATCAAATTATGACGTACATCATATTCACATATTTTCTTTCAATCTGAAAGTCTTTTAACTTGTGATTCTATCTGGTTTTCTATCTTTTAACGTCACATTGCTTTATACTAGATTTCAGTAGAAAAGTACTCCATTCATCCATGCAAATTTTAAACTAAATCAGTGCAGTTGGTGGTATTTACTAATGTCTCTTAGGCATTACAGTAATGTCTTCAAGTAACTTAGCATCCCATACTATTGCCTTCATGCATTGTACGCCTTCATGCATTGCACGCCTTCATGCATTGCACGCCTTCATGCATTGCACGCCTTCATGCATTGCACGCCTTCATTCGTGCATTGCACGTCTTCATTCGTGCATTGCACGTCTTCATTCGTGCATTGCACGTCTTCATTCGTGCATTGCACGTCTTCATTCGTGCATTGCACGTCTTCATTCGTGCATTGCACGTCTTCATTCGTGCATTGCACGTCTTCATTCGTGCATTGCACGTCTTCATTCGTGCATTGCACGTCTTCATTCGTGCATTGCACGTCTTCATTCGTGCATTGCGTCTTCATTCGTGCATTGCGTCTTCATTCGTGCATTGCACGTCTTCATTCGTGCATTGCACGTCTTCATTCGTGCATTGCACGTCTTCATTCGTGCATTGCACGTCTTCATTCGTGCATTGCACGTCTTCATTCGTGCATTGCACGTCTTCATTCGTGCATTGCACGCCTTCATGCATTGCACGCCTTCATGCATTACATTAATGCAAGCATCACATTGATGTCTTCAAGCATTTCCTTGATGTCATCAAACCTTACAATAATGTTTTCAAGCATAATGTATTGTCAAGCTGATAATCACTTGAAAGAAATGTATTTTTTTGGGGGGGAATGTTTCTTGAAAGTTTAGGCACAGTGCATATACAGCACATTTCTTTCAGGCAGATGAGTTTCTTTCATTGATAGCAGACAGTCTTTGACATGTAGTTTCAATTTTAGATGCAGTAGATTAATAATATATCATCTTATAGCTTAAAAGTGTTTTTTGTCAGTAATAGAGATGATGGGAGGTTCAAACTCATCATTGTTTTTGTAGTTATCATCATAGTCATGAGAGAGTAGTCATCTTAGTCTCGAGGGAATAGTCATAGTATAGTCACGAGAGAGTAGTCATCTTAGTCTTAAAAGAGTAGTCATCTTAGTCTTGAGAGTAGTCATCTTAGTCTTGAGAGAGTAGTCATCTTAGTCTTGAGAGTAGTCATCTTAGTCTTGAGAGAGTAGTCATCTTAGTCTTGAGAGAGCAGTAATCTTAGTCTTGAGAGAGTAGTCATCTTAGTCTTGAGAGAAGTCATAGTAGAGTAGTTATAGTCATGAGAGAGTAGTCAGCCATGAGAGGGTAGTCATCATAGCCATGAGAGGGCAGTCATCATAGCCATGAGCGAGTAGTCATCATAGCCATGAGAGTAGTCATCATAGCCATGAGAGTAGTCACCATAGCCATGAGAGAGTAGTCACCATAGCCATGAGAGTAGTCACCATAGCCATGAGAGAGTAGTCATCATAGCCATGAGTGAGTAGTCATCATAGCCATGAGAGAGTAGTCATCATAGCTATGAGAGAGTAGTCATCATAGCCATGAGAGAGTTATAGTCGTGAGAGAGAACTTGTGTTTTGAATATCCGGGTCATGAGACTTCTTGTACTGCTAGTTTACGAGTCCTCATTTGTAACTGGATCCCTCTTATGATTTCCTAAGTTCACATTAGTATTGATTCAATCAAAACATGATGCCTTGGTGGTTGTGATTTTACCATGGTGCCTTAAAAGGTCCAGGTGTTCAAGTCCTTGTGTAGTGGCTTCCAAAGCTACATGCCTGTATCAGAGGTTTGTATATCAATTTAGGGCTCCAGAACTCAAACTTGATACTTTTTGTTTAGATCAAGAGAGAGTTAAGAACTCCTATGCAGAGCTTTAGAAAGGACAAAGGTGCCTTTACAGAATGCTCATGTGGGGGCAACAAACTGCATTGATGCCTTATGGGTATGTGTTTATTTAGAGGCTGCATAATGCCCTGTGCAGTGCTCATTTAGGGCTACAACAATTAGTTATGCCTTCTTGGTTGCTCAATTATGGGTCACAGAGATTCCTTATTGAATAGTGCCCATTTCAGATCTACAGTACTCACTCACTATGATGCCTTTTTGGTCCTTAACTTTTCATTTTGGTGTTTGAACTGGCTGTAAAATTTTGTTTTGAATGGTATACGTAAATACAATGTTGTGAGCTCTTAATTGGGATTGTGATGACACAGTGATGCAAGGACTCATTGTAGGAACTCCCTGTACTATCTTGTGTGTAAACTAATATTTGATGGTGTACACCATATTGTGATGATGGATTCCTGTCCATTTAAATTGTTTCAGTACAGTTCAGCAGCAGTTTTTGCTTAAATATTGTAGGAATGTAATTTTTATTTTTCATGTTGTGAATGGTCTGATTGAAAACCTTTTTGAGAATTCTATGAAAAGATGTAGACACAATATAGAAAGAGGGCCGATTACTCTCAAATAATTCCCTAAGATTATTCAGTGCAACAAACTAGCCTTGTTTGATTGGAAGCTAACTGAAGTTTGTGTGTGTGTGTGTGTGGGAGGGGGGGGGGGGGGGTGACGGAGGGGATTATTACACCTTTCAATAATTTTAAACTTTCATTGGTCACAAAGACAGTTATCTTTGCTGAAATGTTAGTAAAAAAGCAAATGTTGATTTTACAAAATGGTGGATGGATAACCACAATAGATATCTGGTAAATGGTGGATGGATAACTACAATAGATATCTGGTAAATGGTGGATGGATAACTACAATAGATATCTGGTAAATGGTGGATGGATAACTACAATAGATATCTGGTAAATGGTGGATGGATAACTACAATAGATATCTGGTAAATGGATGGATAAGTACAATAGATATCTGCTAAATGTGGCTTAAGGGTTTGGGTGTGTTGTGTCATCAGAGTACATGTAACTAGTCAAATTGGCATGCATGTCAGATTACATTTTTATTCTGAACTTTCAAAAGCAAAAATGCAAGAGTAGGCTTATATGTGATGTTATAAATAAGAAATTTGTAATCCTTGGTAGCTCTTCGTTAATGCTTTTATACTTCTTCAGTAACAAAAAAGAAAAATGTGTATCAGTTGTAGTGATATTGCATGATTTAAAAATAAAGTTTTATTACACAAATATATATATAAAAGAAAGTCAGAACAAAGGTTGGTGAATAAAGAAGATTAAAACAAAAGATTTGCACCAAGCGTTTGTTTTTGTTGATTTATTCATTTCAAAACACATCTTTTTATATTTAAAATGCAAAATAAACTTTATGGGAATGTTCAGCACAGCACACAATATTTCAAGAGTAGAAATGTAAATATTTTATAAACAAAAGTACAATGAAAATGAGATAAAAATCCCTTTGCATAGAATTAGGATGAAATAATAAATTATTCCGTTTGAAAGACAAGTTACTTCAAGGTGTTGAATTTGGAAGAGAAAAGTGGACAATATATATGAACTATCTGCTTTGCACCACACGATGATGGCAGGTTTAAGCAGATAATTGAAACTGTTAATATAAAGACTAGATAATTAAAAAGTTGGTAATATGCACGTCTTTGTTTCCAGCATCGTTTTATAGCACATTTAGCATCAAGTATAGATTTGGTTTTCATGAATGTAGGATAACTGGAAGTTACATTCCTATGGACAAAGCCTTACAGGTAAAATGTATATAAGAACTGGGTTTCTTGTAAATTAAAACCTTCCCCAAGCCAAAAAACCCAGTTGTTATAAGATTTAGGCAGATCATGGAAAGTGGTAAAGTGAAAACCAGTGATGTTTAACTAAAAAATAGACTTAGAGGCAAACTAAAAACAGACTTATTTATAGGCACTTATACTTGTCATAACATAGCACTATTTTTTTAAAGCACATTTAGCATCTTTGTTGAATGAAAAAATAAAATCTCAATTAACTGGTTTTTATGGACATATAATAACTGGAAGTTACCTTCCTATCCCAGATGGAGCCTTATAGATGAAATGTTTATAAGCAACCAGCAACCAGGCTTCATGAAAAATAGCACCCCACCCCCACGACCAAGAAACCAGACATATATTGAGCAGTTTATAACTGGACAATTCTGATATCAGGTCATTCTCTACATCCAAAGCACTGGTTTTTCCCTTCACCTCATTATTTCCATATCCAATTGTACTGGTTTTAGTCACAATACTTTAAGAAGTTCTAGGTTTAAGCATGTTAACCCCAAGAGAAGAAGAAAATGATACTCCCTTCATAACAGTTTTTTCATGGTACCAAACTTTTCATAAGTGTATCCTTGCTAGCTCCAAGCACAAATGATTTCTAGTACATTTTGAAATATATAACTGATGAATAGGCGATTGTTATTCAGGTGATGGTAATGCAGGAGAAATTTCAGAAAAAAATAAATATATATTTACAAATTATATTTCTTCCCTAATTACCAAAAATATTCCCAATGAATTGCTTCCTCCACCCAAATTAAACTATCACACACAAGGCAATATTTACACACTGCAATGCATTTAAATACCATACCAGGGATTTAGTGTGACCTACCGTCAAACTTTTTTGTGAGAACGATGCGATGGTATTGATATCATTTCTATTAACTCAACATTAGGAACGAACGATGCGATGGAATTGAAATCGTTTCTAATTACTCAACATAAGGAATGATGCTATGGTATTGACATCATTTCTAAATTACTCAACATAAGGAATGATGCGATGGTATTGAAATCATTTCTAATTACTCAACATAAGGAACGATGCGATGGTATTGAAATCATTTCTAATTACTCAACATAAGGAACGATCGATGGTATTGAAATCATTTCTAATTACTCAACATAAGGAAGGATGTGATGGTATTGAAATCATTTCTAATTACTCAACATAAGGAACAATGCGATGGTATTGAAATCCTTTTTAATTACTCAACATAAGGAACGATGTGATGGTATTGAACTCATTTCTAATTACTCAACATACGGAACGATGTGATGGTATTGAAATAATTTCTAATTACTCAAAATAAGGACTAGTGATACCTAAAATTGTTTTACTTGAAAGCTTTAATATTCTGTGAAGACGAGTCTTAAATTCAAATTCAGTGAAAAGATTCCTTGGTTCCAAAGTTTTGACTGATCAAAATACCAAGATTGTTTAAAGAGGGCATCTCTTCTGCAACGCTAGCAAAATTTTGAATTAACAGATCTAATTTTTGATACCTGTGCTCAAAAAGTATATTGGAATATTCTGGAGACTCCAGAACAACACGCCCTCACATACCGGCCAAGTGCTCCTTTAAAGTGATGAGGGAAGTTGAAGGCAGCCCCATTATGGCCTTGTTCTGTGCTTCAAATTCTGCCAATGATAGCTTTCTTTTTTTTTTTTTTTGCTTTGCTGGAAATAGCTGCCTTAAATATTGTAGCAGAAGATCAAAAACAATTTGCTTCAGAAAATAATAAGGTATTCAACAAATAACATCACAATATGGCATATTCTCCTGAATAGCTAGCTAAGCCTAAAAATTCATTAGTATTAAAGTTAAGTTGCCTGTGTGAACTAGTTCTTAAACTGAATGGAATCACAGATTGGGAATGTGTGCAAAGTACTTCATGTTATTTGACTGACGTCTCAGGCAAACAATCATCTGTACTAAGTGATAATCTTTATATTGTATAGAGTGTTATGGGATAAACATTTCAAGTTACGCAGCTGGCAGATTATAATTGTATTTCAGAATACCTATTTAACTCTTGAAGAATATTCTTTACATATAAAGTTTTACATTGATATAATTTTATAAATTTGTGTCAGCCTCAGATATATTTCCAGTCAAATTTCACTTGGTAAAAGATATTCTCTTGTAGATATAATTAATTTCAATACAGCTTTATAAATACAATATTCATATTTCTATATTTACAACAAAAACCAAATGAAATTCATCAAAACGTCCAAAACTTGTACAACTTATTCTCAGACTTTAAATTACGATGGACAGCTCAAAATGGATATAAGCCAGAATTAATCACGTGACTAGTCATCAAGTTGACAGAGGGATGCCACGCCTCTATTTATCCAGTGACCCTCAGTCCTGTCCGACGGTAGCAACATATACATGACAAAGTTTGTAGAATGACCGGTAGTGGACAGCGTTCCACGACGTGCGCTGGTCTTGTACACAGGACAGTTGTATGATGGGTAAGCTTTAAACAAGGCCTTTTTTCCTGGTTTCAGCCAGATAACCGGGATTGTGTCAAAAAGTATCTTGGGGTTGGACTCGTTGATGACCATCTTGTCCCTATCCCATCTTGCCCCCTCTAGGAAGAGTCCCTTTACGTGAAGAAAAAATGATGAAAATAATGTAAAACACATTAGTAATACTCCCTGCAAAAGCTCTAAACATATTCAACCTCTTATATCATGTGGTTCCTATGTTCTATTGTGCTAAAGCTCTAGCTTCACAATCCTTCAAGATTTGTTGTTTTATCTGCCAGTTTATTTCTTTAAAACATTTGAAAAACTTCTTCACCGAATTTTAGCTGCAAAATATTTCTCCCTCAACTTGATATTATAATTAGATGTTGATTTATATAGTGCCTTTTGTAAGGGTTTCAAAGTGTTGGACCTAATTAGCAACCTAATAAGTTCTCCAGCAGCCAGAAGAATCAGTACACCAAAACTTAACTGGGCCAGGGTGGGTAAGGATGGGAGGTGAATGAACACCACGCTTTCACGCTTCTCTTCTTAAATAGCGTTCAGAGAACCAGGCAGGGTGACAGTACTACCATCAGACAGACAGCTTAACGCCCCCTCCGAAGGACGGTGAGCACTATCAACCATTAGCCACTTCTCTCAACAGCTGAATGGGGAGAGCAGCAGCTGCAAATGACGTACTTCCGCTTTGATGTTCCCGTAGCTGTCTGGATAGCTGTGGAAAAATGGGTTAGACCTGACCGAGGTTGAACCTTGGTACCGCCAGCACCTCGGTCGTGAGCTGCCTACTCCCTTTTATATTATGTTTAAATAGAAACAAATCTCACATTGACAAATGCCCCATTTTCTGGCCTGCCATCCACCTGCTCCTCGTGCTGTGTGATCTCAAACTCAAAGCCAAGATGGTCAATAGGTATGGTGTACTTCCTTGCATAATTCTGACTTACACCTGTAAGGGTGAAATACCAATAATAATCATTAGCACATCCAGAGGAAACTCAAGATTTTTGATCAAACTTCCATACAAGTATTTTTGGTTATAATCCTACATCCGAAACAGGAACAAAGCCAGCTCAAATTTAGTAAGAGTAAAATTTGAGCAAAGTGAACCATGTACTGAATTGATTCAATTTTGAACTTAAAAAAATCAAGACTTGAATGACACAAAGCTTAGTGGCAGGGGAAGGTGAGGATTAGGTCAGTGGTCAGGCCTTTCAATAGCTTGGTTTTTTGTTTGAAGTTCATTACCGGTCCTATACCACACAGCCGGCGCGGCTGGTAAGGCCGTTAACTCCGTTTATAAAAATAAAAAAGTACACGCAATCCTGGGGGCGTGACTAAAACTCGCCTCGTTTTATCAACGCGAAATCACCAAGAAGTCAGCTCACACGCGGGCGTGGGGATCTCGAAACTACCGGTGGAACGTTATGCGTTATTTACAGACCCAAGCGTCATCCCATGCCGACGGAGCCGCCCAAGTTGTGTTACGGACCCGTAAAACAACGTGGGGCTGTATGGAACGACTACGACGTCACGGACCTTTATTAGCCGTAAAAAGGGACTTTTTTTGAATGTTGCCGAGGACGGTCCTCCATGTCCATGATACTGGTGAAAATAAAATAACGGTAATGTTAATTGCGTTTTTTGTTTACGGACCAGAAGAAAAATAGCTGTCCTGATGCTATACTTCTTGTAAAGAAAGTCATCTGTCATCCGTAGTAGCTAGTGGGCGTATAAGAATCCAAGTGTACGTTATATAGAGATGTTCGGCTCACTACAATGGAAGCGAAAGGGTTGACTCGGATATCATGACGTTTTGGAACCGTGCGGAGTTATCGTAAACATGGGCCGTGGAATCGTATAACCGTAGCCGTTGGCTCTGGGACCAAGAAGAAAAATAGCTGTCTCAATGCTATACTTCGGATGAAGGGGTCTTTCAAGAGGCGCTCCCAGTGGGCGGGCGGCCCCGCCTCCCTGGCTTTGGAAACAGGGCCTCTCAGACCGTCGCTTCTCCACTTTCTCCGCCGCTCTTGAAAGTAATCGACCACGCCCCCGGCAGATCCCAGTCGGATTTGATCGCGCAGCATAATTTTGGATGTAATTGAGCGTTTGCACGCTCAGCATTTTTATGAAATACCCTTTAAATATGGAATATTATTTGTTGATAAGATCTGACTTTATTCCAATTTGCTAATGTTTAATGGGTCATTCTTGAATGTTGTACCCATTGAAATAATTTTGGTTTTTTGTTTCAGGGAATCATTTACATCCCCCATAAGAATCCAATATTATGTGTCTCTACTGTTGAATATCAACTTTTGCAGTTAACCTAAACTTAAGCCTTAGAGTCCCAGGGGGTCCAAAACGTGACTAAAATTGTTCGGATTTATTATTTTTTAATTGATCTTAATAACTTTCTTTTCGTTTTGTATCACTACAAGTTTGGTTGATATGAATGCTAACACAATAACCTTTTCAATAAAAAAGTCAAAATAAAGAAAATATCAACACGAGGCATAGCATTCTAAACAGAACAACAACACTTGCTTTAACAGAAAAAATTTAAAACCAGAAAATTTTCTATCTGAAAACTTTAGAAACCGAAAACGCATCCAACGTAATGACTTTACTAGCGCGGGGTAGCGTGGGGAAACACCAACCACTGTGTACTTGAGGTCTGTAAAGATAAAAGGAAAGATTATTTTCCCTGTAACTCAGGTCGTCGGAGAGACCCACCCACGGTCTCTCCGACACCCCAAGTTCAATCCTGAAAATTAAATATTTTATCTCCAAACTGTGTGAGAAAAATAAAAATATTCATATGCTGTTAACGTGAAAACGAAAAATAAGCTCGCTTAGTAACAACTGTAGCCCCTAGAGTTGTTACAGGGCGACCCCACATTTACCCAGCGGTGACTAAGACCCAATGCGCATGCGCCAAAATCGAAAAGGAAATTGGCCTAATGCATACGAGAAGGTGTACTGAAATATCCTAACGTGTTAAACAATAAATATGCACATTTGCAAATTTTGGGCAAAATTAGGCCAATGTTTTTGAGCTTGTATTTTTTTGTGAACAATTAAAATGGATGATTTTTTTTACATATTTAGATTGTTTGTAAAATTTCCTTTCTTAAAAGATACCAGTCTAAATTTGTTTTCTTCTCAAAGCAAAACCTGCAAACATCTTCACCATAACCCACATCAAAAAGTTACATTTTCTAAAAGAATTATTTGAGCTCTTTCAAATGATACCAGGATCACTGATGTGGGTCTATTTGACAAAGTAAAATAATGTTTTGAAAACTGCATGTCAAATCAGTTGTGTCCGATTGGGTAACAAAAGGTTTAATATAAGACAAAGATAATTCTAAAATTGTCAGTGAACTTTCAATTGTTCTAAATGCCTTGCAGTCATTTCCTGGGGATGAATTCTATTTAAAATGCATTCTATATAGTTGTCTGCAATTACTCACATACCTGTCAAGAAGGAGTGGGTGAAATAAAACCCTGACAACCAGAACACATTGGGAGCACCGATGTCAATCCAATCTTGCAGAAACTTCAATCTAAAGCAATCAGAGTATAATAGATCATTATTCATATCGTGTATCAAATTAAAAAAACTAGGCTACTAATTGTTTGTTTGATGAGGGCTTAATGGCACCACGACAGCAAGGGTCAAATTGTGCCTGAGAGGTTAGATCATTCCAGAGGTAGAAAGGAAAAAAAACAGGAGAAGATTGAGAGAAACACGAGAACTAAAAGCTGGGATCAAGAGAGGAGGTGCATGGGTGAAAAACACAAAGCAGAGAGAGGGGGGTGAGAGAGGAGGACTAAATATGGTTGTGGAGGGAAGCATGATGAAGGAAGGAGATTATTTTATCCGAAGGGTTTTTCTAGAAGAGCTCGGCTATTGAGTTCTGGGGAGCAAGGGAAGCTCTGGGAAGGTTGTACAAGGGGCAAGCAAGGAGAACGTGATGGACTGTGAGGGTGCAATGGCAATTGTTGCAGAGGACTTGGGGTGAGCCAATAAGGAGGTGGGAGTGAGTAAGGTGGGTGTGACCTATTCTAAGACGGTTATTGTGAACGTTGTCGACACGGGAAGAATGTGGATGGTGGGTTTGATCGGAATGGTGGGCTGGATGACTAATTGAGAAAACATGCAGAACACAATTAAATTTCCTAGGCCCCAATCTTCCAATGGCAGAGGATGATCCTGCTAGACAGTAGTATGCTGTATACAATGCTTACTGGGAGATGATAGTGGCCGGGTAGCTAGTGATGGGATGGGCTGGAGGAAGCGTAAAGTTGCCTATATTACAGCCGACCAATGATGATGATCTTGTATTAAACATTTCCCTCTATACTATGGTTGGAGTCAATGCAGCATCACCAGGTTCATTATGCAAATTTATTCATATAGAGTTAAGCGTTAAGCTTGGTGGTTAAACATGTTCATCTTATATGAAAGAGAGCATTATAATGAAAACAACAACAAAACACCTGTTCAACAATTAATGACTCCAAAATCAATTAAAAGTAATTTTTCCAAACATGTTTGTTTAGTTTAACATGAATCTAAATGAAGAAAGCATGATAACGCAAATGCTTAGACAAGCAGGCCACCTTAACTGTCTCCCCCCCCCAACCCAAGTGTCCAGATTATCACATTATCTAAATCTTCAGGTGTTGCAACCAAGATGAGATTTAAATACTTTCCCAACAATATTTTCTTGAGACATCCTGATATTCACCAATTTCCACTTGCGAAATAAGTCCAATTGTCTGATTTCGTTTGTCAAATTACCCAAATTCTTAATACTATCCGATTTTCTAGCATTGTTTAACTGCTTGGATCTTCATTTTGATGAAAATTTAGAATTACAATATAATTCTTGTAGGAAAAATAATGGTCCTCTTACCTTGCTAACAAATCAGTGACGTAGCTGCCGAGTGGTTTAAGAGAGGGGTATGACTTAGCTGCCCACATTCCTGGCACCTTGCCAATCAACATGCTATCAAACACATCCTCAAGCTCCGATGACATCACCACCAGACCTTAAATGAACAAGTAATCCAATATCTTCAAGTTTCTTCAATAATCATGAGTTTGATTGATTGATCGACTTTTCTTTACTTATTATCTTAAAGGAGCTGCCGCCGGCCAAAAGTGAAGCGTATTTGTCTTGAGGCTCAAAAATATTCAAACAAACTTTTTGTGCACATGATGGCACTGAAAACTTTTGATACTAATGTTCAAGTTATTCATAATTTATTATAAGTTACAAAATCTTCAGTAATATTAATTCCAACGACATAAGTGTCAAATTTTAGACCAAAGGTACTTCAAAATAATCTGGACTTAGCAACAAAGACGCCTTCCAGTTTCAAACAAGAGCACCTTTGCCTATTATCTTGTTACTCATTTCTACTACTTTAACTATTACCTTGTTACTCGTTTCTACTACTTATAACTATTATCTTGTTACTCGTTCCTACTACTTTAACTATTATTTTGTTACTCGTTTCTACTACTTTAACTATTATCTTGTTACTCGTTTCTACTACTTATAACTATTATCTTGTTACTCGTTCCTACTACTTTAACTATTATTTTGTTACTCGTTTCTACTACTTTAACTATTATCTTGTTACTCGTTCCTACTACTTTAACTATTATCTTGTTATTCATTCCTACTATTTTAACTATTATCTTGTTACTCGTTCCTACTACTTATAACTATTATCTTGTTACTCGTTCCTACTACTTATAACTATTATTTTGTTACTCGTTTCTACTACTTTAACTATTATCTTGTTACTCGTTCCTACTACTTTAACTATTATCTTGTTATTCATTCCTACTATTTTAACTATTATCTTGTTACTCGTTCCTACTACTTATAACTATTATCTTGTTACTCGTTCCTACTACTTATAACTATTATCTTGTTACTCGTTCCTACAACTTATAACTATTATCTTGTTACTCGTTCCTACTACTTTAACTATTATCTTGTTACTCGTTTCTACTACTTTAACTATTATCTTGTTACTCGTTCCTACTACTTTAACTATTATCTTGTTATTCATTCTTACTATTTTAACTATTATCTTGTTATTTATTCCTACTACTTTAACTATTATCTTGTTACTCGTTTCTACTACTTATAACTATTATCTTGTTACTCGTTCCTACTACTTTAACTATTATTTTGTTACTCGTTTCTACTACTTTAACTATTATTTTGTTACTCGTTCCTACTACTTTAACTATTATCTTGTTATTCATTCCTACTATTTTAACTATTATCTTGTTACTCGTTCCTACTACTTATAACTATTATCTTGTTACTCGTTCCTACTACTTATAACTATTATCTTGTTACTCGTTCCTACTACTTATAACTATTATCTTGTTACTCGTTCCTACTACTTTAACTATTATCTTGTTACTCGTTTCTACTACTTTAACTATTATCTTGTTACTCGTTCCTACTACTTTAACTATTATCTTGTTATTCATTCCTACTATCTTAACTATTATCTTGTTATTTATTCCTACTACTTTAACTATTATCTTGTTACTCCTTTCTACTACTTTACCTATTATCTTGTTACTCGTTCCTAGTACTATAACTATAATCTTGTTACTTGTTCCTAGTACTATAACTATAATCTTGTTACTCGTTCCTACTACTTTAACTATCATCTACTATGAGAACTACAATCAGTTGTTCAATAACCTTAACTCTTAGAGTCCCAGGAACCAAAACCTAACTGCAATTTTCCAGAACATTTTTTTCTTCAAAATTAATTTTCACACCTTTCCTTTCCTTTTATATCACTACAAGTTTGGTTTATATGAATGCTAAAACAATAAACTTTTCAATGATAAAGTCAAAATAAAGAAAATATCAAAATAAATTTGCAAATTTTAGGCAAAATTATGTCAAAATTGCTGTCTTTTGAGCTTGTAATATTTCTTGTGAATAATGAAAATGGATGACTTTTTACATATTTAGATCGTTTGTGAAATTTCCTTTCCAATGATGCAAGTCTAAATTTTTTTGTCAAAGCAAAACCTGCAAAAACAATGAAAATAAACAATTAATAATCACTGCTTTAATTACCTCACGAAAACATAGCCGCGCATACTGCTCGGTGTTGGAACCTAGGCCATTCACGTGAACATCCCAAACGCTAACCGCTGCACTAGACTAGGTATGTCTTAGTGTGGTTTTTTTTTTACTACTTAAATTGCACTATGAACAAAGAGGGGTTAGTTGCTCTTTGTGCTTTCAATTTGAAATAGGTGAAATGGCCTATCCAATGGTATATTTTGCATAAGGGAGTTGTATCGCGATCAGAAACGACAATTTTTGCCAAATTTGGTCTCCAAAAGGCTAACAATCATGATATTTTTCACAACTTTTGCCAAGATATTGATGATAGGGGCAGTCAAAATTCGACTGGAATTGGATGCATTGATGTCTTCATAAGTTCCTCATGGGTTTTCAGGCAAAAGCAAGGTCTGGAAGTATGGCAAGTATGCTTTTAAAAAATAAAATATTTTGTGCATTTATTAAATTTTCTCAATTTCAACCCAACTTTTTCATAACCCCATGAAAAACTTACATTTTCTAAAGAATTATTTAGGCTCTTTCAAATAATACCAGGATCACTGCTGTGGGCCTATTTGATGAAGTACAATAACTTTTTGAAAAGTACATGTCCAATCGGTCGTGCCACAACCACGTAGGTCACAAAGGGTCAAAGAGGGATAAGGTCATACCTTTGATGGCTTTCTGGATGTTTTGCAAGCTGCTTCTGACCACGCTGGTCAATCTGTTAAACCTGATCAGTTCTTGCCTTAACACAGTGTTCATTGATTCTTGGTAAGAGACTGGATATTTCTCCATGACCTGTGGAGTTAATATAAATATTTTTGTTTATTTTTTGTATAATTTCAGTTATCAGGAAAAGCGTGGTCCCAGCTATGTAGACAGCTAGCTAGCTTAGCTTAGTTTCACATGCCAACTTTTTTTACTTTTTTAAACAATTTGTATAGTCAAATGCAGAATATAACATTAATAGGAACTTTGGAAGGCTTAGATTTTTTCATGAAAACTTCTGAAATTCATTTGATACAAAATGTTTACAAAAAAAACCTATTTAAATATGAAACATAATCAGAGAAACTTTTCGGCATGTGAAGTAGGAGCTGTATTCAGGGGTTGCAGTATCCCCTCGTATGTAAAGAAGTGATAGCAATACAATAATTGTACAATCAGAAGAAATATCACAAAGATGTTTAACAGACTAATCCACATTCTCCAATCATTTTAGAAATATTTGTGTCGTTGTGAAAAACATGATTCTCCTGAAACCTGGTGATGCAGTACTTACATGTTCCATGTCGAAATCCGCAGGCAGCTTAGACAATATATCCTCTGCAAGGTCCTGAATCTTCTCTTGCGAGGATTTCCCACCTCCGCCAGTCTGACGGGGCAATGTCAGCAAGATCCCATCAAACAGCTGTGAAATTAAACCAAATCAGGGAAATTATAATTAAAGAGAGATACACAGTGGAACAGTAACAAATATAATATTGAATCTTTTTTTACCACTCATATAGCTTTTTCTATATTGAAAACGTCACTGCCCATTAACTGGTATATTCTGAAAAGCAAGGGAAAATGGCCATTATCCAGTTTGCTATCCCTTTTTTCAAATTAGCCCAACAAATGGATCAAAGTAAATGCATCATTTGCCTTTTACTAAATGTACTTAACAATAGCAACATTTTACCAATTGGTCACAAAAACTAATGTGTCTCAAATTTACAGACAAATTTCAAGAAATGGGTGGATGTGTGTATTGGCCTCCCAAACCCGCCCCTTGGGTAAACATAACTTGGGTCATATTTCTTCAAATCAATTAACTAATCAATTCCCTTCATATCATACAGACTCTTATGAAAAAACACATTTAAAAATTATAGACTTTTAAGCCTCTTCTTCTATGATGGTTGAAGGTTTAATAGGACGATGCAAAGCAGTATTTATTATGACGAACTCATCACCAATATTCCACAACATATAGATACTTTTTTTCCACAAATGATAATAAAATACCCCTAGTGTCTCTTGGTTGTCTTTTGTAATATCAGCATTTTCGTGTAAGCCGTAAACCTCAGGATTAGGAATGATGGGAAGACCACGCAGATACTCCAAGTAACTCTGGTAAGGACCGTGACGTGGGCAATAATAGTTACCGCTATCAGAGAACCTGAAAGAAGATAAACAAGAAAATGTATTAAACTTTTCTTAACAGTTCATTGAATTATGCACAATGCAAGTTTTACCGCAAGAAAATAACAGGACAGATTTATACACAAGACAGATTTATGCACAAGACAGATTTACATATTATTTGATGTATTATGGAAATATTCTTTCACAAAAATATTCCTTCAAAAGTTGATGGAATAAGAATTTTGTTCTAAATCATACATAGTATTCCATCAAGGGGAAAACTGCAGATAAAGGACTCCTTTGTAACAAATCGATTTCATTTCATGCAAGGGATGGGAGGGGAGCGAAGAAACTTACAATCGTATTTGAATTAGGAGTACAAGAGAGAATCTAAATTTGTCTTTTTTTCTTCTTCTTGTATTTTCCTACAAAGAGGCCTATATGTCTGTTATTTCAATTAGGGCAAAAAATTAAATATCTGGGATAATATACATGTAGGTCAAGACAGGGGTGGAAAATATAGCGGACCACATCGGTCCCAGAAATTTGATCAGGTGTCCAGAAAAAAAAAAAAAAGAGGAAAGGAAAAAGAAGAAGGGAGAGGGGCGAAAGAAAATGGAAGAGGGGAGACAGAAAAGGAAACATAAAAAAATGGAAAAGAAAAGGGGAGACTATTCTGTAAAGGCCTCTAAATGATAATTTCTTGTTGAAATTAAGCATTCTGTTTAATCATTGTTTTTCAAGACTTTCTATGGTCCCTGAAAGTAAAATATTTTTACCCACCTCTTGGTCAAGATCTTACTCTGGATGATGTAATCATACTCACGCAAAATGATCCTCCTCCAGCAATTCCGCATTGTAGAATTTGGAGAGAAGTGACATGAGCAACCTTCTGTCCTTGTCGTCGGTCACACGGCCACCGTAGTTACACTCGCCGGTCAGGTAGGTCAAAGCATCAAACGGAATATCCTCATAATCATTCAAGAACATCTATCAAATAAATGTTAGAGGTATTAGTGCCTCTATTAAAGTTTGTTTTGGAATTTGTACAGGTTTGAAGGAAAACAGTTACTTCCTAGTCTATGTTTTAACTCCAACCTCCTCTTTCCATACCCAGCCCCAAATCCCCACACCCTCTATCCATACCCAGCCCCAATACCACACACCCTCTATCCATACCCAGCCCCAATACCACACACCCTCTATCCATACCCAGCCCCAATACCACACACCCTCTATCCATACCCAGCCCCAATACCACACACCCTCTATCCATACCCAGCCCCAATACCACACACCCTCTATCCATACCCAGCCCCAATACCACACACCCTCTATCCATACCCAGCCCCAATACCACACACCCTGTCCATACCCAGCCCCAATACCACACACCCTCTATCAAAACCCAGCCCCAATACCACACACCCTGTCCATACCCAGCCCCAATACCACACACCCTCTATCAAAACCCAGCCCCAATACCACACACCCTCTATCAATACCCAAAGCCAATTTCCTACACCCCCTACCCATACCCAGAGCTAATTTCCCACACCCTCTACCTATACCCAGAGCCAATTTCCCACACCCTCTACCCATACCCAGAGCCAATTTCCCACACCCTCTACCCATACCCAACCCCAAATCCCACTACATTCTATTCAAGTTGTTGTTGGCATCACCATCCCACAAATAAATGGTGCAACTGATTCATTTCTGCAGCTTGTTAATTCAACCTTGTGTAAGCTGTATTTTTATTGGTACTTTTTACATTTGAAATTGATATCATGTGTTCTAAATGTTTGCTACAATCTCTTAAAACATTCCAGAACAAAAAAAAAAAAAACTTCTATAGATATCACAGGAAACTTTAGAAAAACATGCACAAGTTATACGCCCTTGAAAAATAAGACTCATCCACACTTACCAGCAACTGCTTCATGCTGATTCGTAGATCCGACTCGTTGAACTCGTACGCAATGTTCCATCCCAGAGGACCAAACGCTCGTCTCTCTTGAACCAATGCATGGAAGAAGCACAGGCCAAACAGGAGCTTCTGCCAGTACTCAGGCTGTTTGAAATATCAACGTTATTTATGGTAACACCAATCATACAAAATTATGCATTACATTTATAATAATAACAGCAATACTTCATTCAGTATGATATAGGGCCATTTTGCAGTCATGTAATTCACAGACTGTGGAATGGCCTTAGCAGATTCCTGGGACACCCCAGGGGTCTGCACAGTCCGTCACGTAATTCACAGACTGCATAATGGTCTTAGCAGATCACTGGGAGAACCCAGGGGTCTGCCAGGGCCATTCCTTAGTCCGTCACATAATTCACAGACTGCGGAATGGCCCTATAGCACTTTTCTGCAACAGTACTCAAAGCCCTGTATAACCTTTGTGTTAACATCTAACAAGTGAAAACTTTTGAAATTTCCCATTGGGACTATTATCAACCGCACAGCCATCACAGCATAGCAGTCATTAAACCAATCAGGTATCATTACTCTGCTGGACCACTTGTGCTAAATACAAAGCAGAAGGCGGAGGTCTCTCTTTGATCATGACCAGGTTGTAAGATGAAGCAACAACCTACCGGCTAAAAGTCGGTACTCTATTATTTGAATCAACCAATGCTATGACAAAGATTAACTAACAAACAGTTTGCAACATTAAGTTTCAGAAGGTTACAGAAGCAAACCTTAAAAAAAAAGAAAAAAAAAAGACTAAGTAACTACTAACCAAAATATTACCCTGAAAAATGTCAATAGTACCTTACTGGCCACTAAAGAGAGTTTTGAAAATGTCTTTTACAAGATGATAGTTATCTTTTCTTACTTTGATTTTTCCTAATTGTTTCTCCCCTACCACCTTCCCAACCACCATCAGCATCTGGGCCATTCTGCAGTCAGTAAAACACGTGACGAACTGTGAAATGACCAATCTTTACTTTCTTGTTCATTCTCTACCATTAATTTTTTTCATTGTATCAAAGACAACTCTTTTAGAAAAAATATGAATCTTGAATTTTTAAGAAAAGAAAAAGGCTTATTTTTGTATTGATACTTTTTTCTACCAATCTCCAAAATACACTTACGAATGATTTTTTTTTAGATCCAAGCTGTCAAGTCGAACAATGTAATTCTTTGTAGGCATAAGAAGCAAACAAACATTAACTACCTCCTCCACACACTAAAATTACTTAACACTATCTTCATCTTATGGGGTGCAACCAACTGCAACACAATTTTCTAACTTTTTTCTCCAATACAATATAAACTTTCTAGCGTGCTTCTTCATAATCTCCATCTTATGGTAAAATGCCACGATATGAGAAGTACTCGCAAATGCAAAACGTAACTTCCTGTTAATGAGTTAGAAACTTTAAGACTCTTTACCTTGTTACATCCTTCAAAGAATGAAGGATCAGATATAGGATCATTGAGGTAGGATCTGATCAAATTGGCTCTCAATCCTTTAGGTGGTTCATTGGTCATCTTCACACCTGAAAAAGTGGAGATAAAGAACTCATTTTCAATCCTAAGCATTAATTTTTTTCTCATCATAATTTGCATATAATATAAGAATTTGCATATAATTTAACAATTTGCATATAAAATAACAATAAAATGGAAAAATATGGAGACTGCCCTACAAAATACATGTGCAACTTTACACAACAACCCAATATAGTTTTTTTGTGTGTAAATTTTCAAAACATAAATAGATACTGCGCCTTCTACTGTCTGAAGCGCAGTGTCAATCACAGAACTTGTGTAAATTATAGGGTATACAAAACAAAAATGTTAACCTCAAGAGTGCTACGGAATAAGCATTATGTAAAGTAGGATGTTCTATCTATTGATTCCAGGTTTTACAGCAGGGCCATAATCTTCCTTCACAAAGTGGGTGACATAAGACTATACTCCTCCGCCGCAATATGGAAGGAATAATGCTTTTCAAAATCAGGTATTTAAAAACATTCTGCCTGAAAGTGTGCGGAATAATCCCCCCCTGTCCTTCTAAGAATTACGACTCTTGTTTTACAGTTAACTTCAAAAGATGCAAAAATATTACTAAATAGAATTTAGATTTAGTATCAAATTTCTTCTTTTATCAAGAATCTGCATGTAACAAGGTCTTGCCCACCACTGACTCAAGAGATAGAAAAAAGCAATGGAAAAACATAAATGTATCAAAGTCAAACAACAAAAACCAAAACTAGTTTTATTCAATAAAGAGATTCAAAAGAAAGTGAAACAATAATCAAACCAATTGACTTCTCAGAGTTAATTGATTGACAGCTTTTTCGACCAATCACGGTATGAATTTGCTTAGAAATTAAATTTGCGTAAGTGGGGAAAAAATCCTATGCGGTACTGGTACACTACAGATAGCTAGAAGCGCGCGCTCATGTAGTCAATGCAATATACTCTACAACAAATTTCTGCACACACAGACTGAGTGCCAACAAAATGGTGAATAACAATTGCACCTACAGGCCCATTGTGAGCTTTGTAAATTCAATTCCCAACAGAACAGTTAGCAAATAGAATTTTGTTTATTCTTTTTGCTAAAATCTCTACAGATCCGGAGAAGTGCCATAAAAGGATCAAAGGTTGCAGCAGGCCACATGAACATCTAAATGTCAATGCATTCATGCATGATTGTGGATTTAAGGTTGCTCCACCTACTTATCGTGTTGCTATGATGGGTGTGGCTTATTTTCTTACTCGAAGACGTCAGTTCTAAAAGACTGTGTATTCTATAGGTTTCAGATGTCAAATTTTGAAAAGATATGATTGTTTTTGCTTATAAAAGATGTTTAATTTTTAGGTTGAATGGAAGCTGAATGATTTATAAAAAGCCCCAAAAAACCCCATGAATTCAGAAGAATCAAATCTGTCGTTACCATTTTGCAAGATGGACACTGGAAATGCCTCTGATGGGTAGCTAGTAAGCCATAACCTGAAATCCTTGTGGGTATTCTCAGGGACCAGCGTCTCCTCACAAATCTTTTCCAGCCTCGGCATCCAGCTGGTTGCCAAATGACAGTTCTGAAGCACCACCCAGGTACCGCTGTCATGGCATCATCTATCATCTTGCTTGCAATGGGTCCTTGTCCCTGACCCAAAGAGATGGTGTGGATGCGATCACCACCAAATCCAGAATCCTCTGCAAATTTGAGAAGGCCTGCCATGGGATCAGCGCCAGGTGAGAGGACAAATACTAATGGTGCACAACAATGGGAGTCCGCAAAACTGCCAGCCAGGTCAAAGGTTGGGGTTCAATGAAATTTTGACCCATGTTTTGTACGATGTACTTTTGTATGGCAGGAACCATCTTGTCTGGACGAAGGCAACGTAGGATGATCATTCTGGATAAACCTTCTGCATCATTCCAGGTTCCTGGGTATGGGGTTTCTTGGGGAGTGCCGGAGTCATATACAGCCTTCCAATCAGGGATGTTTGACTTGAAATCTGAAGAAATATAAATAAAAAAGAAATATATATATATACATATATATATATATATATAAATATATAAAATATATATATATATAAATAGTATTATATATATATATATATATGTATATATATATATTGATGATGTAAAAGTGAATTCTTCTTTCTAATCTTAATCGTGAAAAGTCAATGTGAAAAATATAATTGTGCAAAATCAATTCAATGTTTTTTTTAAAGGTATATGGACAGGTAGAGATTTAATATGTACCAGAAAGAGCTTTAAAAAGAGCTTTAAAAGCAAAAGCACCTGTACTTAAGTAGCAAAAGCACCTGTACTTGAGTAGCAAAAGCACCTGTACTTAAGTAGCAAAAGCACCTGTACTTAAGTAGCAAAAGCACCTGTACTTGAGTAGCAAAAACACCTGTACTTGAGTAGCAAAAGCACCTGTACTTGAGTAGCAAAAGCACCTGTACTTAAGTAGCAAAAGCACCTGTACCTAAGTAGCAAAAGCACCTGTACTTAAGTAGCAAAAGCACCTGTACTTGAGTAGCAAAAGCACCTGTACTTAAGTAGCAAAAGCACCTGTACTTAAGTAGCAAAAGCACCTGTACCTAAGTAGCAAAAGCACCTGTACTTAAGTAGCAAAACACCTGTACTTGAGTAGCAAAAGCACCTGTACTTAAGTAGCAAAAACACCTGTACTTAAGTAGCAAAAGCACCTGTACTTAAGTAGCAAAAGCACCTGTACCTAAGTAGCAAAAGCACCTGTACTTGAGTAGCAAAAACACCTGTACTTAAGTAGCAAAAACACCTGTACTTAAGTAGCAAAAGCACCTGTACTTAAGTAGCAAAAGCACCTGTACCTAAGTAGCAAAAGCACCTGTACTTAAGTAGCAAAGCACCTGTACTTAAGTAGCAAAACACCTGTACTTAAGTAGCAAAAGCACCTGTACTTAAGTAGCAAAAGCACCTGTACTTGAGTAGCAAAAACACCTGTACTTGAGTAGCAAAAGCACCTGTACTTGAGTAGCAAAAGCACCTGTACTTAAGTAGCAAAAGCACCTGTTCTTAAGTAGCAAAAGCACCTGTACTTGAGTAGCAAAAGCACCTGTACTTGAGTAGCAAAAGCACCTGTACTTAAGTAGCAAAAACACCTGTACTTTAGTGGCAAAAGCACCTGTACTTGAGTAGCAAAAGCACCTGTACTTGAGTAGCAAAAGCACCTGTACTAAAGTAGCAAAAGCACCTGTACTTGAGTAGCAAAAGCACCTGTACTTGGTAGCAAAAGCACCTGTACTTAGGTAGCTATGGCTAATTTATTTTAATAATCATAATGTATGAAGAAGTTGTGATGTAAGAAAGAAGGGACAGCTCAAAATTTTCAATGTAATTTTCTCATTTCTGCCCTAAATTACAGTCCATGAAATTTACCAAAAATTTTAAATGGGGAATGATGGAGATAATATGGTATATGAAATTTATATGGCGCACATTTTCTAGTTTAAAGAACTATTCAAATGCACTCTACAACTAACAGACTAGTTCTCAGGCAGCCAATGGGCGCACATAACTTAGTACTTGAAAGGGAATGAAATGAACACTGCGTTTTCACGCTTCTCTTCTCGAAGAGTGTTCAGAGAAGCAGGCAGGGGTGACTCTCCTGCTGTCAGGACCGACAGCTTAACGTCCCCTCCAAAGGACAGTGTGCGCCATTCGACCATTGTTACTTTTCTCAACAGCTGAATGAGGAGTAGGAGCTGCTAAGGAAATGCTTCTGCTTTGATGTTCGGCGTAACTGTCTGCATAGCTGTGGAAAAATCGAGTTAGACCTGACTGGGGCTTAAACCCGGGAACCTCCAGCATCTCAGCCGTGCACTCTGCCAACTGAGCTACCTATTCTCCTAGATTTAAATCTTCTTAGTCACATTCAACTGCTACCATTCAAAAATGTTGTGGATGATTGAAAAACAGTATGTTCACACAAGGAAATTCATTGATTTTCTTGTTGTGATGTAACAAAATTAAAATATAATTTGCATAATTTATTACAATAAATTCAAAGTGCTGTAAATGGGCTTTTTGAACAAATTTTGATAGAGCTTTCTTTGGGTGCTATTTTCATGGTTTATATAAAATTTTCTTCCAAATGAGCTCCAGTTATTGCTATCTGTCCAATTATCTTTAATAGCCATTTACCAAAGCTAAAATTGGAATATTATTTCTTTGTTCCCCCACCCCCACAACTGCTAAAAAAAAAAAACCTGGCTTGAATTTACACTTTATTACAAGAAAGAACAACATACCATCCATGAATCCTGTCAGGGAAGGTAAATTTGACGCACGAACAATCTCAGACCAGGCTTTGTCACTCAGCCAATCAGGTGCTGGATTAGAATGAGGGTTGTCCAACGCAACCCCTCCGGTCAGTAAGAAACGCCACTGTTCATCATTGACCTGACCTCTGTATGTTCAAAATATAAAGATGGATGATCAAATGCATCCCATATAATCTGGCAAGTTTAAGAAGGAAATGTGAATAATGACCAGAAAGGTCAATAGCAGTAGTAAATTTAAAATAATTATGGATAAGAATAATTACAACTAACAAGACCAATCATCACTTTTGAAACATAATTTTCATGTCTACCAGTTTTGTTTTGTGGTCATAGGATTCACTCTCTTAATTTCTTCTCAAACTCTCATCAGTTTTTTGCAGTCAACCTTTGAACAACTGCTGACAATTGATACTTGAAAAAGAAAAAAATTCAAAATTTCAAAGTTTTTCAACCCACTTTGAGCTTTTTTGAAAGGAGCTGGAGGCCAACAAGTGAGGCATATCTTTCTCGAGTCTCAAGAATTTCTAACACACTTTTCCTGCTCGTGATGATGCTGAAAACTTTGAAAAAATATTCAAAGCAATCATAATTACCTCTTGTGAATACTTAAGTAATATTACAATGACACAAGCTTACAAAATTAGACCTGTGTTATTTCAAAATTCCCGTGACTTGGCGCAAAAAGATGCCCTCCCTTTCCAATCGAGCGCCTAAAATCTTCAATTAGAGATATAATGGCGATATAATGGTTGATAGCTGTAGTTTGCTGACAGCTGTTTTAAAAATATATTTTGTGATTAAAAGTTTTTTAACATTGATAGATATTCTTAAATATATTGAGGATAGCAATTAAAATATATGAATTTATTTATAGTGACAAACTGAATATAATTTGCACAGCCATCTTAGAATGTTTTGTTTCAGAACAGAGACTTGACTACCCACTTGCTGGTTAATATGCCGATGCAGAGAACAAATGAAAACAGAAGTTTATCCTTCTCAAACAAGGATCGGCAGACATTCTTGTAGATGCTGTCAGTAAAGTGCTCATTCAAGTTATCAATCCTTTCATCTAAGACTGATGATTTCCGACTGTTTTGAATAGACTGAAAAATAAATAAAAGACATGCTTGATAAATTAGGTTTTGCTACCACATGAAGAACGAGAATAACCATGAAAGTGTTTAAAAGATTGTTAATTTCTTTTAAAAGACTGATGAAAAATGTTTAAAAGATGGATGAAAATGTTTATAAGATGGATGAAAATGTTTATAAGATGGATGAAAATGTTTATAAGATGGATGAAAATGTTTATAAAATGGATGAAAATGTTTATAAGATTGATGAAAATGTTTACAAGATGGATAAAAATGTTTATAAGATGGATGAAAATGTTTATAAGATGAATGAAAATGTTTATAAGATGGGATGAAAATGTTTATAAGATGGATGAAAATGTTTAAAAGATTGATGAAAATGTTTTAAACGATTGAACAAAATATTTAAATGATTGAAAATGTTTACAAAATTAATGAAAATGTTTAAAAGATTGATGAAAGTGTTAAAAGATTGAACAACATCTTTAAAGGATTGATCAAATTTTTAAAACATTGATCACATTTTTTAAAAGATTGATGAAATTTAAAAGATTGAACAAACTGTTTTAAAGATTAATAAAATTATCTAAATATAGATAAAACATTTAAAAAGTGAGGAAAAAAATTGTTTAAATGTTTAAAAGATATCAAAATGTTAAAAATTTTGATGAAAAGATTGATCAAAATATTTTTAAATGATTAATCACTATGTTTAAAAAATTGATCAAAAAGTTTAAAAAATTGATTACAATTATTAAAAGATTGATGAAATTTTCTAAAATATTGATGAAAATGTATAAAAGATTTAAAATGTTTATCAAAATGTTCAAAAATTTAATTAAAATGTTTGAAATATAAATCACAATGTTTAATTGATTAATCACAATGATTCAAAAGATTAATCAAAATGTTCAAAAGATTGTCAAAATGTTTAAAAGATTGTCAAAATGTTTAAAAGATTGATCAAAAATGTTTAAAAGTTTTTACTAAAATGTTTAACAAAAAAATGTTTAAAAGTTTTGATTAAAATGTTTAACAATTTAATCAATGTTTTAAAAATTGACAAAAATGTTTCAAAGATGGATCACACTGTTTATAAAATATTGATAAAACCTTTTACAAGATTGATGAAATATTTACAAGATTGATGAAAATGTTTAAAGATTGATGAAAATGTTTAAAAGATTGAACAAAATGTTGAAATACCTGAAGGTAAAGGTTGATGAACCAGGTTAATGAATACTGGTACATGGGTTCAATATTGGCAAGATCAGAGATACAGAAGAAGAGGGTAGCAGAGTGGATCGCCACGGGGTGATATCCGTTCCTCGTCTCATCAATTTCTTTCTCTGTGGCTGATGCAATTTCCTAAGAAACAAAAAACAAGAAAATATCATATACACAAGAAAAAAGACATTTCTCTAAAGACTGTGAAATCAAGGGAGTTTCTTATTGGAACTTTAAGTTACAAATACTAAAGAAGATCACACGATTCTGTGAAGTTGGTCTTGAAGATTGAGAGGTGTGATCATGCAACAATACACAAAATAACAGGTTCAACTAAGCCATGTGCATTTCCATACAAAAAAGTTATATATAAAAAAATGATTCCACATTAAATCGTTCAATTTAAAGATTCTTCCCATCCTCCATGGGCATCCTGTTTCCATTTTGTCTTTTGCACATCGATTGTGAAGGTAACCTTCAAAAAATACAAAAACCTTTCCTTGTTTTGCAACATCCTCATGCCTTCCCAGGTTGTGCTTGTGCCCTAAGGTCGTCAAAAACAAAGGTCGTCAAAAAACAAAACTCGACAAAACAAGAAAAGGCTTTTGTATTTTTATAATCGATGTGCAAAAGACAAAATGGAGAACAAAGTATGCCACAGACTGTTTGCACACTATGTACCTTCCAGCAGTATATAGTATATTCAGTTCAATATTTTCTAAAAAGGACAGGTCCAATTAAATGCAGTGCTTTGGACCTACACTGACTGTTACATTCTGTCAATTCAAAATAAGACTCAATATTTCAAACTCAATATCAATGGGAACAACTGTTTCATAATCACTCCTTGCTTAAGAAAAGAAAGCACATCTTAAGTTTTGAAGGCATCACATGTATAAGGAACTCGAACAAGACATTTTCTCATGAATGAAAATATTTTACTTTTTCAACCAATTCTTTTCACCCACCTGTTTTGCAGAAATTTCTTCTGACAGTGTCTTCGAAGAAGACAAAATTTTGATAGCGGTTTCGTCTTCCAGAATGTTTCCTTCCGATGAAGAAAGGACTTCCAAGATTTGATCTTCAATCTCCTTCAGTTGTTTCTTGTTGGCAGCGCTCTCCAAGATCAACTGGTTCTTCTTCTCTTCAAGTTCCGGTTTCTCTTTGGCCGCTACGATTCCAAGAAGTTGGTCTTGAAGACCGAGAGGTGTGATCATGAAATTCACCAAGGCAACCTACAAGGATACATTTCAAATATTCAAAAATGTGAGGTATTTCAATAATCTGTACAGGAGAGTTTTCATTGGTTAGTTTTAGTTATTGAGAACGATCAATATTAACTTCTGAGGTTGTTGTAAAGCCACTTATACTTCTTCTAACCTGTAAAGAACCATTAGGAATACTTATATGCTAGCTTGGTAGAGCGACACTGTACTTTATCTTAAGCTGTAAAGAACCATTAGGAATACTTATATGCTAGCTTGGTAGAGCGACACTGTACTTTATTCTAACCTGCAAAGAACCATTAGGAATACTTATATGCTAGCTTGGTAGAGCGACACTGTACTTTATTCTAACCTGCAAAGAACCATTAGGAATACTTATATGCTAGCTTGGTGGAGCGACACTGTACTTTATTCTAACCTGTTAAGAACCATTAGGAATACTTATATGCTAGCTCGGTAGAGCGACACTGTACTTTATTTTAAGCTGTAAAGAACCATTAGGAATACTTATATGCTAGCTTGGTGGAGCGACATTGTACTTTAAGTCTTAAAGCTAATGTACTAAGAACCAGAAAATATTATAATTGAGGAGAGAGGGGGGGGGAGGGGGTTAATGTACACTCCTATAAAGAGAAATTAAACATATTTCAGATAAAATAAGCATAGTGCAGTTGATAGATGCAAATAAGGAACGTACTGTTTGACAAGTTCAACTCCATAGCTCACAAACTAGTTATAATTATATACCTTTGCAACATCAGACTGAAGTGAGTGCTACAACGTTACAGCCTTTAAAGTCGATTTTGGTGATTTATAAGGTGACACAGAGTATGCGTGTATGCAAATTAGTAGCATCTCAAAGGTGTGATTAAACATTTGCAATGGAATTGCCTTTATGACATCATCAAACACAAATTCATCATACTGTACAAAAACTTTAAAATGCAATTGGGAAATCTGTAAAAATCCATGTCTTCTGAACAGAATATGATATCAACTTAATTTTTGTACCAACTTGGGTCTAAAAGTATTTTCTTTTAAATATAATTTTCCAAAATACCATGAGAATATTAAAAAAAACCCATGGGAATATTCCTTTAATATTTGACTAATCAGCATATTCATTAATCATTGCAAGGAATAGTGTCTTTTCTTGAATTCTTTTGAAAAAGTTCTGCACAAAATACTGTCAAAATACACAACATAATAGATTGATTATGTGCACTTTACCTTGACTGATATTTCGGGCAGGTAATGTGGGTTCCTGAAGTTGGTTGTGATGTAAAACTTGAAATCTTTAGAATACTCAATCACATTGTCTCCAAGTTTCAAAAGCTGTCAAGAAAGATGCAAGAAAAATATTTGCATATTTCATTAAAGATTCTTTCAAAGCACTGAATGCTCTCAACACAGTGAAAGTTATAGACCTTTTCAAAATGATTTTAGCCGAACGGATCTCAATCTCATCAACATTCCCTTACTTCAGTATTTCGACCAATCTTTTGGTGGGGGGTTTCCCTTTGCTACCCAACCAATCAACTGCTGGAGGATTTTTCCTTTGTCACCCGACCAATCATCTGCAGTTGCTAGAGGACCAGTGTACACAACAATGTATGCGCGTATAACCTTCTTGCATAATGCACGTATGATTTTTTGAACCCATTTTTCTCTCATATACTTGGCCCCCACATCCTGCATAAATTTGGCAAATTGCCAAGAACCCCCCAAAGATTGGTTGATAAGATTTCCCCAATATACCACTACAGGTCCATTACTGACATATGAATTTTAGCCATGTGACATTATTTAAATGATTTTGTTCTCTGAAAAAATGCTGATTAAGACTTGAAAAGGTCCATACGTTTTTGTAAGAGTTCTTAAAAAATTTCCAAAAGATGATTAGGTTATTTATTCACAGAACAGAAATACCCTCACCTCAACCCCAGACTGCTTAAACGTCTGCTTCAGGAGGATAGGTTCAAGCAATGGATCCAGTTCTTCACCAACGTTTTCCAGAAGGACCGGTTTTCCAAACTGGATGGCGTTCTCCAAGGTACGCACATAGTTGCCATCTGATAGCTTTATGATTGACAGCTGGTTGGCCTTCTCCATGTTCTTCACCCATTTGTTGGCTTGACCTTAAAACAACAGAAGCAATCACTTACATGTATGACTCAAGTGTAATATAATGCCATCATTCAACCCCCAATATGTCATGCAAAAATAGCAGTACTTGTCCCTTAACTCTTTAGCAATACTTCTCTCTGAAATTGAATTTGTATATATATATATAGCTTTAAAGTTCTTTATGGAATAATTTTACGGCTGAGACAAAAGACAATACCAATTCTACACTGCACTCAAGTGTTCAAGCTTTGAAAGTAACAGACATACAAATGCATTCTACTTGTAACTAAATTGAACATTTTGGAAATAACATTCCAAAAAAAAAAACAATTAAACAATTCATGACATTTAAGAATGTGAAGTTGAATTGTTTGACTGTGTTTGTTTAGTTAGGGCTGATCAGAAGTGAGAGTTATTTTGTCAAATATGTTAAGTTTCTGATGTGTAAAAATACAAATAGCTGAAAGTCTGCATGTAAATCTTTGCAAAAATTAAAATTGCCTTTTGTAGCTAGATGTTGATTGTGATATGTGGTAAAACTCCCTAAACTGCTTTGTCAGCTGCTTTCCTTCATACAATTGTAACAGACAATTAAAAACCAACATTAATGAAAATAACAATTTAATTAACATTAAGTATTAAAACAATTCAATAAAAGAAATAATTAATGAAAAGCCTGGAGGAATGAATAGATATGTTTTGAGTATTCTTTTACAATAAATCAAAGTTACATATGCTTTTAATTTCAGTGGGTTGTTTATATCATACCTTAGGTTCCCCCATGGATTAATAAATGAAATGTACAAGGTCTGCCACCTCGTACAACAAAAGTTGGAATAAAAATTTGCATATAAAGAAATTAAATTTTAGAAAGCTGTTAACTGATCAGATATCGCCAAATTTGATTATAATTTTTGTATGTACATGCCAGGGAAAACACACATAAGTCACATTGACTTGTTTTCAGTGTGGACCCAATGAAAATTGCCAGGATGGAAGTGTATGAACACCGGGTAAACACCCTGCTCTTAATGAAAAATGTTCAGAACCAGGCAAGGGGTAAAACTCCTACCATCGAGGTCGACGGCTTTACGTCCCCTCCGAAGGATGGTGAGTGCCACCCAACAATTAGCCGCTTTCCCCAAAGGTCATGTGGGGGAGGTGTAATGCTTGATGTCAGTGTATATTGTTCTGCATATCTGTGGAAAAATCGCTAGTTAAATCACGGTTGGACTCAAACCTGGGACCTCCAGCATGTCAGTTGTATGCTCAGTCGACTGAGCTACCTGCCTCCATATTACAAGGTTTTAGTACTTTTAAAACAAATTATCTTGCCTTTACACATCCACAAACCTCATCTAACAAGGGATCCTAATTTGTGAATATTTAATTTTTGCCAACAAACCTTGCGGGTCAATAAGTAGAGGCCATCTCCTTGAATTAGAAACGATGATACCGTTATCCACCGAGAATGAATCCACAGGCAACCCTGCTATGTTCCACGCTCGGATCTTAACAGGTTCTCCCAAGGTGCCGCTCAGCGAAAATGCATCAGAGCAAGGAATGCTATGTTCTTGACATAGCTTCAGCCACTCTTCTGTAGCTTTCTGAAGAAGAAAAGTGAGCAGGATGCACGAATGGCTTATTTATTTAATTTGGGAGGATCGGAGAACCCATACAAATTTCAAATGTCTTTTAAATTGGGGGAAATGTATCCCTACACACAAATCATGTGTTCCTGGACGTCACAACTATATTAACTTTGAATAAAAATGATCTCTTCTTCAGGTCTGCAATTTTATGATACTGTTCAAAGACATTAGAACTTCTGTTATGTACCCCATTAACTTTGTTCCATTATGACTTATATCTGGTAATAAAAAGTGCCATTTTGCATCGCTACCAGAAGTCTGATATCACAGTTCATTACATTTGTATGATGAATATCCAAATGATAGAATATACATTCCCTGATGCATCACACGTCATATCTAAATACATGCACAAGTCTTTAAGGTCATTAACTAGTATCAACCAGCTCATTAACTAGTATCAACCAGTTCATTAAGTAGTATCAACCAGTTCATTAACTAGTATCAACCAGCTCATTAACTAGTATCAACCAGTTCATTAAGTAGTATCAAGCAGTTCATTAACTAGTATCAACCAGTCCAAAGACAGTTTAACTGACCAAAGAAAAGATCTCTTACCGTTCTGAAATCCACTGTAAAAGCACCCAGGTAAGCCACAACCCCAGAAGATATCAACACATCACCAGTGATACTAATGTAGCGCCGACCTAAAGCATCCGCTGCATCGTTCCACCGATCCCTCTCACCACCGAGGCCACCAATCAGCTTCTCCGCTCGCACCAGCTTCTGTGAGCATAATTCAATATTGTCTTCTAATTCTTTCTTCTTCTTGACCATAGTGTCGAGTTCATCTTGAAGGGTCTGGAGCTTGTCCGTCACCTCCTTCAACTGAGCTCTCTTGGCATTCAATTTCTCCATCTGCTTGGCAAGTTCTCCTTCAGCCTCCGCCAATTTGATCTTTTTTGGAGCTACAATCTAAGAGAAAATGAATAATCACCATCTGTATTAATAAAATAATTCGACTTAAAGTTAAAATGTAATAGTGTATGGCCTCTTCTATTGTATTGTATAAAGTCTCCTTGCTTTTGTACTCTTTATTTGTTCCTTGCGATCATTCTTTATCTTTAAGTGTTTTAAGATGCTTGAACTAATTTATGTTTTTGTCCGTTTCATTTAATTTTTTGAATCTCCCAATTCAAAAGATTTCCTCTTGTCAGTAGGTCATAGAAAAAACCTACAGCTTTTTACTGTTTGTTTGTTTGATGAGGGCTTAACAACACCATGACAACGAGGGTCAAATTGTGCCTGAAAGGTTAGATCATTCTAGAGGAAGGAAGGAAAGGAAACAGGAGAAGATTGAGAGATTTTTTATTGTAATGAATTGTTCTTTATACTGACAGGGTACAAGAGAACAATTAAAGTGATGGAGAAAAAATAAAAATATCAATTTTCATAAATAGAAAAGAAGGGTTTGTTTGTTTGATAAGAGTTTAACGGCTCCACAACAGCAAGGGTCAAATTGTGCCTGAGAGGTTAGATCATTTCAGAGGTAGGAAGGAGAGTAAACAGGAGGAGATTGAGAGAAACACGAGAACTAAAAGCCAGAAAGCTGGGATCGAGAGAGGAGGTGTATGGGTGGAAAAATAATGTAGAGAGAGGAGGAAGCAGTAGGGACATATAACCTGTCCCACAGAAAGTTTCCATGGGGGGAAGGGGGGAGAGGGGGGGGGGGTTATCATTTTTAGATAGAACTTAGCATATTGGAAAAGCTTTACATCTCCATTCAGAGGTTCCAATGTGTTTTTTTGTTTCTCATTATCTTTCTATTTTTTTAGTGAGAAAGTTGTTGGTTCTGGGCAGGGATAAGCTTCATACAGACTAATGCTTGCATCATTCAAGTACATGCACAACTCTACACTTTTTTCCATACATCTGCCCCTCCCTCATCACAAACTGAACACACATCTGTTAACATACAGTCCCTCAAGACTTGAAAGTGATTTAGGATTGATTCAAATGCTAACAGGCTTTTTCAAACATGACATATCATTTATTTTCACTACATGCTAAAACTCACCTTTGCCATACACATACCTTTGCCAATTTGTCATACACTCATCTTTTCCACTTTGTCATACACGTACCTTTGCCAATTTGTCATACACTCACCTTTGCCACTTTGTCATACACGTCCATAGCCCTGACCCACTTACAGAGACCCTCACAAGCAGTGGAGATATTACGAATGATTTCTGGCTGAAAGTCAGGATTAGGAATAAATCTAGTGGAGAAATGATGACAGAGAAAGAAACTTCAAACGTGCTTCACTTTGTATGGAAATGAAACTAAGTAAACTCTTTTAGGACACACATAGTTTAACTTCATAATATCTTATATGCATTTCTATACTTATAAATAGTGGCAATTTTGGTAATAGTGCTAAATACTTTTGAACATTGTAAATGTTTTGAACAGGGATAAATGACATTGCACTTGATTGGTGTCGTTCATATTTATCACATAGACCTCAATAGTGTGTTGGGGATGCTGTATCAAAGCCCATGTGCCTTAATTACTCTGTTCCACAGGGTTCAGTACTTTGGCCCACAGTGGTTCTCAATACAAACCAACCCAATTCGCAACATTGTTTTAAAGCACAATGTGTCATATCACATATATGCTGATGACACTCAAATTTGTCTTGCTTTCAAACCTCATCAACAGGATTGCGATTACAGCATGAAAGGTTTACAAACTTGTGTTCAAGATATCCGTGCTTGGATGAAAGTTAATTTTTTAAAGCTAAATGACAATGGAACGGAATTTGTTCTTTTCTTTTCCCGTCAACAACTGAATAAGGTTACTGTTCCACACATTGCAGTTGGTGTATCATTTGTTCCATCTCTAGCCCAAGTACGAAATCTTGGTGTCATTTTTGATGCCAAAATGACTTTAAAACCCCTTATTTCTAATGTCATCCGCATGGCTTCATTTCATCTTCGTAATATCGGTAAATTGCGTAAATATCCTAATCGTGCTGCTACTGAACAGATTATTCATTCCTTTATAACATCACGTTTAGATACAGCCAATTCAATCCTTTACGGCTTGCCGTGTGAACAAATCAGTCATCTCCAAAGGCTACAAAACACTGCGGCCAGAATTCTTACTCTCTCCAAAAAGTCCTGTCACATCAACCCAATTTTGAGAGATTTACACTGGCTTCCTGTATCATATCGTATCATCTATAAGATATTGCTTATCGTATACAAATCTCTCCAAGGTCGTGCTCCACTTTACATATCTAATTTGCTAAAACTGTATATTCCTGTTATAATTTACGTTCTTCAGATAAATTAATTCTGTTTGAATAAAAATCTAAGCAATCATGGGGGGGGACAGGTCTTTCACTGTCGCTGCCCCACGGTTATGGAATAAATTGCCATTATACATCAGATCTTCCATTACTATTGGTTCCTTTAAAAAGAATTTAAAGACTCACTTAATGTCTAAGGCTTTTGTAAATAATCAATAATTGTAGTTGTGTTTTATAATTATTTTGTATTTATTGTATGGCGCCTTGAGCACCTAGTTTAGGTGGTTTGTGCGCATTATAAGTCTTATTATTATTATTATTAATAAATACTTTACAAAGCTCCACAGCAAAGATTGTATAAATCTATACCATATGCCAGAATGAAGAAAAAAACCATGCCTAATACATGTAACAATATTGCATGAACTAAAAGTGCAAAAGAGCTAATACTATGCATTCTCTCACCCCTCACTCATACCTAAAAAAAAGTCACATTCACTTATTTCTCTACCATTATTTTTTTTCTTCAGCTGATTGATAAGCTTAATTAGAGCCACTGCTTTCCAGTCAGTGGGTCATAGAAAAACCTACTTCCCTATCGTTAGGTGCTTTGGGATTGGAGCTTGGTAAAAGTGCACTGCCGTGTGTTGGCTGCAGCATTGAGTCTCAGAAGTTGCTACTGCAAAATGAGTATGTAATGGTGTGTAGAAAAGACCTACATAAAATCTGCAACGGCGTCACCATTATACCCTACACTACAAAACCACAACCAATAACACTCACTTATCTCTGATCTTCTTCATGATGGATGGGGAAATGTTATCTTTGTCATATGTCTTAAGAGCGTCCAGAAACTTCATGTCACCAAGCAATTTCTGAGACGGACCCCATAAGTCCTCCACCATTTTCCCGCTTCCAGATGGATCGGGTTTACGTTCAGGTTTCACTCCACGCATGATGCAGATTGCCTCCATGACAAATTTAACAGCTGGTGGAGGATTCTACGAGGAGAAGATGGGATACCATATTAAATTCAAAGGAATGTTCGGATAATTTTTCCCCTATTTAGCTACTAACTCCATGCAAGTAAAAATCCCTTCAGGTCTATGGATACGTAGCAAATCTTATATTGTTTAAACGAGTATTAAAATTTGAGCAGATCGGGTTTTAAAATTTGCGAAAATGAATTTAATTCTTTTTCAAATCTCAGTGACTGAAAATGATAAGAAAGTCTATTCCTGCTTTTTTGGATCAGACTTTGCTGCATCACTTCATGATTATGATAAACAATTAATGTACAAGCATTAACACAACAAAATACCGAGGTCACCTTGTAATAAATCACAAATTAGCTTTAAAATGCTCAAATTGTCACCTGAGATTTCACATTGCTGTAAAAAGATCATTACCGAACTGATTGTGGTTAATTTCTTGCCCATTTCATGGTTCCTAATAGATTTTGAAGCCCTTTAGCCAATGTTGCCTTAACAGGTCCAGATACCTTTGAAATACCTTTGATTACTACTCTGAACTTACAGAAGATGGAAGTAGTTATTCCACCCCTCCCCTTCCCCCCTTCCCCTTTCTCCTTGAAAAAACAAAAAAAAAACTTTTATGAAAGATTGACAAATACATTCTTACAAAAATTTAAAACAAGCGGCAACCTCCACTGCATCTACATTTTCAATCTTCTGTTGCTATAAACGTTTTTCATTAGGTACGGCATTTAACCCAGATAATGTCAACAAGATGTCGCATTGACAAACTTATCCTTGTGAGGGTGATAAATGTACCACAGTGCAAATATTTCACTTTCGTCTCTACTTGAGTGTGAAAATGAACAAACAATACGCCCACTTCCCCAATTATACTCAACTCTGTACCAAAGAAATAAGCCCACTTAAATTACCTTTCAAAGTACAAATTGAACATTAGGGAAGGCTCACAATTCCAACTGCCCAGACATGGCCAGTGATGTCATGCTTCAGTGCATATATACACAAAAGTGCATAGTATATATGCATTGAAGCATGACATCACTGGTCATGTCTAGGCAGTTGGAATTGTGAGCCTTTCCTTAGTTTAAAGTATCAGGAATAATTATGAATTTAAAAAAAAGTATCAGAAATTCCCCAGTCACTTGTATACATTCAAATGAACCTACTTTCATAGCTTTCACCATGGAGATATCACTGGGTTTGAGTGTGTTAAGGGCCTGGATGGAAGCTTCCAGGGCAGGGATAGCTTTGGCCAGCTCTCCTTCACATTCATCCTTGATAGCCTTGGCCTCCATGGCTGCTTTATTGGCAACTGCTTCATCTGCTGCTACAATCTGTCAGGTGACATAGAAATATGGTCAGGTGATCAAAGTACTGTCAGCTTCTTTAATATTATACATGTGCTACTGTCATATCATCAGGAAATGGAAGGATAACAAAATCGCCTATTTAAATCTGTATTCTTTTTTTTTTTGATAGGGAAAGAAACCTGAAATCCATTTACAGCATCAATCTCCAATGTACCTATGACAATGCTTTACATAGAATGAGGAAGTACGTTTGTAGCCTAACAGCTGCCTGTTTAATATATATTCTTTCCGCTTTCAAATATTATAAAATTTGAACTACGACCATTAAAAACGTTAGGTGTGTATGCCATCACACATTCTATTGATGTGAAAAACTGAGAAATAATCCTTCCTATTTCTTAGCTTTCCCGCTATTGAATTCAAACGGTTTAATGATCATGTAGTTTTAAAATATGTGTTAGAACGTTGAATTTGAGTAAACTGACCTTTATATCTTTGAAAAAGCTAATGTAGTTTTTTAGTTATGTTTGTTTGTTTGTTTGATGAGGTCTTAACGGCACCACGACAACGAAGGTCAAATTGTGCCTGAGAGGTCAGATCATTTTAGAGGTAGTAAGGAAAGAGACCAGGGGAAGAATGAGAGAAATTCAAGAACAAAAGCCAGAAAGCTGTGATCGAGAGAGGAGGTGCATGGGAAAAACTAAAAACAGAGTAGAGAGGGGGTGGAAGAGGAGGATTAAATATGGTTGTAGAGGGATGCATGCTGAAGGAAGGAGACTATTTTATCTGGAGGATTTTTTTGGAAGAACTCAGCAATTGAGTTGTGGGGAGCGAGAGAAGCTCTGGGAAGGTTGTACAGGGGGCAAGCAAGGAGAACGTGTTGGATTGTAAGGATGCAGTGGCAATTGTTACAGAGGGGTTGGGGGAACCAATAAGGAGGTGGGAGGAGTGAGGTGGGTGTGACCAATTCTAAGACGGGTAATATGAAGCGTTGTCGATACGAGAAAGGTTGTTGATGGTGGATTTGATCGATTGTGGGCTGATAACATGGAGTTTGTTATCAATTTGGAAGTTCCATAAGGTTTGCCAGCGGTCACGAACAAGAGAAGCGATAAAGCGGTTTGATGTCAGAGAGGGTTTTGGGAAAAGGGGAAGGGAGGAGGTTAAGGGCAAGCTTAGCGGCTGTATCAGCCCTGTCATTGCCAGGGATGCCAACATGGCTGGGTATCCAGAAGAAAAGAACACTTTTCCTGCAGAGGGTGGGAGAAAAGAGTTTCCGGAGGAGGAGGTGGCAGGTGAGGTTATCCCATTTAAGATTGAGTAATGAAGTAAGAACAGCCTTAGAGTCAGAGAAAATGGCAAAGTGACTAAGAGGAGAGTACTCAATAAAGTTGAGGGCGAGGAGAATGGCCTTAGCCTCGGCTGAAAAGATGGATGAGTGGTCAGGAAGTCTGCTACTGAGGGTGATGTCTTGATGATGGCAGCAGCAGCTGTCTTGTTGCCTTCCTTGGAGCCATCAGTATAGATAGAGGTGTAATTTGAGAGTTGGTCTTTGATTTGGTTGTGGAGATTGATGAAGAGATTAGGGGTGAGTTTGAGTTTTGTTATAAGTGGAGAGGTCTAGGTGGACAGAAGGAAGGGGGTGGCCCAAGGCGGAAAAGTGGGCCAGGAATAGGTGCCGAGAGTGGCGGGGTTGATGCCAAGTTGAAAGAGGTCTGATTTAATGCGTAAGCTGAAGGGGGCGATAGGGTTTAGTCCTATCAAAGAGGGAGGAGAAATTGGGGTACCTAATGAGGTTGTAAACAGGGTTCTGAGTGTTGGTGAGGACTCTAAAAGCATAGGAGAGGCTAAGCTTTTTACATCTAAGTAGAAAGGGGGGTTCGTTGGCTTCAACATGAAGGCTAGTGATTGGGGAGGTCCTGTAGGCTCCTAGACAAAGCCTGAGGGCTTCATTTTAGTTATGGTCAATCAAAGTTCAAGATTTTAGAATTCAGGAGAACTTTGTGATGTCATCAGATGAACACAGCTTCATATAAGTAATTCTAAGTAATTCTTTAAAATGTAATCTTCAGTTTAACCAATTGTTAGTTTGATTTCTTCTATGCTGATTACCTATTATTACCCTAGGGGTATAAACAAGTTTTATAATTCAGATAGTGACCATCAAAATATTTTTTAGAGAAGATTCCAAAACAAAGAATTTCTATAAACAATTGAAGGCATGTTCTGTCACAAATTATTGCACATTAAGGCCAAAAAAAAAAAACCCTGTAAAATGGTCAGTTTTGAACTGATTTTGAGGAGAGTTATTGCTCTAATAATAATAATAATAATAACAACAATAATAATAATAATAATAATAAAAAATAATAATAATATTAAAAAATATATATATACATATATAAAAAATAAAAATAAAAAATGAAAAATAATAATAGTAATAATAATAATAAGACTTATATTGCACACATACCATTCAAAGAATGTTCATGGCCCTAATCAACAATTAGAAAAAGATAGGGACAGGGATCTGTTTATGATCATCTATATTTTAAATTACTTAAGCTCAAGCAGCTTCTAGGTGTCACTAGAACTTTAGAAAAGTTATCAAAGTGCCAAACCTACCTCTTTCTTTGCTTCAACTTCCACCGTATCCTGCTCAATCTTGGCCAGAGTTTCTCGGTCTCCTCTGATGTCTTGATGAGCTCAGGCTGCAGATCAGTCAGCTCTTTCTGCATGATGGAGACCTGGGATGAGGCAAAGGCCAGCTTCTCCAGACCCACCACATACCGATTCTGCATCATGAGGATCTCCTTCCGCTTGAAATTGAGCAACTTCTTGAAGGTTAGGATCAACTCCAGGTATGAGGTAGGTGTGACGTAGTTATGACGTCTTAAAGTGTGGAGAAACCTATATAAAAGAAGTGATTTTGATTACTAAAAAAAATCTTGAATTACGACGATCGTGCTGATTACATCTTTATGCTTTGAATATCAACTTTGGGTTTAAAAAGTGTTGTATGAAAGGTATAATGAAAACAAGGCATTCAAGTTTACGAACACATACCACGGTCGTCCTGTAATAAGGGTGTTTCAGCTGACATCATGAGGTCACGTGACTTTGTTTACATCGCCATTTTGTCGGGCGAACAATCGTCTGCTGTACACTTATTTAGACTGACAAACGCTTGCATGTTGTTATATAAAATAAATTTTGTAAGATAATTATGCTGGAATCTTGCTGTACTGTTGGTTACACTAATAGACGTGTACCGGGGAATAAAAAGATGTTTTCTTGATTTCCATTTGATCATGATCGACATTGGAAGTGGGTTTCTGCTATACGATACACATCTTTCAACCTTCGGTTCACACTAGGAATTGCAGTGAGCACTTTATGCCAGGTATGTAGGCTTTGTCTGTGTATAACGAACAATCAGATGGCGTTCACGTAAAGTTACGCTTCGTATACCCGGTGAATACATAAAATGTTAGGAAAATATAAAGTAAAATCGCCGCAGCGATTAAAAACAATAAAATTCACTGAACTGGTAGGTTAGCAGGCAGTATGTTTGTTGTACATGTGATGTGACTGAGCTGTGTGAAGATGCATGAATCCAACAACGCTTGCTCGGCAAAATGGCTTCCAGATAAGTTTGAGTCACGTGATCAAATCCCTTTATACATCACAAATTTTTATCACAATTTGCATATTGATTTCAAAACGCTATTAAATTATCAGTTTGACCAATTTTTACTATCGTGGGTTTTAACAGATTTTAAAGCAATTTAGCTAATTTTGCATTGTTATGGTATATACCTTATGGTCTATGTCATATTGACATAATTACACCAATAATAGTCAATTCTCCATTAATGGTAACAAGCACCCAGAAATGTCATGACTTTGATTCTATTTGACTGTAACATCTTCCAGCTGATGAACTGAGACTTTCAAGCAAGAATGCATTACTGACAACATCTAGGTCATCTGAATTGTCATTTGTCAATGTCATCGATGGTTCACAAATATGGTATAAATGATTAACTTTCATAGAGGAAAGTCAGAGTAGCCATATACTGTGAAACGAGAAACTCCGTTCACTTTATACATTTGATTAATTTCAATTCCATCGAGTACCAGTTGAAGTACTTTCTATCAACAAATTAATTTATATCATTTTCTCAATTGAATAGCAATATCTGCCCACAAGAACTATTTGAAGTTTGATCAACCTTCAAAGGATCCACATACATTCTTGCGAATTATTATTAAGCTTAAAGAACAAAGTCACCATCATTCTATATTTTGAAAGAAGAAATACCTCTAGGGACTAAGCTATATCATTTGGAAACCAGGAGAGTATTCCTGTCCTCAGCTTTTGCTGTTCTTGAACCCATTAACTGTAATTTTGTTCGTGTTTCGACATCTTGTCTCAGCGAGGGAAGCCACTGTTATCTCTGTCCCTTTTCGACTTTCCTTCTCCGTGAGGAAAGCTTAATTTTAATACATGCATGTATAGCGCATCGACTTGGAACCGGACCATGCCGACACCAAGAATCACATCGACATCCAGAAGAATTCCGCAGTAAGATTAGACTAGCTTATTTTAATACCATGAACATTTGCATAATTGCAATTTTGTAGAATGTATTACCCAATATGTCACATGCTATACATCATTAATCACTATACGAAAGTCGAGTTCTGTTTCTTTCTGCAGGTCATTTCTTGTGCGTTTAATTTCAAGTTATTACTAGTCTAACTAGTCCATTCTGACTAGTGTTGATCTGACCGTAACTACATGCCCATATACCTTTAAACTCCCTTCACAGCATCTTGTTTGTTTGATGAGGGCTTAATGGCACCACAACAGCAAGGGTCAAATTGTGCCTGAGAGGACAGATCATTCCAGGGGTAGGAAGAAAAGAAAACAGGGAAAGATTGAAAGAAACACAGGATCTAAAAGCCAGAAAACTGGGATCGAGAGAGGAAGTGCATGGGTGAAAAAAACAAAGTAGAAAGAGAAGGATGGGGGGGAGGAGGGTGGGAGATGAGGACTAAATATGGTTGCAGAGGGAAGCATGATAAAGGAAAGAGATTTTATCCGGAGGGATTTTCTGGAAGAGCTCAGCTATTGAGTTGTGGGGAGCGAGGGAAGCTCTGGGAAGGTTGCACAGGGGGCAAGCAAGGAGGACGTGGTAGACTGTGAGGGTGCAACAAACAAGTGTGATACATACTGAATAGACATCATCCGGACACTCTCATGAAAATGCTTGCACATGAAGACACACTCCTTCTTTAGAGAGTCTTCAAGGTCAATGTCCTCTAGGTATGTGTTAGCTACCATCTCCAGAGCATCTTCTGGCCACGCCTTACAGACGATTATAAGAAAAGAAATAATTTTTGATAAATGAAGGTATCTAAAAAATATTTGTATGTGTTTAGCTACCATCTCCAGGGCATCTTCCAGCCACGCCTACAAAATATTACGAGAAAATAGATAATTTGACAGATGCAGATATCTAAAAAAATATTTTTATCCAGAGGATTTCCACACAATGACCATTTATTTTCTAACCTTCCATTCTTTCAAAATCTTATAAAGTGTACACTATTCTTTCATCTCGTCTTAACACATCTCTTTATTAATTAACAGAATAAACACCCATTAAGTAATGTGTACGAGAACAAAAAATATGAGGCTGAAAAGATAATGCTGGACTCAGATCAGAAACGGGGCATCACAGGAGCATTTACTCTCTTCAATCCATCATTCAAATCTTTGCAATTTTTCATTGCAAAAAAGTTGTAAAAGCCAGGGAAAGTTCTCTGTAATCTGAATAAAGTAAGTACCCCCCCAACTCAAGACTCAAACAAAGTATCCCCCCCCAACTCAAACAATCCTGGCAGTCAGAAAAGAACTGATTGCAAACTACTGACCAAATTTTATGTAAGTCAATCAAAAACCCAGTGGTAGTGATGTAGCTCAGTGGTAGAGAGCGTCCAACTCAGAAAGAGATATACTGCCCAACACACAGGGAGGTTATGAAGCCTAACCCTAACCTATTAGTGGGAAAAGTTATGTTCCAAAACTGTCAAAACCTCCCTGTATAGTGGGTGATATACACTTTTCCAACTGACTCATACTCCAAAGGTACCAGGTGCGATTGGCAATCTGGGAATCATTCTGTGTACTTAAGTTACAAGCTTCATTTCTGATTACTTCAGTTGACTCAGCTATGAAATAAGTAACAGCTTTTTGGGGAGTTAGCCAACGATGGACAAGTGTCCCATCCACAGGGAGTCAAGTACGAACATCAGCTTGTACCAAGTATGCACATCAGCTTGTGCCAAGTACACACATCAGCTTGTACCAATTACCCACATCAGCTTGTACCAAGTACACACATCAGCTTTGTGCGTACATCAGCTTGTACCAAGCACACACATCAGCTTGTACCAATTACCCACATCAGCTTGTACCAAGTACACACATCAGCTTGTACCAAGTACGTACATCAGCTTGTACCAAGCACACACATCAGCTTGTACCAAGTACGTACATCAGCTTGTACCAAGTATGCACATCAGCTTGTACCAAGTACGTACATCAGCTTGCACCAAGTACGTACATTAGCTTGTACCAAGTACGTACATCAGCTTGTACCAAGTACACACATCAGCTTGTACCAAGTACGCACATCAGCTTGTACCAAGTACGCACATCAGCTTGTACCAAGTATGTACATCAGCTTGTACCAAGGAAACCAAGGATAAGCTACAGCCATAGACCTTTTCAAATCTGAATCAGCAATTTTCGGATAACTAATTTAAATGTCACATGGCTGGGACCATAATGGACCAATCTTATACTGGGGAAATCTTATTGACCAATCAAATACTGGGGGAATCTTGGCTTTTTACACAATTCACGGAGGGTATAGGACCAAGCGTATGAAATAGGGTTTGCAAGCGCACGTATCATATGTGCGTTATACATGAAGGTAATACGCGCAGATATTGCTGCCTGTTTTTGCTCAAACCTGCACCTGATTGGTTGAGAAACAAAGGTAAAATTCCTCCAGCACTTGATTGGTCAAAGTACTGAAAAAATCAAGTTCGGCTAAACTCGGTTTAAAAAGGTCTATATGAGCCTTTATTGGCTCAGGGGAAATTAAGTTAAATTACCTTTATAATCAGGAACTCGAGAAAGTAGAGTACACGTACCTGAAACCAGTCAATGGTGCAGCAGTTGATGAGGGACGGAAACATCCTTAGTCTGTTTCTGAAAGCATCACCAATTGGACTCATAGCCAACACAACGTGCAAGTGCTTGCGTACCTTCTCAGTAAAGTAATTATACATGGCCAGGGGTGTAGCTTCGATTTTCTTGCCCTGCAATAGAAAAGTTTTAGGCTGTCTGTTAAGAAAGACTCACAATTCCAACTGCCCAGACATGGCCAGTGAAGTCATGCTTCAGTACATATATACACAAAAGTGCATAGTATATGTGCACTGACATCATTGGCCATGTCTGGACAGTAAGAATTGCGAGCCTTTCCTTACCATATACAATATATAGCTTTTACTGCAATAAAAAAGTTTATGGTTGTCTATCACTATAAATATTATACAGCTTCTTGACTTTTGGGGTTTTAAGACCTTATTCATTACAAAGAAACAGAAACTAAAGTGGCGTGGATATAGTGTGGCGTGGATATGGTGTGGTGTGGATATGGTGTGGTATGGTGTGTCGGCAAAAGACCATTCTGCATAATACTTTGCAAGAAAATAGAAGGCAGACAAAGGAAATGGTGGTGAAATAAATTAATAGCAGGAGAAAACAGCCTGTGGTGATATTCAGTCAAACTTCTACCTGCGCATATCAAAGTTTTCAGCAAAATTAAAGCCAGTGTCAAAGTCATGTAACTTGTACTAACTTCTGCTTAAGTGGAAAGATCAATTATAAAAAGCAACACCTGGTGTAAGTCATTGACGTGACAGTACTGACCTCTACACGAGCAACCTGCTGCATCTTCTCAATGATTTCAGCCTTCTCATCTGCGGCATAGAGGTTGGGGACATCTGCTGTGTTGAGGATCATATTAATGTCTTCGACGAAGGACTCATCTTTGATCTGGTTGTCACTGAACAGAAACACCGTCTGCTTCCCTTCGACTCCTGCCTTGAGCAACAACTACAGGTTCACAGAGAAAAGGTTTATGAAAAATCACAACTGCGGTTTAAGCTCTAAAGCTGGAAAAAATGTACAGGTGCCGGAAATTAAGCAAGAAGAATGGGAAACTGACAAGAAAATCAATTAATACTCACTAAGGATGCTAAAAAACGGAAGATTTCATTTACAATTGTCAAATTATGACATTACTTTCTATAATAACATATTAATCCATAGTATATTAAGACACAAAAGGTTTGTTAATTTACTCTTTTAAGATCATCTCTCCATTCAAAAAAAAGGTTTGATAACTTACCCTTTTAAGATCCTCTCTCCATTCAGTATTTGTGTAGTTTTTGCTTATCTCAATCTGAAACAATTCATAGTCGGCCATGGATGTAGCCAATTTAGTGGCACTCTGTCGACCACTTCCTCCAATACCTGTAAAAATAAAAAAATCTATACGTTGAAAAATCTTACACATATAGTGTGAGTTAGATCAGTTATCAATGCACATGAGACATCATCTGGGGTGATGAAATGGATCCATAACGAATGAAATGGATTCATAATGAATGAAATGGATCCATAATGAATGAAATGGATCCATAATGAATGAAATGGATCCATATTGAATGGAAATGGAACTATAATAAATGAAAATGGATCCATAATAAATAAAATGGATCCATTATGAATTAAATGGATCCATAATGAATGAAATGGATCCATAATGAATGAAATGGATTAATAATGAATAAAATGGATCCATAATGAATGAAATGGATTCATAATGAGTTAAATGGATCAATAATGAATGGAAATGGATCCATATTAAATAAATAGATCCATAATGAATGAAATGAATCAATAATGAATGGAAATGGATTCATAACGAATGAAAATGGATCCATAACAAATAGGAATGGATCCATAACGAATGAAATGGATCCATAAGGCATGAAATGGATCCATAATGAATGAAACGGATCCATAACAAATGAAACAAATCCATAGCGAATGAAACGGATCCATAACGAATGAAACGGATCTATAACGAATGAAATGGATCCATAACCAATGAAACGGATTTATAATGAATGAAACGGATTCATAATGAATGAAACGGATCCATAATGAATAAAACGGATCCATAATGAATGAAATGGATCCATAATTAATGATTGTACTTGAAAGATCTAAATATTTGTCTATACCTGTATAAAGTTTTGAGATTTGTGAAAAAGCATCTCAAATGCCAAACAAACTTAGTTTTTCCATTCCATAGCTTCCTTTGAAGACAATTAAATATAGAAAGGGACAAAATGTAGAATACACAACTTTTATCCATATATCCATGAACAATTTAAGATTTTCTGTAGAGATCATAGGTGTTTGAGGCTATTCAACTGGTAAAGGATGAGAAAGTAGCAGAATATTGCCAAAAAAAATTCATATATTCCTATGGGAACCCCAAATTTGGTATCAAATTATGCCCATATTTCAGGACAGCTGTCCCTCATACACATATAGTGGCAGCAGTGCCAGTGAAATATGAGGGCCCAGGGCCCAAATGTACCTGAGTATATTTTTTGGGGGACTAAAAAAGTAAAATGACCACAGGGGCAAAATTGGTGAAAAATTATGCTTGATAAACATAAATTGAGACTAAAAATAGCGCTGAAGAACCTTTTTTGGGGGTCTTTAGAATTTTTTGAGATATGAGGTGACCCCAAATGTTAGTTTTCCCTGAAACCTCAAGGTTGACTTGGTGGCTCTGAGTGGCATTACATAAAAAAGCAGACATTTGACACCTAAGTCTTTCAGCCAAACCACTGTTCACTATAAAAATAAAAAAAAAACCTGTCCTCAAAAATCAAAACTTATTTCCATACTTGGCTTGAAAATGAATCTGCAATACAAAAACGTTGCATGAATTGTGGTAGCTTGCCCAGAACATCTTGAAATGGAGAGGCTTAGTCGGTGCCTTTTCAAATCTTATCCTTATCTTATCACTTAGAGCAAAGAGGATTAAGTGAGTGAATGCAAGAACTTACCAACTAATAGGGCGTGACCATTGTCTTGTTTCAGCACTCGGCTGACCCTTGAGATATGCTCAATGGCAAATTTGAACATGACCATAGACATGGGCGCCTTGCTCATCTGATTGTACTCTGACAGGTAATACTCCGCCGTAGTGGTCAGTTCCTTCATGTTCGCCACTTCATTGTAATTTCTGATGTCGGAATTGGGATCACCAAAGTCACAGAAAAAGAGACTCCTGGATACGCAAAAAAAAAAAAAAAATCTCTTGGGCATTAAATCTTTGAAAGTAGGTAGGTAGGGCAGTTTGGGCATTTCACATCCCTGTCTCAACAGTTAATGGTGTTTTTTATGAAAGGAATTAAATTATACAAAAGAAAATGGATCTGATATGTCCTTTACTGACTGACAACTAAATTTTCAACACCACAGATTTTCTGACAAATTTTTGGTAGGTATTTTACATCAATTTCTCAGCAGCTGTAAAGGTTAAAAGCCTGAAAGGTTACAGAGAGATGTCCATGGCTGTTTTTAACACCATTTGTGAAACACTAATGAGCGAAAACCCACCGGGGATTGAATCCGGGACTTCTACAATGCCAAGCTGATGCTATGACTGCTAAACCACAGAGGACAAATTTGTGAAACCTTCACTAAAATTCAACATCTCCTTAGTGTTTAAAAGGATTTTTTTTTTTTACACTGTGTTTATTTTACAGTCTTCTGTTTTACATAATGGATATAGCTGACCATGCAACCTGACATGGCTTCGGAAAAACATACCTGATGTTGTCATCGACAAGCTTGCCACTAGGGGTAAGATGACTCAGCACTTTGTCTATGCTCTGCTTGAAGTGAGATTGGGTCATCTCCTTGACGATCTCAAAAAAGGTCACCCTGTAGAAAAACAAACATGTTATGGCTTGAATGACCCACACCATTGTGTATAAAAACAGATAATGCAAGAAGGAGGGGGAGCATTTTTATATGTGCAGGTGTCTTTTTTTGCATCATTTTCTTTGTGCAGGTGTCTTTTTTCATCATTTTCATAGTGCTGGTCCCAAAAAACTGTTTTTACTCTGTTAATTTTGTGCTGCTGGTTCATTTTTACAATATTTGTACAAGTATCGAACCGACTTCTTTCAGACCGCAAGTATCAAAATTGTTTAAGTTCATACTGCAGGTACCAAAAAATATGTCATACTGTGGGTATGGTTTTTGGTCAATGGGCTGCACACCGCTATCACTTTTAGTATGAAAAAAGTAGAGAAAGGGGGGATGGGAGAGGAGGACTAAATATGGTTGTAGAGGGAAGCTTGATGAAGGAAGGAGATCATTTTATCCAGAGGGTTTTTCTGGAACTGCTCAGCTATTGAGTTGTGGGGAGCGAGAGAAGCTCTGGGAAGGTTGTACAGGGGGCAAGCGAGGACGTGGTAGACTGTGAGGTCTGAAATTTCATTGCGCTTGGTTGATTGTCGAATGTCATAACTCCTGCTCATAGAGGCATGATGGAAACCTTCAAAATTAGCTATCTGAGAGCAAAGAAACAAAATTGGTATTTCCCACATTTGACTCACCCATACTTAACTCACACAATTGACACACCCAAATTTGACTCACCCACAATTGACTTGCCCACATATGACTCACCCTCAGTTGCCAACATTTTGACTTGCCCACATTTGACTCACCAACATTTGACTCTCCCACATTTGACTCACCCATATTTAACTCACCAACATTACTCTCCCACATTTGACTCACCCATATTTGACTTACCAACATTACTCTCCCACACTTGACTCTCCCACATTTGACTCACCCACATTTGACTCACCCACATTTGACTCACCCATATTTGACTCACCCATATTTGACTCTCCCACATTTGACTCGCCCACGTTTGACTCACCAACATTTGACTCTCCCACATTTGACTGTCCCACATTTGACTTGACTGTCCCACATTTGACTCTCCCATAATTAAATCGCTCACATTTGACTCACCCACATTTGGCTCACCATCATGAAAGAAGTGGAAGTAAGTAGTACAAAAGAAAAAGTACACATAGCTCAATCACCTGGACACAAAACAAACTATTTGATAACCTTACCTATCTTGGTCATCAACGAGCCTGTCATAAAACACCCTGTACACCTCGTGAATCCACAGCCTGATGAGTTTGTCCTTATCGTCCTCCAGGAGGTGGGTTTTGGGAACAAGAAGCACCCCTCGGATCACACGGGCAAAGTCACGCAAGTTGAACACGTAGTGAGACTTGGATGGTGTAGGTAAGAAGTTGGACACAGCTGATTTGTACACACCCAAGGTGGCCTGGATCATTATCTGAAATCCAATGATAAACATATTGTATGTTAATTGTAAAGTTATGGACTATTCTCAGCCCAGGCTATTCAGATAGAATTTAAAGGAAAAAGATAATTGATGTAGAAACTGACCAAAGCTTCAGTACTTTTTTTAATGAACATCCTTGTGATGTCATATAAACCCTTCCATCACAACTATTATATTTTGATGAAGATCAGTTACCTCAGAGATTGATAAAATTATTTGGATGTGGTTTAACATATACTTTATATAAACGCGTATTGCCCATCTGTTAATGTAATCAATAGTTTTTGTTTAAAAAAAATGATACATACATTTTACAGTTGAGAACATGACCTTGCTACATGACCGTTACTGCAATATAAATAATTTCTGAGGCCTAGATCCGAAATTTCGAATTGAGCATTTCGTGGTTTGTAAAACAATCATTCCCGAATTAATCCGGATAATTAAAATTGCTCTAACTTATGCAGTTTCAATGTTCGTCACTACAGGAGAAGATCAAATGACATACAAAACATTACATTTTGGGTTAAATCGGGATCCGAGCATTTCCAGTCTCGGCAAAGTTCCCAAAATAAAGATTTTTTGTTGCCCATTTTGTGATAATCTTTGAAAAGGTAAGATTCGCCAATTGTTTTTCTGATCTGTAAAAGTCACTTTTTCTCATAGCAGACAACCTTTTATTAGGCTCAATATGCTTTTATGAAGTGAACTATTAGTGTCGTCAAATTTAAGCCACTTCCAAGTACTTTTAGTGGATAAAAATAATCAGGAAAAATGTCAGTTCAAATTCTCACTTCTTAGACCTTATTTCCTTCCTAACGTGATAAGGTGTGGCTTTTCTGTCACACTAGATTGTTATTATGGCAATGCATTGAGACATAGGACGGAATTATGCAAAATAAAATTAATTTGGTTGGACGATTATTGTACAGAGCTTACGGATATAAACAAATGATATTCTTGTTACCGTTCTCCACAATTTTGGATTTGTTGGTACTAGGTTTAGGCCTACCAAAGAACGATCTGTTTATGCACCAAATACTTAGGCCTATACTAGTGGCACTGGCAGTAGGCATACTAGGTCTAGTACTAAGGCCTAGTAGGACCTACTACTGTAGTATGACCCAAATTTGTTACCCACCTTAGTGCAGTCGGACAAAATTGTTAAGTAAAAAAGTCCATTTTCATGATTGATGAGTACAGAGTAGGCATATGAAGGTGCATGGGAGAGACATAAGGCCTGTATGCCTCAAATACCATGTAGGCCTAGAAGCCTACTCCATTGATTGCCCTACTCAGTCAGATCAAGAACGTCCCTGCTTAGAAGTTAGACTACAGTATGTGGACCAGTTGAGCGAAATGACTAGTTCCAAGAAAATCGTTCACAAAAATCCGTGTTCATAGAAAAATTACCAATACCACCAAAAATTGGTAAAATCATAAAATTGGTAAAATCTATTGCTTTCCATCTATAACAATCATTGATATTATTTTCATTGAACTCTTTAAGAAATTGTAACGCTATTTGTGTGGGTGATTTTTCTGGCCATACTGCCATGTTGTTTGTTTTCTCATAACTACTCAGAAACTTGGAAATGATTAAATCGTGTTCTTTGCTAATAGTTTTTCTTTATAACAGGAAGAACTGCAAGTATGTTTTCTGTCTACCCGTGTATTTTTCAATTGATTTTGATATTGTGTCAAGATTTTATTGTAAGTTTATAATTTTTAGTCATGGGACTACTTCCACTAATAATTTTTAGTTCCAAAATGTGTAAAATGGAATGTTATGTTGTACTCGCAGAGAATGATGGAATTTGTTCTTACATACACCATTATTCTAGTCTTACCTTAAGGCATTAAATTGACTTATTGGGAGAAATACATGTTAAGCGCTACCTATGAAGCCTACAAGTTATGCAAAAATATTGGAGATCAAATGAATTTTGGCACTCTTTTGATCAAAATTGAAATAAAATAAAATAAAATGCTTTGAAAATACAAAATTTGCTCATGGAAAATATAATTGCAAATTGCTCTGCAATCCTTAAAACTAAAAATATAGGACAATTAAGGAATTATGAAATAAAAACACATTTTTCCTTGGAATTGGTTCACATACTGTAGACCAGTACTATTATGAGTCACCCCATAAAATAATTTGCGACATAGGGTCTACCGGCAGTTGACCATATCAATTATTACATAACAGAACTTCAGCAGACAAAAACTGATCCAAGTGAATGCTGGAAATGGCAGTTCCATAAACATATTATATAAAGCATACATTAACAGACCTCATCATCCCCGTGTTAGATAGCCCTTAGTATTGATATTCTTACTAAAATCTTACCTTATGATTGATATTGTTGGTGTTTTAAAATGCAAGCATACAACAATGTAAATAATTTACTAAGTTATAATATTACTTATACTTTTTGTGTAACATTCTTAAAAGCAACTGCAGATTCAAACACAATTTAGGAATTAGAGTAGCATCCCCCTTTAGTTTGCGTTTCCCGAAGTGTTGGAAATTTGTTAATATTTACAGTCTTCTCTATATGTCCTGACTAAAGTAACAGTTTAATATACTATAGTCCTACTAAGTTTGTTGGAGTAGTCATGGTCATACTCAGATAATTTCATACTATAAAATATTTGAAAATTATTAGGTCATCTTTGACATCAAAAACAAAATTTCTGTGTCAATTTCTAAAACAATCATGCTAACACAATGCAGGCTGCACAGTTACAAAATAGTATGAGCCTTAACATTGCATCGTGGTACTGTTAATGAATGTTGATTATTTGCTACTTTTTCGCAACGTAATTTTTTGTCAAAAATGAGCCAATTTACTTTTGGATCACAGATATAACACAAAAAACATAACTTGAAACTGATACTGGTTTTGAACATAAGTTTGCAGTGTCAGATCATACATTGTATATTTACCTTACACAACGCCATACAGAAAGTTTATGAAATATTAACTAGTTTAAATTACAACAAAATGTTTTTAATTTGTTCCAAAAACAATTTGATCAAAATTCTGGCATGTTGAAAAATTAAGAACATAGGTCTGTAGGTAGAGCTGTTTTTCTCAGTTGATTTGAAGCATACTCCTCATCATTATCTGGCTTTGACCCCTAGCTTTGCTATTTCACAGGGGCGACCTGCCTGCACCCCTGGGGGTCCTCCCTGCCCCCTCAGAAAAAAAAGGAACAATTGTTATTATTTTTTCTTAATAATCTTATTGAACCTCATAAATGAATACCTTACATGGATACAGAATACAGAATGATAGCATAGTAAGCAATTGTCCTGTTTGGCTAATGACTGGTCCTTATCAATCAGAATAGTTTCATTCAGAAGTATGATTATAGCTAAAATCCCAGAGCTTCTTTACCAGGGGCTTGAGCCAGAAGAGGGCCCCTGAACTACATGGCAAAAAGATGTAGCGGTTCGCACACATTTATGTGCCCCTCAACAAGTTTAAACAACATTTGGTTTTACTTCACGAATTGGTAAATTGTTTTTTTCTTGATTTTTTCATTCTTTCTTGTATCTCAGTTGTCAATTTTATCACGTTTTTTAATCTTTCATAGGCTGTTGTGCAAAAAGTAGTGCTGACATTGTGACATAAAACGATGTTGTTAATTCTTAAAAGTCGTATCTTTTATTATGTATCCATACAATGAATATGTGTTCTTTGGTTTTAGAGCAAATTGCTCTGATCTAGAACAGAGATTAAATGGAAATTCATCACTTGAATTCAAATTGACTGTCACATAATTTTGATTAAAGTTTTGGGGTCAAATGAGGTCATGTTTCCGACTGTTTAGTATAATACCAAAAGATTAGAGGAATGTGATCAAGTTCATGTCATTTCTCTGCCATCCTTCACATTAAAGGATTATTTCAGGGGTAAAGCAAGTCAATCTTATATGAAAGAGGACTTCGAAAAAGACAAAATAGTGAAGAAAGCAATCACATATCTTATTCTCTTAAAGAGATATCTAAGATTAAATTTTGGTATCATTTGTGAAGAAATGACTGAAATCAGACTAGTTTTGTGATGTCATGGTCTCAGATTCCCCAAAAGTCCTTATGTATTCTATCATATTTTTCCCTGCAATTTTGTGGCTTATGGGATATGTCAAAAAAGTAGTAAAACTTAATCTAGGAAGGGTATTTATAAGATACCACTTGAAGAAAGTTTGAAGAAAAATAATAAAAATTTCTTTAAAATACATCAACAATTGTTAAGAATGTAAGGATGAAGATGCCAACTTTCATAGTAGACTTACTACACCAGTCATTTCTACATAGATAAGACAAAGAGCTTTAAACTTGGATATCTCCTTAACAGAATAAATTTTGAACGCTTTTTCACCATTTCAGATGGGTTATGCTTGACCACTGTACTAATCTCTAAAAAGGTAAAAAAGTCTTTAAAACGTTAGAAATTCACATTCATTTGTTTGTTCTAAACCGTCTAAAAGAATGGCTCACTCCAAAATGTTACCAAGATAATACATGTAAGATTCTGACCTTGCCCAACCGTTGGAATGATGTATCAAAACCTTGTGAGAAATGCCAATCGGAAATATTGGTGAAGATCTTAGTCATTGTTTCATCGTCAAAGGAATCAATGGCAATGATGTTGAAGTGACGGGTGAAGCGGCCTGTGATATCGTTTCTCCCACCACCAGGTGGCCCCATGGCGGATACAATTAACTAGAGAGAAGAAATGGAATAGAATCTGAATTAGCAATTTCCGAGAATTTTTTAAACTGAATGTCACATGGCCGATATTCATGCATCCATTATGGACCAACCGTATACTGGGGAAATCTTATCGACCAATCAAATACAGGGGAATTCTTGGCTGTCTGTGCAATTCATGCAGGGTATAAGACCAAGAGTATGCAAAAACTGCTTTCAAATGCTAATCATACATGCATTATACATGAAAGTAATTACACATACACATTTGTTGCTTACAACTTTTCCACTAGGACTTGCAGCAAATTGGTAGGGTAACAAAGGGAAACTTGCATAATGATGCCCGATATTTCAAAATGCTGTAAATTGATCCAATTTTGAATAGATTTTGATACTTCTTTGTTCCATTTTTATAGTTTTAAATAGATTTTACAGCCAGTCTTCCTTCCACTATGCAAAAACGATTATAAACTTACTGTGTCGATCAGCTCTAATTTTGATGTGTCTTTCTTGTCAAACCAATGTCCGTGATCCACCCATTGTCTAAGGAGCTCGATGGGAGGTTGAGCCCCATAGACCTCCTTGGCAGGCATGTTCAGGTCATCCACAAACAAAACGCACTTCTTGTTCATTGGTGGGCCATAAACACCTTTCCTCCGTCTGAAATAATTCAATGTAAAATATGTCATATTTTGAGGTTGCTTTAATTAAAGGTCAATGGACATGTAGGGGTTTCTACATTGGTTGAATAGTTTGTTTGATGAGGGCTTAACTGCATCACGACAACAAGGGTCAAATTGTACCTCAGAGGTTAAAGAGTATTCATGGAATAGTTCAGTGGTCAAGCAAGTTTATCTTATATAAAAGAGAACTTTAAGAGAAACAAAATGGTTGAGAAACTTCAATATCTTATTTCATTAAAGAGATATTTAAGTCTAAAGCTCTGTCTTATCCATGTAGAAATGACTGATGTAGTAAGCCTACTATGGAAGGTTGGCACCCTTCATCCTCACATTCTTAACGATTGTTAATGTATTTTAAAGAAAATTTATTTAACTTTTTCACTAATGTATTCAATGTATTAAGTGCCCCTGCTCTAATAAGAACTTACTCAACATTTTTGGACTGTAAACATACTGAAATAAATTTGTTTGATTAATTTGAAGACTTAAAATAAGTGTTATTATATTATTTGCTTATTTTGCATCTCATGCTCAAGATGTTTTTGTGGTGGTTAAATATTATGGATGCAGCTAGGGGTTGACACGGTTGTGCCGTATGACCCCCTCCCCTTCTCTGAAGTAAAATGGTAATGGTAAAAGGGAAAATATGTTAAAAGGTCCAAATATTTCCCTCAACCTCCCCCCTCCCCCTCCTCTGCAATCAGAAGGGCTGGCTACATCCCTGCATATATATAACCATTTCACACAATAAAGTTCGAAAAACACACCATACGCAGCCCGGAGCATGGCCAGGCGCTTATTAGGAAGAAACTTTGTGGTGGTTAAATATTATGGATGCAGCTAGGGGTTGAGCATGTATGACCCCCTCCCCGGGTAAAATGTAATGGTAAAAGGGAAAAAGAAACAAATATTTTGTTGCACCTCCCCCTAAAAAGGACTGGCTACATCCCTGCAATAATAACCATTTTTTCGAAAAACACACCATACGCGCCCCAGGCGCTTATTAGGAAGAAATATGGGCACTAAAAAGTGGTGCAAAATTATTTTCCCTCAAACTTTCTTCTGTTGGTAAATTATAATTACCCTTACAAGATTCTGTTTTATGACTTTCCTGACATATCAAATGTTCATTTAAGCCACAAAATCGAAGGTCAACATATGAAAGAATACTTAAGGGACTTTGAGGAATCTGAGGCTGTGATGTCACAACTAGTCTGATTTCAGTTGTTTCTACACAAATGATACCAAACATTAAACCTAAATATCTCCTCAATGGAAACAGATTTTTGATTGCTTTTTTCACCATTTTGTGTCTTTTCAAGTCCTATTTCATATATGATGAAACCACTGAACTTATCCTTTAAAATATTATCAGAACAGTTTAAAAATAATGTTTTGTTTTAGAGTTACGGGTAATCAAAGTTTGGTCAGCTTTTAATTTATGAAATTATTTGTGATGTACGACTGGGGGCAGCTTCAGAATCTGTATGTCAATCTTCAATTTGTTTCTTAAATCTTAGTCACTGAAAGTCTATTCCTCCAAGAATTTGATTGGGGTATGAATTTGCTGCACCACTTCCAGAGTATTATGAAATACATTTAAAAAGAAAAGATTTACAAAAGAAAATACCAAGATTGCCCTATAATACATTACAAAATTTGCCCAATTGCTACCTAAGATTAAAAAAACAAAAAACATTTAATTTTTACCCAATTTTGATGAAATTTTTGTTACCTTTCTTTACATCCATATACCTTTAACAAGGCGAGGGAGGGAAGAGGTTAATAAAATGTGCAATTATTCATAACTGGTAACATGATAGATACAACTGCACAAAGGTAATTAAGGCTATGGTCAGTTGATTGTTGATTCATCTAAGATTCAAAATCAATGTATACTAAAACTATTAAAACAAATAAGAATATATCAAATAGAATATAGCAGCATAAGGCAGGGTTTGCAATAGCAGCGATTGCGATTGCAAGAATCGTGCAATCAGTTCTTACAAACCCGCACAAAATTAGAAGAAATGCTGGTTGATGGTTGCGCACAGCTACCAGGAACTAGACAAGTGTTGAAATCCGCGCTAAGCATTCAGTGATAACATTTGGCCTCGATTTAATGATATAAATTTTAGTGATTAGACATGAAATCTCTTTAAGCCAAAGATACCTGAAATAAACCGTAAGCTTCTTTAATTTGCATGCGTGTCGCAAAATATTCTTTGCCAATTGCGTTGTCATTTTCGTAACAAAAGAGTCTCAAGTCTTCGACTGCATTGTATCAAAGCTTTTTAAGCAGTCAAAAAAGTTTCGGATTTCGCCTAATCCGGGAACCTCATTTCAATTCTGAAATGTTCTGATGAATATATATATGAGGGGGCTATCACGATACTATTTACAGTCAGTTTCTTCAACATGGTAGCTGCTAGTAATAAGAACAGTTGAAGGTATGGGAATTTGTGGGAGGGGGAAGGAGTGGAGGAGTTTTCATAGGGTAAAGTATTAGGTATCGTGCCATATAAAAAGTTTTTTTTTTTTTTAAAGGTATTTCTTATTTATTGCACTAGAAAGCTTGGTTATGATAGCACAGCATGTTGCTTAATATGATATTTCATCAATTTTTTGCAAAACTCGAGGTCAAAGGCCATGTTTAAATGAAAGAAAAATTGGCTGTTTAAACGAACGAAAAATTGGCCGTTTAAACGAACAAAAAATCGGCCGTTCAAACATTTAGGTCGTTAAACATAAATGTAAACCCCTAATATTGATGCAATTTACGGAAATAAATATAATTTAAGAAGAGCTTTATCTTTAAGTATACAAAAAAAGTTAAATGTTATTTTTATTGGTAAAATCATTTTAATAACCAAAATTCTGAAATCCCTACCAAAATTTTTTTAAATAAGGGATTTTTCCTCCCAAAAATCCGAAGCCAATGCTGATAAGAAACATTTTATATTGTGTCATCAACAATGATAAATATTGAAGCAATGACTCTACATAGCCAAACCTTCCAAAAGCTGTTTGTCTGTTTCAAGAGCTGGCATTGTGGCATCTCTAAAATACTTAATGCTGCAATATAGTATTACTAAAAAACATGACATGAAACTGACCTGTCCAGTTTGGACATAATAATATCCTGTGTCTGACCAGCACTTGTCCTTGCAGAGAAGTTAATGTTGTTTGGAATATAGCTGAAAAAAGAAAAAGAGATGTATACAACAATAACAAAACGACAAAGTACCAATTTTCACAAAGATCCTTCATCAAAGATTCAACTTTGGTGTGGGTGGCATGAAGGAGTTTTATTTGTTTGCAAGGTTTTATATTATTTTGAAAATAAAAGATATTTTCAAGTACTTTGAGAAAAATTGATCAAGTATCACACTAGTAAGCCATGAACTTAAAATTCTACTACTCAACTGCATTGGGAGAAATGTCAATGAATATTTATTTATAGCCTTCTAGTATATAGAGTATACCTCTTTCAGTGCCTAAATTCTTCAAGATGTCATTCATATTTCTACTGATAATACCATTTTGATCAAGTTAATAGCCTAAATGACATTAAAGTAAAATGGTTTTGAGAAATCAACTAAAGGCAATGTGTCCATGGGACATTTGAACTGTCTGTACTTATTGTTGTCAGAAAAAAAATCAGTTTGCTGTGAGATTTTGATGTGCATATGCATAAAACAAAACTTGCTAAAAAATCTGGTTGAACGTCCGCCGTGCAGACCCAGCAAAAATTATGGATGCCTGGAATGAGGATATGCAGAGATTGAAGCAATGATTGATGGCTTGTCACAAAATGTCACGTCACAACATTTCAAATTGTCAAATAAATGTCTCAAATATCGCATAATTTTTGGCACCATTTGCACAGAATGTCACATCAGTTTTGTCTTTGTCACATTTGGTTGGCATAGATTCACACATCATGACCAGTTGACCAGTAATACTTATAGAAAGGATCATTTGGTTATGTCAGCTTCATGAAAAATGGAATCCACCACTAAAATGCAACATTAAATTACCAATGAGTGTGAGTGATGGTTTTGTTGATGTTTAATGGCACCGTGACAGTCAGAGAGAGTCAAATTTGCCAAGAGGGTATCAAAACTAAGGTGCTTGAGTTAGGACAAAGAAGAAAGAGCGTTTGGATAGAGGGAAGGAGAGAGAGAAGGTGAATAAGGGAAAAAAAGTGAAGGTAATAAAAGGAAGGTGAGGAAGGTAAGGCAGAGAAGGGAAGGAAAGGGAAGTTTAGATCAGGTTGAATAAAATGCTGTTGCGGAGAAAGGTGATGAAGTTGGAGGTAGGATTGTTCTTAAAAAGATCAGAAATTGAGATGAAAGGGGAGTGGTGTGATCTGGAATTCAGGCATATGGGACAAGTTAAGAGGATATGCTTGATTGAGAAATTGTTGTTGCATGTAGGGCAGAGAAGACCAGGGAGCTGGAAAGTAGGTGTGACTGGGTGAGAAAGGTGTGGCCGAGGCTTATGATAAAAATGTCTTCCCTGCGGTTGTGAATGTGCAGGGGTTTATTGGTCCAGACTTTGGGTTTGATGTTCTTAAGTTTTTTACTGGTCTTGAGATTCCAGGAGTCTTGCCAGGTCTTACTGAGGTAGCTGGAAGTGGAGAAACTGAGGTCTGAGTGCAGGATAGGAAAAGGAGAGATGTGATTAGACAGAGAGTTGTTGGCTGCTCTGTCGGCTCTCTCATTGCTGGGAATGCCAACATGGCTGGGGATCCAGAAAAAAACCTTTTTTTTCCCCCAAGAAGGAAAGAGGCCTAAGGTTTATTGATTTGTGGGATAAGTGGACTGGACCAGAGCATGTTGAGGATGCCAGTGAGAACGGATTTAGAGTCAGAGAAGATGGCAAAGCAGGGGTGGAAGGAGAGTTTAACAAAGTTTAAGGCCAGGAGGATGGCCTTTGTTTTAGAAGAGTAGATTGAGGCTCCATCAGGCAACCTTGAGGAGAGGATGAGGTTGGGACAGGCAGCAGTGGCTGCAAGGAGTCTTCCCGTGTGGAGCCATTGGTGAAGAGGAAAAAGAAGTCATGGAAATGTCTACTGATTTGGTAGAATTTAGTGCAAAATAAGGCTGGGTTGTGGAAACATTTGTGTAGGAGGAAAGGCAAAGGAAACCTTGGGGGGGATTGATAACCCAGGTGAGCATGGGAGGGATAGTTTGTCTGGCAATCGAGAAAATGTTGGTCTTGGTTTGGTGAAGTGAGAGTGCATCCGGATCCCGAAAGGTAGGTGGATGCATTTGTTGAGGTTGGTAAAGGAGGGAGAGCAAATGGAATGGAAGCAAGGGTTCTGTGGATCGGTGAGGATATGAAGAGCAAAAGAGAGGTTGGTCCTGGTGCACCTGAGGTCAAAGGGGAGTTTGTTGGCCTCTACGTGGAGACTGGTGATGGGGGTGGCGCCAAGGCAGAGCCTCAGGACAGTATTTTCAGTAACCTCGAGGTGCCTGAAGTAAAGCGTGCAGGTGGAGGCGTAGATGAAAATGCCATAGCCCAGCTTGGACCGAGGAGGGAGCGGTATAAGGTGAGCTTGGTGAGACGATTGGCTCCCCAGTCAGTGCTGAAGAGGACCCTGAGGAAGATTGAGGATTTTGTGACAGTTGGCTTTGAGGGTGTTGATGTGGGGAGATAGGAGAGCTTAGAATCGAGAGTGATTCCGAGGAGCGAGAACTGTTTTACTGGGGATAATGGAATCTTTAGGACGGAGGCTGGGCAAAGAAAGAAGAAGTTGTTGTTCTTGAAGTGGATGAGAACAACTTGTCTTTTGAGAGGCTGAAACTGTTGGAGTAGCTCCAGTGAGCTAAGTTGTCCAGGAAGTGTTGAAGGTTATTTTGGAGAGTATGGAAGCATGGGGAAAACAAGAAGATAGAAAAGTTGTCAAAATAGAGGGAGCAGTTGATGTTAGGGGGGAGGGCCTTGGTGATGCTGTTTATTTTAAGGAAAAAGAGAGTGGGGGAGAGGATACTGCCTTGGGGGACATCCAGGTGTTGCATGTACCTTTGGGAGTAGGTGTTACTGATGAGTACTCTGAAATGGCGGGTATGGAGAAAGTTCTGGATGAAGGTGGGGGAGGAGGCCTCTGAGGCCGGAGGAGTGTAGGTCCTTGAGGATACCATACCAGCAGGTGGTGTCGAAGGCCTTTTCGAGGTCGAAGAAGATGGGAGATGGCATGGAGATTTCTGACAAAGGCTTCCCGTACATAGGTGTCAAGTTTGAGGACATGGTCCAGGCAGTTCCGATTTCTTCTAAAACCATTTTGAGAGGGAAATAGGATGGAGTTCTTCGCAAGGTACCAGCAGAGCCTGTACTTGACCATATGCTCTATGATCTTGCAGAGGCAGGAAGTGATAGCGATGGGGTGGTGGTTGGTGAGAATGAACCTGTCTTTGTTAGGCTTGGGGATGGGAGTGATGATGGCCTCTCTCCAAGTAATGGGTATAGATTTAAAGGACCATAGGTGAATATAAATCTTGAGAAGGTTGTCTAGGGAAGTCATGGGGAGGTTTCTGAGGAGATTATAGTGGATACCATCCAGGCCTTGGGAGAAGGACCCAGATTTTTTGAGGGCGGAAAACATAACAAATGCTGTACAATTTTCACAGAAATAGTTTTGTTTCTTTACCTTTCCTTGGGCAAGTTAACCAAGTAGTCGTTGGTGATTGCAGACTTCCCTGTACCAGTTGGGCCGATAAACAATAGCCGCTTCCCGTGGATCAGATACGTGTCAAGAAAGAAGACCTGACGTGCTGTCTCATTTGTCTGAATGATGACATCCGACACCTTTAGTATCCAAAATAGATTAAGAATTATCATTCAAAAGCTATGAATTGCTTATCATATGGATTTGAATACTTCTTAAGCCATTTTGTGATAATTGATAATATATGCCAACAACTACCTTAAATGAACTACCTATCATTCAATTAAAAAAACAACAATATGATCACAACCTGCTCTTTCTAAATGATCACTTATCAATTAAACAAGTTACCACATTGACAACATATAATACACAATTTCACGGATTATATTATTACCTCACTATGACTATAAAGGCAGAAGGCATGATGTCAATGTTTGTGCTGCTTTTTTATGATTGAGAAGTTGCACGATAAAAAAAAAGAAGTTCAATCCAATATGCATACTGTCTAAGTAGAATGAAATATAGTTTGTGGGTGACTGACAAATATAAAGTAAAAACTATTTAACATCTACTAAGATGAGAAAAATGTATAGAAATAAAATCAAACATGAATATTTAAACAATAATACAATCATGCAGCAATATCTTTCTTAGGAGAAATGGTCTGTCAATCATTCACAGTAAATGCACATTATTACCTCAGGCATTGTAATACACAGCTATTTTTATCACCAGTTTAAAAACAATCTTTTCTCACTAAGACACCTAACATGGATGAGTGATTTCAATCACAAAAGTGCCCTGATTATTCAGCTCAAGACTTTGTGTAATCTTATACATACAAATAGCCTTGGGCTACTGGTTGTGTTGTGCATGGCAATAGCAGATAAACAATTATTGTTTTGAGTGGGAACAATACATTGAACGGGTAGTTGGCTTGGTAATTGTCATACCTGAGTTTTCAGGATTTACTCAGGTGTCAGGTGCAGGTAGGCTTAAAGATTTTTTTTACGACATGACAGCTTTTCTATAAAAAATATCACAATGTATAATAGTCTTTTGCTTTAAACAATACAGTGATGTGTGCATGCATGTGGCACTAATCTAACATGCAAGGAATCTTTGAATAAACTTGACTATATTTAACATGAAAACATAAACTAAATAAAAGTAAGAACAAAGAAAAGCATTACAATTACATCTATTGCAACACATGAAGTATGACTGGTGTTCACACACACGATCCCTAAATTTCAAAAATTATGATATTTCAATAAAAACCTCTTTCTTAAATCAATTATTTTTACTTTGTACATCAAAAGAGCAAAACATTAGTCACACATTTTTAATGGAAACCATAAAATTATGTGGAAAAAGCTTACTCCAGCATGTGAAACCCATTTTTCAAAATATGAGAGAAATAAGTCAAATTCAAAAGTGTATCCACTTACGTTGACTCCTGGAGGTATGACGCTTTTGGATTTGTCCAAGTAGTTCACCCATTCACCCCAGCTTCCGGTGGCTTGCTTTTGAAAATAATAGTCAAAGATGGTTCCCCTTTCAGGAAAAGAGTTACTCTGTAAACAGAGAGAAAAAAAAATGCATAAATAATAGACAGGCCATTTCCCGCCCTTACATTTGAAGACATTTCTTTTTAAAAGCATTAAAGCGCCTTCAGGTTCGATCCCGAAATTTAAAAAAAAGCCCATTGGATTAATGTGTATTAAATGTATTTGTTATTCCCAAAATTAACCCTCTTCATGCTGTATGTACATACAGTGCACAGTGCATTGTGGGGTATGTAGGTCGTGATGTGTGAATTTTTGGTGTCCTTGAGATGTTCTGTTTCGCTACATGCAGAAAATCAGAACATCGCTGATGAAACGGTGCGAATATTTCATGTGATTTCAAAGTACAATGTTGTGATAGAGGTCAAAGGTTATTGGTTTCTGGCAGGTGTACTGTATTGTTTCAATCTCATATCTCATCACTTTGTTTGGTTGATTGTGATTGGTTGGTTGGCGTACTGTATTGTTTCAATCTCATCACTTTGTTTGGTTGATTGTGATTGGTTGGTTGGTGTACTGCATTGTTTCAATCTCATCACTTTGTTTGGTTGATTGTGATTGGTTGGTTGGTGTACTGCATTGTTTCAATCTCATCACTTTGTTTGGTTGATTGTGATTGGTTGGTTGGTATACTGTATTGTTTCAATCTCATCACTTTGTTTGGTTGATTGTGATTGGTTGGTTGGCGTACTGTATTGTTTCAATCTTATCACTTTGTTTGGTTGATTGTGTGTGGTTGGTTGGTGTACTGTATTGTTTCAATCTCATCACTTTGTTTGGTTGATTGTGATTGGTTGGTTGGCGTACTGTATTGTTTCAATCTCATCACTTTGTTTGTTTGATTGTGATTGGTTGGTTGGCGTACTGTATTGTTTCAATCTCATCACTTTGTTTGGTTGATTGTGATTGGTTGGTTGGCGTACTGTACTCTTTCAATCTCATCACTTTGTTTGGTTGATTGTGATTGGTTGGTTGGTGTACTGTATTGTTTCAATCTCATCACTTTGTTTGGTTGATTGTGATTGGTTGGTTGGTGTACTGTATTGTTTCAATCTCATCACTTTGTTTGGTTGATTGTGATTGGTTGGTTGGTGTACTGTACTCTTTCAATCTCATCACTTTGTTTGGTTGATTGTGATTGGTTGGTTGGTGTACTGTATTGTTTCAATCTCATCACTTTGTTTAGTTGATTGTGATTGGTTGGTTGGTGTACTGTATTGTTTCAATCTCATCACTTTGTTTGGTTGATTGTGATTGGTTGGTTGGATTGTACTGTATTGTTTCAATCTCATCACTTTGTTTGGTTGATTGTGATTGGTTGGTTGGTGTACTGTATTGTTTCAATCTCATCACTTTGTTTGGTTGATTGTGATTGGTTGGTTGGTGTACTGTATTGTTTCAATCTCATCACTTTGTTTGGTTGATTGTGATTGGTTGGTTGGTGTACTGTATTGTTTCAATCTCATCACTTTGTTTAGTTGATTGTGATTGGTTGGTTGGTGTACTGTATTGTTTCAATCTCATCACTTTGTTTGTTGTTGATTGTGATTGGTTGGTTGGTGTACTGTATTGTTTCAATCTCATCACTTTGTTTGTTTGATTGTGATTGGTTGGTTGGTGTACTGTATTGTTTCAATCTCATCACTTTGTTTAGTTGATTGTGATTGGTTTCAATCTCATCACTTTGTTTTGGAGTGGTTTGGTGTACTGTATTGTTTCAATCTCATCACTTTGTTTGGTTGATTGTGATTGGTTGGTTGTTTCAATCTCATCACTTTGTTTGGTGGATTGTGATTGGTTAATTGGTGTACTGTATTGTTTCAATCTCATCACTTTGTTTGGTTGATTGTGATTGGTTGGTTGGTGTACTGTATTGTTTCAATCTAATCACTTTGTTTGGTTGATTGTGATTGGTTGGTTGGCGTACTGTATTGTTTTAATCTCATCACTTTGTTTAGTTGATTGTGATTGGTTGCTTGGTGTACTGTATTGTTTCAATCTCATCACTTTGTTTGGTTGATTGTGATTGGTTGCTTGGTGTACTGTACTGTTTCAATCTCATCACTTTGTTTGGTTGATTGTGATTGGTTGGTTGGTGTACTGTATTGTTTCAATCTCATCACTTTGTTTGGTTGATTGTGATTGGTTGGTTGGTGTACTGTATTGTTTCAATCTCATCACTTTGTTTAGTTAATTGTGATTGGTTGGTTGGTGTACTGTATTGTTTCAATCTCATCACTTTGTTTGGTTGATTGTGATTGGTTGGTTGGTGTACTGTATTGTTTCAATCTCATCACTTTGTTTGGTTGATTGTGATTGGTTGGTTGGTGTACTGTATTGTTTCAATCTCATCACTTTGTTTGGTTGATTGTGATTGGTTGCTTGGTGTACTGTAACTCTTTCAATCTCATCACTTTGTTTGGTTGATTGTGATTGGTTGGTTGGTGTACTGTATTGTTTCAATCTCATCACTTTGTTTGGTTGATTGTGATTGGTTGGTTGGCGTACTGTATTGTTTCAATCTCATCACTTTGTTTGGTTGATTGTGATTGGTTGGTTGGTGTACTGTATTGTTTCAATCTAATCACTTTGTTTGGTTGATTGTGATTGGTTGGTTGGCGTACTGTATTGTTTCAATCTCATCACTTTGTTTAGTTGATTGTGATTGGTTGGTTGGTGTACTGTATTGTTTCAATCTCATCACTTTGTTTGGTTGATTGTGATTGGTTGCTTGGTGTATTGTGATTGGTTGGTTGGTATACTGTACTCTTTCAATCTCATCACTTTGTTTGGTTGATTGTGATTGGTTGGTTGGCGTACTGTATTGTTTCAATCTCATCACTTTGTTTGGTTGATTGTGATTGGTTGGTTGGTTACTGTGTACTGTATTGTTTCAATTTCATCACTTTGTTTGGTTGATTGTGATTGTTTCAATCTCATCACTTTGTTTGGTTGATTGTGATTGGTTGGTTGGTGTACTGTACTCTTTCAATCTCATCACTTTGTTTGGTTGATTGTGATTGGTTGGTTGGCGCACTGTATTGTTTCAATCTCATCACTTTGTTTAGTTGATTGTGATTGGTTGGTTAGTGTACTGCATTGTTTCAATCTCATCACTTTGTTTAGTTGATTGTGATTGGTTGGTTGGTGTACTGTATTGTTTCAATCTCATCACTTTGTTTGGTTGATTGTGATTGGTTGCTTGGTGTACTGTATTGTTTCAATCTCATCACTTTGTTTGGTTAATTGTGATTGGTTGGTTGGTGTGTACTGTATTGTTTTAATCTCATCACTTTGTTTGGTTGATTGTGATTGGTTGGTTGGTATACTGTATTGTTTCAATCTCATCACTTTGTTTGGTTGATTGTGATTGGTTGGTTAGTGTACTGCATTGTTTCAATCTCATCACTTTGTTTGGTTGATTGTGATTGGTTGGTTAGTGTACTGCATTGTTTCAATCTCATCACTTTGTTTGGTTGATTGTGATTGGTTGGTTGGTGTACTGTATTGTTTCAATCTCATCACTTTTGTTTGGTTGACTGTGAGTGGTTGGTTGGTGATGCACCACGGCAGTGATGGTCAAATTGTTGATTAGTTGTGGTTGATCGTGTTGTGTAAATAAGTAGCATTTTTCTCTAGGAATAAAAATAAATCTGCCTCCTGTTTTATCCTGTGAAATCATATGCTATTATTAGCAACAAGGAAAGCATCAAGTGGTGGGAAATTCAAGCTCTCAAATAACTTGGAACAAGCGCAACATTTTTTGCTTCCATTTTGCACATTCTTGAAACTAGTAACACTGTATTCAACGAAATAAGTGCCAAGGGTGAATAGAATTGCACCACTTTTTAGGCCCAAAGTTTCTTCCTTATAAAGCGCCCATGCTCCAATGCTACATACAGTGTGCTATTAGAGCTGCATTGTGTGAACTGGTTTTATACCAGCCCCACAATAACCACCACAAAACCATTGTGAGTGTCAGACGCAAAATAAGCAAATAATGTAACAAGACTTATTTCAAGTCTTCAAATAAATTTTTCTATCAGTCAAAAAATGTTGATTGAGGGCTTATAAAAGCAGGGGCGCTTAATACGTTGAATACGGTAATTCAAACCTTGCTAAAATGTTGACAATTGAAATCAACAAATCTCTCTTTAAAGTGAAAAGTTTTATTTTTAATTTTGGACTGCAACAATTGAATTGATTAATTTCCAAATGCATTTCTTCAATCATTCTCACAGTGCTCTCAAACTTACTGTAACAGAAATAAAATTAGCTACCAGTTCGGTATATCTTACAGTGTTCTGCTTCACCATCTTACCTTTGTTATTTTGATGCTCTTGGGCTTAGGGTGGTCTGGGTCTGTACCGCTAATGAGGACCCTGAAGTATTGGTCAAACTTCTTCCTGCTGTCTCCGTTCATGGTTCCCCCAAGGGTCCACACCAGACAGAAGAGAAACAGCCCTTGTAGCCACAGGGTAATCTGTGATGAAGATTGAAGCACTCTTATGAGTATTTGCATTGTCATGACATGCGCTTTAATTATTTTTGTTTTTAATCATTTTTTCAAACCTTTTATACAAACTAACACAGAATTTTTTTTAAAGATGTTTACACATGGTGTTTATATACGATTTAATGCACCGTTCAAAAGACTTTGCCCTTGTGAACGTACCTCCTAAAATCCTTCCACTCAGGCCATAGTCATGTGCCGAGTGCATTAAATATGTATATAAATACCATTATTACATAAAGCTTTAAATATCAATAGATGTTGTGAGAAACAAAAAGTAAGAATTCATGAATAGTTTGAATCACCTGCTGGTTATTCAACTCAGCATGTCCTTCTTGACCAGTGTTGGCAATCTCATCCATCAGGCAGGTGTATAGGTTCATAAGAGATCCTGTCAAATGCAATGCTGACGTGTTGACAAAGAGCTTGCATTCATGTCTTATGAAATCTGGAGATCAGAGACCAGAGGTAAGAGAATTATATGAGTTTGTTGCTTGGTTTATTCTTCTGAAAGCTAAGAGCCAACACTTAAAAAGGTATACGGACTAGAAGAGGCAAGAGAATTATATGATTTTGTTGCTTGGTTTATTCTTCTGAAAGCTAAGAGCCAACACTTAAAAGGTATACGGACTAGAAGAGGCAAGAAAATTATATGATTTCGTTGCTTGTTTTATTCTTCTGCAAGCTAAGAACCAACACTTAAAAGGTATACGGATGAGAAGAGGCAACAGAATTATACGAGTTCGTTGCTTGCTTTATTCTTCTGAAAGCTAAGAGCCAACACTTCAAAAAGTATACAGACGTGAAGGGGCAAGATAATTATATGAGTTCGTTGCTTGGTTTATTCTTCTAAAAGCTAAGAGCCAACACTTCAAAAAGTATACAGACGAGAAGGGGCAAGAGAATCATACGAGTTCGTTGCTTGGTTTATTCTTCTGAAAGCTAAGAGCCAACACTTACAAGGTATACAGACGAGAAGAGGCAAGAGAATTATATTAGTTCGTTGCTTGGTTTATTCTTCTGAAAGCTAAGAGCCAACACCTAAAAAGGTATACGGACAAGAAGAGGCAACAGAATTTTATGATTTCGTTGCTTGGTTTATTCTTCTGAAAGCTAAAAGCCAACACTTAAAAAGGTATACGGACTAGCAGAGGCAAGAGAATTATTCCAGTTCGTTGCTTGGATTATTTATTTATATAAAGTAGCAAAAAAATGAATCAAAATAGGTTAAAAATGGACAAATTTACAGATTTTTGAAATGGCAGGCATCTTTTTCTTGTTCCTTCATCTAAATGGAAGAGAAGTAGCATTGGTGGGGATAATTTGAATGATGCTGAAAGGGTGAAGGATAGAAGTTGCTACATGTATGATGTCAGTAAAGCTTCTTTCTGTAGTACATAACTTCATGCTTTAATCTGATCTACTTGTGAAGTAGTTTGCTTTTCATTACTTAGGCTTCCTCAACATCATACTTATTGAAGAAATTGAACCAACTGCCTGACTCCCCATAAATGAATAATAATAACGTTTCACTTTAACTTTTAAGTTTGTTTGTTTGATGAGGGCTTAACGGAACCACGACAACAAAGGTCAAATTGTGCATGAGAGGTCAGATCATTCTAGAGGTAGGAAGGAAAGGAAACAGGGGAAGAATGAGAGAAATTCAAGGACAAAAGGTCAGAAAGCTGTGAACGAGAGAGGAGGTGCATGGGTGAAATAAAAACAAAGTAGAGAGAGGGGGTGGAAGAGGAGAATTAAATATGGTTGTGGGAAGCATGATGAAGAAAGGAGATAATTTCATCCGGAGCATTTTTCTGGAAGAACTCAGCAATAGCAATTGAGTTGTGGGGAGCGAGGGAAGCTTTGGGAAAGTTATACAGGGGGCAAGCAGGGAGAATGTGATGGATTGTGAGGGTGCAATGACAATTGTTGCAGGGGGGTTGGGGGGAGCCAATAAGGTGGGAGTGAATGAGGTGGGTGTGACCGATTCTAAGACTGGTAATATGCTAGACTACAATGCGTATGTCCTACTACAAGGATTTGTTTTCAAAGTTAAATATCGGCATGAAAAAAGAGGGAGTGGTTACTCTTTTTAATTTCAATCAAAAGCATGTGAATTGGCCTTCCTTACGGTATATTTTGTATAGGTGAGTTGTATCACGATCGAAAGCTTTGTTTTTCCCAAATTTTTGTCTCAAAAAGGCTAAAAATAATAATAATTTTCACAACTTTTGCCAAAAAAAGATATTGATGATAAATAGGGCAGTCAAAATTAGATCAGAATTGGCTGCATTGATATCTGTGTAAGTTCCTCACAGGTTTTCAGGCAAAAGCAAGGTCTGTAAGTATATCAAAGAAGTCTTTGAAGAAAACAAATCATTTTTTGTTAAATTTTGTGCATTTTTAACATTTTCTTTATTTCAACTGATCTTTTTTCAAAATTCTTCAACATAACCTCCATCAACAAGTTACATTTTCTGAAAGAACAATTCAAGCTCTTTCAAGTGATACCAGAATCACTGCTGTGGGCCTATTTGACGAAGTAAAATAATTTTTTTAAAAGTGCATGTCAAATCGGTCATGTCATGACCGTGTGGGAATTGAAGGGTTCAAGAAGCCGATAATGAGGGCATCATTTTGGCTAAATCATGAAAATATTGAAATAACATATACATGTCTAATCTTTGATACTTGTTGCCATTGAAAAATTAAGTTATTCATCACAAATAATTACTTGATTAAAATACTCGAATCAAAGGTGTTCAGTACCGTCAGGTGCACAAGCAGTGTGTTTGAATATTCTATAGACACCATGATAATAATATGCCTTCACATTTTGGCAGTGCTCCTTTAATACGGAAAGTTTCTTTTTCTTGGAAAGTCATGACTGTAATTTCAAGTGGCTCACATGGCACACATATTTCTTACTATAACGATATGTTTTAATTCAATGAAATTATTTACAAAAACTTACACAAGCATGGATCGATTAGCCACTCAAAGAGGTCATTGAGCAGCTCCCTGTGTTCTTTGGTGAGAGATGCAGGCAGCTTCTCCATGTAAGACATCTTGAGGGGTCTCCAGCCTAGTTGGTGAGGCTCCATGAAGATCATACCGCATCTGCTGACCGTCGCAGGGCTGGCCTGTTCCAGGTCAGCTGGTTCAAAGATGAGACTCTGCTTGTTGTTCATTTGGATAATTTCACCGCTCATCAGACAAAGCTGGAAGTAAAGATGTTTTAGAGGATGATTTACATGTTAAATGTCCAATTGACTTCTTCAAACCAATTTTAGCAGATCTTACTTCAGTACTACTTCAACCAGTCAACTGCTGGGGAATTTTCCCTTTGCTACCCAACCAACCAACTGTTGGGGGAATTTTCCCTTTGTTAACCAATCAATCAACTACTGGGAGCATTTTCCCTTTGTTACCCAACCAATCAACTACTGGGAGCATTTTTCCTTTGTTATCCAACCAATCAACTGCTGGGAGCATTTTCCCTTTGTTATTCAACCAATTAACTGTTGGGGGAATTTTCCCTTTGTTACCCAACCAATCAACTGTTGGGGAATTTTCCCCTTGTTACCCAACCAATCAGCTGCAGTTGCTGGAGTAGCAGCTGCAAGCACCAATGCCCACTTGATTACCTTCATGTGGCATACCTCCATGTAGCACTTATGTATGGTTACAAGATATCTAAGTATTTTTCCAAGTCAAACTACAGTTTTGATCATGACTAAAAAATAGCACATCTATTTTAGTGATTGCCACATTGTAGTTTCAATTGACCTCTCTGAGTTAGTTGATTGACAGCTTTTGATCCAATCACCACAAAAATTTACAAATCTGCATAACTAAGTGTGGCAAAAATCCTATGCGATACTGATATGTACAGCTAACAAGCTGTGCGCTTATGCAGTCAATGCAACGATATACTGTACAAGACAAATTTCTGCACACACAGAGTGACAACAAGATGGTGAACAAAAATTGTGCCTATGGGCCTGCTAGGAGCTTTTTAAATCTGATTCCTGTTACCCAGAATGGTTAGCAAACAGAATTTTGTTTATTCTTTTGCTAAAATCTCTAAAGATCCGAAGAAGTGCCATAAATGGATGAAAGCTAGCAGCAGGCCACATGAACATCTAAATGTCAATGCATTGGTCATGCATGATTGCGGATTTGAGGTTTATTTACCCCACCTAATTACCACTTTGCTATGGTGGGTGTGGCTCATTTGTTATCTCAGAGAGGTCAATTCCATGTCAGCTGTTGCTATATAACACTTATAGTCAACTTACTTTCTTATTATCATCAAGCACAGTATTCATATTCTCAATCCATACAGCATCCACTGGCCCATCAAATATGATCCATTTTCTGTCTTCCGTCGTTGATGAGGCCTGCTCTCGGAAGGTGTTGGCAAGCACACCTAGCATGAGAAAATGATAAGGAATTCAATCAACACTGACGATTTCTGAATCCACATTCAGCACATGGCTTCTGAAGGAGGAGCTTATTTCACAAGAAGCTTATTTCAGGAAAGTAATCCACAATTCTGGCAGAAACAACTGAGCAACTTGATTAGCTTCAATTATATTATAAGATGAAAATACTTAGGGTGTAACAAAGTGTTATTACTATTAAATTGTAGCAAAGTGTTATTACTATTAAATTGTAACAAAATGTTATTACTATTAAATTGTAACAAAGTGTTATTACTATTAAATTGTAACAGTGTTATTACTATTAAATTGTAACAAAGTGTTATTACTATTAAATTGTAACAGTATTATTACTATCAAATTGTAACAAAGTGTTATTACAATTAAATTGTAACAAAGTGTTATTACTATTAAATTGTAACAAAGTGTTATTACTATTAAATTGTAACAAAGTGTTATTACTATTAAATTGTAACAAAGTGTTATTACTATTAAATTGTAACAAAGTGTTATTACTATTAAATTGTAACAAAGAATTATTACTATTAAATTCTAACAAATTGTTATTACTATTAAATTGTAACAGTGGTATTACTATTAAATTGTAACAAAGTGTTATTACTATTAAATTGTAACAAAGTGTTATTACTATTAAATTGTAACAAAGTGTTATTACTATTAAATTGTAACAAGTTGTTATTACTATTAAATTGTAACAAAGTGTTATTACTATTTAATTGTAACAAAGTGTTATTACTATTAAATTGAAACAGTGTTATTACTATTAAATTGTAACAAAGTGTTATTACTATTAAATTGTAACAAAAGTATTATTACTATTAAATTGTAACAAAGTGTTATTACTATTTAATTGTAACAAAGTGGTATTACTATTAAATTGAAACAGTGTTATTACTATTAAATTGTAACAAAGTGTTATTACTATTAAATTGTAACAAAGTATTATTACTATTAAATTTTAACAAATTGTTATTACTATTAAATTGTAACAAAGTGTTATTACTATTAAATTGTAACAAAGTGTTATTACTATTAAATTGTAACAAAGTGTTATTACTATTAAATTGTAACAAAGTGTTATTACTATTAAATTGTAACAAAGTGTTATTACTATTAAATTGTAACAAGTTGTTATTACTATTAAATTGTAACAAAGTCTTATTACTATTTACTTGTAACAAAGTGTTATTACTATTATAGACCTTCACAGATTGTTTTCTTAATATTTTGATATCCACAGACACCAATATTCATTTTAAAATTTGTTAATCAACAATTACCAGATACTTTTAAGGATTACTTTTCTTTTACTCTTAATATACACTCCCACAATACCAGGTTCTCCCATCATTTATTTTCTCTTCCCATAAATTTTGACCATTTCAAACACTCTATTGTATCTAATGGTATAAAGTTCTGGAATCAAATATGCGATTCTATAAAAAAAACATAAAAACTGTAAAATCATTTCGTGATAAGTTAAAAAGACACTTATATATCTAAATATGACCAACTCTAGTTTTATACCTTCATGTATTTTCATCTCCACATAGTTATGATAATATTTGACCTTTTTATCTATTTTTACCCAACCACTTTATTACTTTTCCCCTAGGCTTCTTTATTTTATCAGGTGGGGTAGGGAAGGGTGGGGGTTCCTCTTTTCCTTCTATTTTCACTATTTCACTTTTCTATACATTTCCTTTGTGATTAATTATCTAATTTAAGTTACGATAGGCTTCTTGTAAAAGCTCCAGCTTCTAAACCCTTCCCCAATTTTCACAAAAATTGTTGTCTTTTCATTATAAATATTTTATTATATGCATGAAAATGGAAAATAAATCAATCAAATATATTTCTTCTCATGTGAAGGCCACCGTCCTTAACATAACACTAACAAAAAAAGATGCAATTATTACTAGATATATACAAAACATAAATGTAAATTTCTGGGGCAAAAACAACAGGAAAACAGCAGCGTGGAAGTTAATACAAAATAGATGCAATAGAAAATATATATAAATTAAAGTCATACATTGAGTAAATCTCACCCCCTTTTTTTGATGCACAATGACCCTAAACTGAGCAATTTGAATAGCTGCCTTATTATCAATTGGCTGTAACAAGGTAGTCAAATTTAATTAATGATAGCTGATTATTAAACATAGGAGAAATTAAATCTTACAAAGGTCAATATAAATAAAGAGGACATTCAAGCATAAAATGATGGCAACACAATTCAAATTACATACTATACAATAGAGCTGTTGACGATTAGCGATTAATGGTTAATCGCTCGCAACACTTCAAAAACGTTCAGTAAAACTTTGAAGCGATTAATCGCAAAAATAAAAATAGGTGGCCTAACTGTTAGTGTACAGTGACAATTAGCAACACTGAAAAACAACGTAAAAAACTGAAAAAATCACCTAAAATGTTTGAGCTATATACTGAAAACAAACCTTCCTTTGCTTAAAATGCATGAAAATGGCATTAAAAATCAAGCAAATTCCTTCATTTAATTACTTATCAATTCAACTGCATGATCTTGGCCACAGCAAAATTCAGCTGAAATTGTTGGTGCACTTTAACTTTAAGAACTAAAAATTGATTTTACAGGCCTTAGCCAATGTTGTCCATAAATTATTTTGTGAAAGACCAGGTGGAACTTCAGACTGCCAAAAATCAGTAACAGTTCTTATGAATATCTGTTTTCTACACTTTTTTAATGTTATGTAAAGCAAGGATCTTTATTTTCAGGTAGTTGTTTCAGCCTTACGGATAATTTTAGATATGATATTTGGATTTGGTGAGATTCTTGGCCTATTTGTGATCTGAAAAGGCATGTTATTTTAGTGTGGGAATTGGACCAGTTCCGCAATTTTTTTTTTTTTTTAATACCGATTTGGGTGAAGTTTGGTTGGATTATTCGCTAAATGCTCGTAAATTTTGGCAATTAAATGTTTAGCAAATTAATTGCAAATTAAAAGCACTACTATACAATCCCCAATTTGTTGGAAATTGAAATATATTCTGAGTAGAAGAAAAGAAGACTTACAATATATGTAGAACTAGACCAATGAAAAATGATCTGAAGAAAAACCAAAGAAAGTTCAAACTGATCTCTCTTACCATCAGTCCATTCGTGGGACACAGGATCAAAGCAGCCGTAGAGCTGACCCATGGTGATGGCCTTTGGGTTGATGATCTCATACACCACATGGTTTTCCTCCATGAGGTTGGCGGCATGAAGGTCCCCTAAGGCATCAGCCAGGACTTGGTAGGCACAAGTCTTACCACCCATGGGGTCCCCGACAATCATAAAGCCGTGTCGCACCAGCATCATCTCATAGATCTATAGGAAAAGGCAAGAAAGTATGACACCGAACAAATTTATTCCTTAAGCATCAAATTAGACCAGTGTGTTGTTTAAAAGTTTTGTAGATTTTGCAATATAGACGCCAAGAAATCTTTAAATAACTTACTCTGTTTCTAAATTAGAGCTGATCAATTTTCCAATATGTTGAATGAACACATTTCCGATAAGTTGAATGATAAAATTTTCAATATGTTGAATGAACAAATTTTCAATATGTTTAATAATCAAACTTTCAATATGTTGAATGATCAAATTTTCAATATGTTGAATGATCAAATTTTCAATATTTTGAACAATCAAATTTTCAATATGTTGAATAATGAATTACATTTTCAATATGTTGAATGATCAAATTTTTTTTGAATAGTCAAATCTTTAATATCTTGAATGTATTTTCAATATGTTGAATGATCAAATTTCAATATGTTGAATGATTTTTTTCAAATTTTCAATACATTTTGAATAATTAAATTTTCAATATGTTGATTGATTAAATTTTCAATATCTTGAATGATCAAATTTTTAATATGTTGAATGATCAAATTTTCTATATGTTGAATGGTCAATATTTGTTATAAGAAGTTGGACCTTTCTAAGAATACTGTCTTCATCAATAAGCAAATGAAATGTGTCACTTGACACAAGAAAACCGCTTGTTCTAGTCCTTAAAGACTATTATCACACTGACAATTGATCTTTTCTCTTCAAAAATCTGATCGCAATTTGAAAAGTTTGAAGCACATGCAGGGGACAGAGCGGTCACTTGATCGAACAAATTGTATCATGTGGCTTGTGTTAACCTAAACAGTTTCCTACATACAGGTATCAATATGTAATATGACAATGCAAAAATGGTCACCACACCATTTTTACATAGCGTAGAAATAAAAAATTAAAAAAAGTTTTTTTTAAAGCGTCACCCCTATTTCTCGGTGAGTTAGGGGCAGCGGAGGAGGACAAACAATCACTTTTTTAGGCCTTATGCATGATTTTAATGGGACCTATCCATTTTTTCTGCAAACTCAACAATGACTGCTAATATATCTTTCCCATCAAAATGATGACAAGGGGTGTCATTTAGTTATGATAAATCTTTGTCATTTTCAGCTGTGCACCCTCATACTGTTGCAGCAGGGGATAAAACAAATAATGGATTTGATTAATCGAGAGCAATTGATAGCATCATAGATATAAATATTAAAACTATAATTTGAATTTTCAAAAGCAATCAAACACATTTCAGTGATGTCATTAACTCTGATGTTATCCATGTCATTAACTCTGATGTTATCCATGTCATTAACTCTGATGTTTTCCATACTGAAAGCAAAGAACAAATTTTTCTCACCTGAATGATTTTCTCAAGGAACCATGGCACTGACTGTAGAACACGTTTCTTGATGTTTTCATTCAAAGCCTCCAGGAAAATTGTGTAGTCTGGGGTTGGTAGGACAACACCTGGAAACAAGTCAGTGATAATGCCTTCAAAGAGAGGTACGTCCTGAAGAAAGATAAACAAAACGTAATGTCATTTTGTGGTGTTGAAAAAAAATGCAAATCAAAGATGTTAGGTAGGTAGTTTGGGTATTTTACATCTCATTCTCAACAGCTAAGGTTATATAGAGATGTCCACAGCCATAATGACAAACCAGTTGTGAAGCACTGGTTGAGGACAAGGTTGTGACAGTTATCCGTTTAACCGCCCGTTTGATCTATCATCTGTTTAGAAAATCATGCTCCGTGTAAACAAATGTTATTTCAATTTTATATTTGTTTTTAAGTTTGAATAAATTCACGAAATCATCTAACCAAACTTTTTCTCCTCTTGTCAATCTTTACCCATTAAGTTGTTGCCTTCACATTTCACCCGGGGTCTATATGCATAACATTAAACATTTCCACCGGTACCTGGGATCGGATGAAACACAGCTAGCTTGTGCTCATAAGAAAGGCCTAGGCCCAGGCTAGCGCTCATTAACATAACCCGTCAAATACACACACAAGAAATTTTTGCCCATATCCATTCATTATCAAATCACGATATATATCTCTCAACCACTGACCAGCCCACGTGCAATTCTTTTGCTCACAGCCATGCTGTAACTACTAATAAGGTCACTGGGACTACCATTTTTTGCATTCCACGTAAAAGAATCATTGAGTGGGCCAAGTAATATTTGAGGGGAATCCCATATTAAATCCGAACTGCGCATGTCTCAGACACTCTGGATATCTCAAGCGCGAGGTATTGCAGACTTACTGTGTGTGTGAACAGGGATTCCAAATAACTAATCCCTGGTGTGAACATGTGCAGTATATTTTATGGCGGTTTAACTGCTCAACTTTGTTGACAGTGCTTGGATTATTATCAGGATTACTGAAAATAAAGTTTTGTTTTAAATTATTTTGCAGGATTGCTCATGGTATGTGCCTTACAATGGAAAACTAGGTTTATTAATGTGCAGTATTATGATTTTTGTGGATGTTTTTATTCTCTTAAAGACATTTTATCATGTGTAATGAAAATGATTGAACCCCAGTGGTGTGTGTTCCCTTTCTATTAGGACCATTTATTTTCCATGAACTTTCGTCTTGCATTTATCGGTTAGGATATAAATTTACCACTATCATTTCCATTCGTTTATAGTATTTACCCCACCATGGAAACGCAATCCATTCTCAAAACGGCAGTAGGCTTTGTAAGTTTGCATAAGGGAATGACAGATGCATGCATGATGTGAGTGATTACACACATAAACAGTACAGAAATTAGATCACTGGATAATTACATCATCACTTACAGTTAAGCAACTGTAATGGTGACAGCTGTACGTTTATGAAAAAATGTTAACCGTCACAACCTTAGTTGGGGACCTACCGGAAATCGAACCTGGGACTGCTAGCTTGTCAAACTGATGCTTTGAATAGTAGACCACAGAGGTCAAAGATGGAAAAACTTTCAGAGAGTTTTCAAGTATACCGCAAGCTAAAATTCCTGATAAAATGGGCTTTTTATCAGCAATTTTGTAATGGTTTTTGCTGAATTTGACACAATAACCATGCATTTGACACAATAACCATGCATTTGACACAAGATATTAGTATTTCCATACTTTTCAAAAGACTTTTGTCAAGTGACAGAGTCTGCTTTCACACTTAATTTTGGTGTGTACATATCTCCTGTAAGAGAAGTATTTGTTTGAATAAAAACAAAGATATTTCATTTAAATTGTTTGAAAGGTATTCCATATCTTACTGGGCTTCAACTGCTGTCCTATATCAGGAAGGCACATGATCCAACCCTTGCACTGTTGTTGTGTCAAGACTCCACCACCCATCCAATCCCACCCCACCCCAGTCAACCACTTCTACTCATAGAAAATATAATGTACTTCAAACAAAATAATGTACTTTCTTAAATAAGCTTCATTAGGGACCTTTATGTACAGTGCTATTAATCACCTTCTACCAAACACCGGTAATTATGCATTTTTGTTGAATTAAGATCTTCACAATTATACAACAAGAACATCCCATAATCTTCAACAAATTAGACCTAGAACAGAATTACATAAGTCCTCTTTTTATTACACAGCCATAGCTTTGTGGCACAGTCTGCCTAAGACAATAACATCAGCTAAAGCACTAAAATTATTCAGAGCTAATTTGAAACAACACCTGCTTTAATATTATACCGGAGTAATATATTGTAATATATATATTTTTTGCATTGTAACTTTTTATTGTATATTTTCAATACACTTAAAACTATCATTATTAATATTTTGGGGTGGTCTGACTCGACAAGTATTTGTTTACATTTTCAGATCTTCTTTCATTCCTGCCAAGATGTGAACTGTTATATATTAATCATCTGTAAATATTGTAATCTATAATATTGTAATCATTAATATCTTTTTTTATGACTTTGTTTTTTTGTACATATGTTTTATATATATATATATATATATATATATATATATATATATATATATATATATATATATATATATATATATATATATATATATATATATATATATATATATATATGTATATATATATATATATATATATATATATATATATATATATATATATATATATATATATATATATATATATATATATATATATATATATATTGTATGGAATGATAAACAAACAAAGAAGAACAGACTTATACGAAATCGAAAATAAAAGTAGACCTATTCAAATATGATACTGATCAAAATTATTCTATTATACCAACATTTCTGTGGGCTCCTTGAAATGTCTAAGCCTACCTTCATCACTGTTTGTTTGTTTGTTTGATGAGGGCTTAATGGCACCATGACTCCAGGGTCAAATTGTGCCTTGAGAGGTTAGATCATTTCAGAAGTAGAAATAAAATAAAATAGGGGACTGAGAGAAACACAGGGACTTAAAACCAGGAAGCTGGGATTGAGAGAGGAAGTGCATGGGTGCAAAAAAGGGGCAAAAGTAGAGAGAGGGGTAGGAGAGGAGAATTAAATATAGTTGTAGAGGGTAGCATGATGAAGGAAGGAGATCATTTTATCCGGAGGGTTTTTCTGAAAGAACTAGGGCAATTGAGTTGTGGGGTGAGGGAAGCTCTGGGAAGGTTGTACAGAGGGCAAGGAGAACGGATGGACTGTGAGAGTGCAATGGACTGTTGCAGAGGGGTGGGGAGCCAATAAGGAGGTGGGAGTGATTGAGGTGGGTGTGACCTATTCTAAGGTGGGTAATGTGGATGTTGTCGACAAGGGAGCGATTGTGGATGGTGGTTTGATCGGAATAGTGGGCTGGATAACGTGGAGTTTGTTATCAATTTGTGAGTCCCATGACGGTCACAAACAAGGGAAGCGATAAGCAGTTTGATGTCAGAGTGGGTTTTGGGAAAGGGGGTAGGAGGGACGTTGAGGGCAGCTTAGCAGCTGCATCAGATCTGTCATTGCCGGGGATGCCAACATGGCTGGGTATCCAGAAGAAAAATACTTATCCTGCAAGGAGGGGGGGGGGGGGAGAAGTTTATGGAGGAGGTGGGATGTGAGGTTATCCCTTTTAAGATTGAGTAAAGAATTAAGGACAAACTTGGAGTCTCAGGAAATGGCAAAGTGGCCGAGCGGGGAGTACTTAATAAAGTTAAGGCGAGTAGGATGGCCTTGGCCTCGGCTGAGAAGATGGACGAGTAGTTGGGAAGCCTGTTACTGAGGGTGATGTCTTGGATGATGGCGGCAGCAGCTGTCTTGTCGCCATCCTTGGAGCCATCAGTATAGATGGAGGTGTAGTTTGAGAGTTGGTCTTTGATTTGGTTGAGGTTGATGAAGAGGTTAGGGTGGGTTTGGGTTTTGTGATAAGTGGAGAGGCCCAGGTGGACAGAAGGGAGGGGTGGCCTAGGGAGGAAAAGTAGGCCAGGAGAAAGTGCTTAGAGTGGCGAGATTGATGCCGAGATGGTGGAGGTCGGGTTTGATGCATAAGCAGAAGGGAGGGAATAGAATTTTAGTCCTATCAAAGAGGGTGGAGAAATTGGGGTACCTTATGAGGTTGTCGACAGGGTCTGGGTATTAGGTAACACCTTGCATAAGTCAAAATACTACATACATTACTTTTCAGCAGGCATTTTGGAAGATCTACAGAATTGATATAAATTCCATCCATGGCATGACTTTTTCTCTTGGTGAAAAAATGCAGGATTCCAAATAAAAATAGAAACTTGACTAATTTTACGATAAAACTTAAAATACAATTAAACGATTGTGGGACATGAAACCAACCTGAGCTAAAAACTTTGGCAAGTTGACATCTTTGATGGCTCGGAGTACAAGCACGCTCTCTAATTCCTCCGGGAACGCAAGCTTGAGGTTCCCTGATGCCGTCAGTACAGATTTGACTGCCCTCATACCATAATCATAATGATGTTGCGAGGAGAGAAGCTCAGAGCATAGACGGTACGTGGCCACAATCTTGCCAGCCAAACTACGAGCATCCACAAAACCGACAGAGTACAAACTGATCTCCGCAATCAGGGCGTAGTCGGGAACCATCATAGCCACTGTCCTAAACAGAACCTGTGAGGGAGGGTAAAGATTTTAAGTTAATATCACACATGCAAAGAAATAGATAAGTTGACTGAAAGCTTAGCTCCTGAATATAATTGACGGTGAATAAGATTGTAATGTAATTTAATATGTATCATGTGCAACTTCAATAATAATAACTATACTTAGTTTTACATAATGTGTTTCTATGCATGATGTGTACTTAAAGCACTTTATAATGGAAAATAAATTACAATGGAAAATGTTTTACAATGGAAAGCATTCTACAATGGAATAATAATTCCTAATAAGGGTGTTTCAGCTGACGCCACAAGGTCACATGACTTTGTTTACAATGCCATTTTGCTGGGCAATACCACTGTCATCTGCTGTACACTTAATTAGACTTACATATGTTTGCATGTTGCTATATAAGATTATTTTTGTAAGATAATTATGCCGGAATCTTGCTGTGCCATTGGTTGCACTAATAGATGTGTGTCATTGCGAGTCCATCCTCTGATCATGACCTGCCCAACGTAAGTTCTCTTGAATGAGTGGCTGCTCCATACTTGGGAGTTCAGCTTTCTTCAGTGCAGACACATTTGGCACTTTCTGCCACCATTTAGTAGAGGGTAGGTTGCGCATTTAAAAGGTATATGGACAGGTAGAGCTATGTTATATGCACTAGAAATGTTCTTGATGTGATGTCACAAAATTTAAATACAATTTGCATAATATATCATAATTAGGCCTTGAAATTTGAAATGTTGTAAAATGGTCAATTTGAATCAGTTTTGACCAAACAATTAGTTATTTTGCTGATTTGTGGTACATTTTCTTCCCATCGCTGCTACCTGTCCATAGATCTTCATGAAAAGGTTAACTATTGAAACAAAACCTACTTAAAACAGGAAGGAAAGTAATTTGCTGTGTAATAATGTTATTGATAACAAATAATACAAAGAGACAAAGCTTGATTCTTCTGTAGGTACCTAACGTTGATTTCACTAGACAATGATAACATAACCACAACACAACTTTGCATTGAGGTTTTGATGCAAAACTGTTAGTAAAAACAGTTTGTTTGTTTGATGATGGCTTAACAGCACCACGACAGCGAGGGTCAAATTGTGCCTAAGAGGTTAGATCATTCCAGGGTAGGAAGAACCATTTGGGCAAAAAAGTAAAGTATCTTGAATGTGTGACTGTTATCGTTAGCTATGGGACTGTTATATTTAGATAGACAAAACAGTAGCAAACCAGTCAAAAATAATTATGGTGCCGCTAGCTATTTTGAGCAAAATGACATTAGTCCTACCCCTCAAGAATATTAATGAGGTCAACTTTATATGACCTCAAAACTCTTCAACTGAATGCCAGCACCACCACACTAAAATGAAATCTATGGTTGCGGATATATTAACATTTGTACAATTTGAATATTGCTCAATATTTATGTTACCATAAACAATAACCAATCAACTGAATGTAATTATGATACATACCTTTAAGTTATCAGGCAGTTCTGATCGACCAGCATATCCAGGGTTCATCGTAATAAACATGGTGCATGTGGGGTTAATGGTGATTTCTGTGCCCTCAAACATAAACGTCTTAGCATGCGTCTGTATGGCCCTCTGGATACTATGGATTTGTTGAGCCACCACGGACAACACTTCCAGCTCGATGCGGTTGAACTCGTCGAAGCATGCCCACGCGCCTGCTTGCGCTAGTCCTTTGAAGAATTTACCCATGGCTTTAAAGTCAAGTCCATCTGAGCAGTTGAATACAACACACTGGAACAGAGCATGTAAATGATTAGGAAGTTATTATCATCATATTTGGCAGTTACAGCATTATTAAGTACTTATCATTGGTTTAAAGAATAACCTTTTCATCTGAAAAATAACCTTATTATTAACAGCATTGTTGCAACAAACAAAGAAATAATAATCTAATTCTAAATTTAGACCCACTAACCACCCCTTCCCCCATCCTACCTAATTCAAGGTCTAAATAAAATGGATTGACATAATGTACAAACAATAGCCATCATGTGTGTTCAATCAAAATGCAGACAAATAGAGTATGTTTACTTTACCTGTTTAGCCACAGCTTTGGCAAGATCTTTACTGGTTTCTGTCTTGCCTGTGCCTGCAGGACCCTCAGGTGCTCCACCAAGATGAAGTTTCAAGGCCCCCATCAATGTCCTGGAAGGGCAAAAAAACAGAAGTGCAAGACATGTTTATATTACACAGGACAAAAGGAATAAAGGCCTTTTCACACTAACTCCTTGTGCCCAGTGTCGAGACTTACAGAGTCCAATCCGTGTCTACTCTGTCAAATTTTTAACACGATTCAATCCTGCTCTGCATACACACTGTTCAATAATAAACACAAGTCAATTTCGACATTTGGTTGATCAGAATTCTCAACACGGTTCAAAAGTTCTTAACCCTACTTCAAAGCAGGGTTAGTTTCGACACGGGTCGAGCGCTTTACTCGAGTCAACGCCGTGTTGAAATTTACAGTGTGATTACATCAGTCAAGATTAAATGTCGGACCCGTGTTCAACACAGAGATTTTGTGTAGTGTGAAAAGGCCTTTACAGAACTGTTATAACATCAATTCAACACCTTGTTACATTAAGGAGTCTTAAAGATGTCACAAGTTTGTCACAAGAAAGTAGACTTCAGATGTGTGATATCACACACTTACTTTCCCTACAGTTGTGACAGTATCTCAAAGTATATCAGACTTTATTTATAAATTGGAAATATCAGTTTCAAGGCTCCCATTAATGTCCTAAAAGGGAAAAAAAGCAGAACTACTAGACATGTTTATCTAATAAAACACAGGACAAAAAGAGTTACAGAACTGTGATGAGATCAATTCAACACCTTGTTCCCATTAGGGAGTTTAAAGATGTCACAAGTTAGTGAGAAAGAGTATACAAAGTATACTTTAAAAGGACAATATTACACACTTAACTACATTACAGTTTTGAATGTATGCCAAAATTTGATTATGATTTCCTTTATGATTTTTATTTTTTCAGATGGTAATCAAAGTTACACCACAAGCCTCTATTTTAATAATTTCCTAACATAGAGATTGAAGGGGAAGGGAGGAGGAAGGGGAAAGGGGGGGGGGAGGAAGGGAATTCCAGAACTAAGGTTTTACTAAAAAAAAAATCACTTTCAGCCCTGTGTAAACTATGCTTATTTACAGCAATGAAGGAGGGCAGACAACTTAAATAATCCAAAACACAAGATCTAAACAAAAATAACAATTTTAAAAACTCAAACCAGAAATAAATGATGTTTATTTTTGCAATGTTCATTTTTAATACCCACGATGCCACACAAGGAAGCAAACCATGAGCGTATTATTCCATGAGCTCGTTGTTTGTTTACTATTTCTTGGTAGGTGATTGGCCAAATTGATATACCGTGCATACATGACATCAGCTCATATATTCTATAATATAGATATTATAATATCATTTGATAAACCAGTTGTAAAGCACCGGTTTGATGATGAGGTCTTAACGGCACCACGATAACGAAGGTCAAATTGTGCCTGAGAGGTCAGATCATTTTAGAGGTAGTAAGGAAAGAGACCAGGGGGAGAATGAGAAAAATTCAAGAACAAAAGCCAGAAAGCTGTGATCGAGAGAGGAGGTGCATGGGTAAAACAAAAACAAAGTAGAGAGGGGGTGGAAGAGGAGAATTAAATATGGTTGTAGAGGGATGCATGCTGAAGGAAGGAAATTATTTTATCTGGAAGATTTTTCTGGAAGAACTCAGCAATTGAGTTGTGGGGAGCAAGGGAAGCTCTGGGAAGGTTGTACAGGGGGCAAGCAAGGAGAACGTGTTGGATTGTGAGGATGCAGTGGCAATTGTTACAGAGGGGTTGGGGGGAACCAATAAGGAGGTGGGAGTGAGTTAGGTGGGTGTGACCAATTCTAAGACGGGTAATATGAACATTGTCGATACCAGAAAGGTTGTTGATGGTGGATTTGATCGGGATTGTGGGCTGGATGACATAGAGTTTGTTATCAATTTGGAAATTCCATAAGGTTTGCCAGCGGTCACGAACAAGAGAAGCGATAAGCGGTTTGATGTCAGAGAGGGTTTTGGGAAAAGGGGAAGGGAGGAGGTTAAGGGCAAGCTTAGCGGCTGTATCAGCCCTGTCATTGCCAGGGATGCCAACATGGCTGGGTATCCAGAAGAAAAGAACACTTTTCCTGCAGAGGGTGGGAGAAAAGAGTTTCCGGAGGAGGAGGTGGCAGGTGAGGTTATCCCATTTAAGATTGAGTAATGAAGTAAGAACAGCCTTTGAGTCGGAGAAAATGGCAAAGTGACTAAGAGGAGAGTACTCAATAAAGTTGAGGGCAAGGAGAATGGCCTTAGCCTCGGCTGAAAAGATGGATGAGTAGTCAGGAAGTCTGCTACTGAGGGTGATGTCTTGGATGATGGCAGCAGCAGCTGTCTTGTTGCCTTCTTTGGAGCCATCAGTATAGATGGAGGTGTAATTTGAGAGTTGGTCTTTGATTTGGTTGTGGAGATTGATGAAGAGGTTAGGGTGAGTTTGAGTTTTGTTATAAGTGGAGAGGTCTAGGTGGACAGAAGGGAGGGGGGTGGCCCAAGGAGGAAAAGTGGGCCAGGAGTAGGTGCCGAGAGTGGCGGGGTTGATGCCAAGTTGAAAGAGGTCTGATTTAATGCGTAAGCTGAAGGGAGGCAATAGGGTTTTAGTCCTATCAAAGAGGGAGGAGAAATTGGGGTACCTAATGAGGTTGTAAACAGGGTTCTGGGTGTTGGTGAGGACTCTAAAAGCATAGGAGAGGCTAAGCTTTTTACATCTAAGTAGAAAGGGGGGGTTCGTTGGCTTCAACATGAAGGCTAGTGATTGGGGAGGTCCTGTAGGCTCCTAGACAAAGCCTGAGGGCTTCATTTTGGATGGTGTTAATGTGGTTGAGGTATGAGTTGTGAGCGACACAGTAGACAATATTGCCATAGTCAAGCTTGGCACGAATGGTGAGCCTGAAAATTTTGAGGAGAGCATAGCGGTTCGCTCCCCAAGTGGTGTTGGAGAGCAGTCCGAGGAGGTTGAGGGAGCTATTGCATTTTAGTTTCAGGTTGGTGATGTGTGGCTTGTAGGTGAGCTTGGGGTCTAGAGTTAGACTAAGGAACTTTGTGTTTTCAACTTTAGGGATGGGATTCCCATTGAGCACAAAGTTCGGGTTGGGGTGGAGGTTGTTGAAATGACAAAAGTGCATGCAGACTGTCCTGTCTTTGGAGAATTTAAAACCGTTATTGTTGCTCCAGACTTGCAGCTGGTTAAGGCTGGTTTGGAGCCTATTTTCAACAATAGGAAAGCTAGGGGAGGAGTAGAAGATAGTGAAGTCATCCATGTAGAGGGTACGTTTGATGCTGGGGCCAAGGTTATTCGCGATGTCATTAATGCTCAGGTTGAAGAGAGTGGGGGAGAGGATGCTGCCTTGAGGGACGCCCTCTTCTTGGGGGTACGGGTTGGAGAGGGTGTGGCCAATACGAACTTGGAACTGCCTGGGTGAGAGAAAGTTTTGAATAAAGATGGAAAGGTGGCCTCTGAGGCCGATGGTGTGAAGTTTTCGGGTAATGCCGTATTTCCAAGTAGTGTCGAAAGCTTTCTCGAGGTCAAAAAATATGGCAATGAGGTGTTCCTTTTTTTGCAAAGGAATCCCGGATAGCGGTGTCGAGCGTAATTAACTGGTCTAGGGTATTGCGACGTTTTCGAAAGCCGCTTTGGTGAGGAGAGAGGATTCTGTTGGTCTCGAGGAACCAGTTTAGTCTCTGATTAATGATCTTTTCCATAATTTTACAGAGACAGCAAGTAAGGGCGATGGGTCGGTAGCTGGTGGGGTCGGTACCATCCTTCCCGGTTTAAGGACGGGATGACAATAGCTGTCCTCCAGATAGGGGAAAGGAGTGTGAGGACCAAATGTGGTTGAAGATGGTGAGTGGGGTAGTGGTGGCCTTGATAGGGAGGTGTTTCAGAAACTGATAGGGGATGTTATCTGGGCCCTTGGAGGTGCAGCCAGGGTCGTTGATGGCTTGGTTTAATTCAGAAAGGGTGAGAGGGGTGTTGTAGCTTTTGGAGTTGTCGGAGGGAAAAGTGATTCTCCGGGCTTCATCGCAAGCTTTTTTGATTTTAAAAGCATTGGAGTAGTTGGTCGAGGACGAGATGTTGCTGAAAGAGGCGGCGAGGTGGTCAACGATGTCCTTTTTTGCGGTGAGAAGGTCTCCATTCCAAGAGAGATGGGAGATGGAAGATTTGCCTACTCTGCCGTGGAAGCTGTTAACCATTCTCCAAATCTTCTTAGTGGGGGGTGTTGGTGGTGAGAGAAGAGATAAAGTTGTTCCAAGTGTTGGTTTTACTGTCCTTGACAGTGCGTCTGGCCTTGGCACGGCTGATGCGAAAGAGCTTAAGGTTATGGGTGGTCGGGTTAGTTTTAAAGTTCCTGAGGGCTCTTTTCCTGTTCTTGATGGCGGTTTTGCAGTCATCCGAGAACCAGGGGTTGGGGGGATGATTTGGGGGTTAGGAGATTTTGGGAATTGAGCAGGTGGCGATGTTGATAAGGATATTACTGAAGTTAGACATGGGATCCTCATCCTCGAGGAGATGGGGGGAGAGGTGTGAGTCACAGAGGGTTTCAAAAAGGGGCCAGTCAGCCTTGTCGAGGTTCTAATTGGGGGTGTGCTCAGTGGGGATTTGAAGATTGGAGTGTATAAGAAGAGGGTAATGATCACTACCACAGAGGTCAGCAGTGACTCTCCAACTAAAATCAGGGAGGAGGTTAGGGGAACAGATAGACAGGTCAATACAGGTGAGAGAGCCTGTGGCAGGATGAAGGTAGGTCGGGGAGTTAGTGTTCAGTAAGGACAGGCAGTGCTGACGAAGAGCGTTTTCGATGAGCTTGCCTCTAGGGTTGGTGGTATTAGAGCCCCACAGAGGGTTGTGAGCGTTGAAGTCACCAAGAAGGATGAAGGGGGTGGAAAGCTGAGAGATGAGGTTGTCAAGGCTGGTTGGTTGAATGTTGGTGTTGGGAGGGAGATAGATATTGCAGAGAGTGAAAATTTTGTGGAGGGAGATAGAAATACAGATGGCCTGAAGGTCGGTGTGCACACGAACAGGGCTGTGTGGGATATCGTGTCTAACGAGAATGGAGACGCCACCACAGGCCCTGTCAGCATCCACTTGATATTTGTGATAGCAAGCAAAGTTGTTGAGGGAGTAATGGTCGGTGGTTTTCAAGAAAGTTTCTTGTAGGCAGAAGACGACCGGGTTGAAGGTGGAGGCCAGAAGGTCAATTTCTTCAGAATTGGCCTTAAGGCTCCTAATGTTCCATTGTATGATGTTGTGGGTGTTATTGTAATTGTTTGTGGTGTATGCCATAAGGAGGCGGGGGGTTATCTGGAGGAAGATCTGTTGGGTCTGAGTTGGCTTGTTTTTTCTTTGGATCTGTTTCTTTGGGAGCGATTGTTTTTGAAAATTGACGAAAAGTATGATCGGTGTGTTCGTAATCAACAATCCATACTCTCTTCAGTGTGGGTTTGGGTGGTGGGTTGTTTGTTGATTGGTTGTATTTGATTGGTTGTTTGTTGATTGGTTGTTTTTTGGTTGGTTGTTTGTTGGTTGATTTGTTGGTTTGTTGATTGTTTGCTTGGCTGGTTTTAGCTTGATGTATGAAGGTATTAGTGGTGTTGGTGTAGGGGGCGGTGGGGGCTTTAGAGTAGGAAGGGAGGTTGAGGAGAGAAGTGGTAGTGGAGGTGGTGTGGGTATTAGGTGTAATTGGGTTGTTGGAAATGGTGATGGGTTTAGGACTAGGTAAGAAGAGCCAGGTGAGGTCGGTTTGGGCATGGGAGTTAGTTTTTGTTGTGTTAGTTGTGTTTGGGGAGGCGGAATTGGACTTAGAGGAGACTACGTTTGAGTAGGAAGGCTTGGTGTTAAGAGAAGCGAGGAATTGCTTCCTGGCCTCTGGGTAGGTTATGTTGGGGTTAAGGGTTTTAAGTTTAGTTATTTGTTTTTCCTGAAGCCAGGTGGGACAGTCTTTCGAGAAGGAGGGATGGTTTGCTGGGTGTTTACCGTCACAATTTGTGCAGAGTGGGGGGTTGGTGCAGGAAGTGTTGTCATGGTCCGGGGCTCCGCACTTACCACAGCGCGCTTGGCTGTGGCAGGAGTTTTTTCCGTGGCCATACCTCTGACAATTATAGCAACGTAAAGGGTTAGGAATGTAAGGGGCGACCTGGATTCTCAGGTAGCCGGCAATGATGTGGGAGGGGAGAGTTGGTGTTGCGAAGGTAAGAAATATGGTGTTGGTGGGAGTTTCTGCTCTGTCTCTCTTTAAAACGAGACGACGGGCTTCAGTTACATGTTGGCTTGCTAATTCCTCTTGGAGGTCGTCATCGGTCATGTACGCAAGATCGCGGGTGCGTATGATGCCTTTGCTGGAGTTTAGGGAACGATTGGGGGTGACTGTTATGTCGATACCAGAGTTGGATAGGGTTTTGGTGGAAAGGAGGGTGGTGGCTTGTGTGTCCCTGGTGCAGTGCACCAGGAGATCACCGGATCTAAGGGTAGAGACTTTGGGGAGGGTACCAACAAGGCCATAGAGGGCTTTATGGATGAGGAAAGGAGAAACTTTTTTAAAGCTTTCCTGCTTGTTGGTGGCATGGATAATAAGGATTTTTGGGATTTGGGTTGTAGAATGGTCAATGATGGTAGCAGGTGGGTCACGGGGAGGGGAGGGGGGTCAAGGTCACTGCATAGGCGCTTCGTCATTATGAAAGAAAAAACCAAGGGCCGAGAGACCCGAGGCAGCTAGAAAAAAAATCGCGGAACCGCTGTATTAGTAACGAAGGGCGCGAAAAGTCGGGTCAGAACGAGGGAAAATATAGTAGAAAAAAAAGAAAAGAAACGGTCTCACCGAGAATAAAAGCCCATCCACCGAGAAAAAATCCGAAAATGAAGTTATAAAACAAAATGGTGCAAATTGAAGAGAAAACAAAGCGAAAATAGTATAAGAGAATAGAAGCAGTTGTCACGTCGCTCTCGTATCAAAAGCACCGGTAAATGAAGACCCACCAGGATTCAAACCTGGGACCTTTAGCTTGCCAAACTGATTCTATTACTGCTAGAACATGGAGGTCTTTTAAAATAAAACTTGAAATCAAAACAAGTGGCAAAGCAAACAGAGCCATAATACTATCAAACCTACCTGTAGCATCTGTCAGTGAGGGGCGTGATGACCAGTCTCCCACTGTTACCCAGGTACTCATACCCGTAACTAAGCTCCGTGTTGATCATGTGAACGTATGTATCTTCCCCATTAAAGTAGTACCTCAGCTGACTGATCCAATTGAAGTCATTGGTGCTCTCCACTCCCAGGTCACCAAGGTTAGCTACCACATCACGAGCTGCACAAAACAAAGCATTCTTGAGTCTGATTGATTGATTGACTCTTGATTGATTGATTCTTGAGCCTAATTGCTTGATTGATTGCTTGCTTGATTGACTGACTCTTGATTCAAGATTGATTGAATCTTGAGTTTGATTGACTCTTAAGTCTGATTGATCGACTCTTGAGTCTGATTGATTGACTCTGGAGACTGATTGCTTGATTGATTGACTGACTCTTGAATCAAGATTGATTGACTCTTGAGTCTGATTGACTTTTGAGTCTGATTAACTCTTGAGTCTGATTGACTCTTGAGTCTGATTGACTCTTGAGTCTGATTGACTCTTGAGTCTGATTGACTCTTGAGTCTGATTGACTCTTGAGTCTGATTGACTCTTGAGTCTGATTGACTCTTGAGTCTGATTGACTCTTGAGTCTGATTGACTCTTGAGTCTGATTGACTCTTGAGTCTGATTGACTCTTGAGTCTGACTGACTCTTGAGTCTGATTGACTCTTGAGTCTGATTGACTCTTGAGTCTGATTGACTCTTGAGTCTGATTGACTCTTGAGTCTGACTGACTCTTGAGTCTGATTGACTCTCTTGACTCGAGTCTGATTGACTCTTGAGTCTGATTGACTCTTGAGTCTGACTGACTCTTGAGTCTGATTGACTCTTGAGTCTGATTGACTCTTGAGTCTGATTGACTCTTGAGTCTGATTGACTCTTGAGTCTGATTGACTCTTGAGTCTGATTGACTCTTGAGTCTGATTGATTGAATGATGAGACTTGTCGGCATGCTTAGTGCCAGAAAGATTGAAGGTGTATGGACATTTCTAATAATTTTTATATTGGCTGAAGAGTATTAAAATCTGCAGTGGATCACTTTTTGAATTTTGGAACAAAAACATTTGTTTTTTCAAAGTTTGAGCAGTTTTTAATTCATGCTCAAATTCATTATTTAAATCTTTAAATTACTTTCTTAAATCTTAGCCACTAAAAATCATAGGAAAGCCAATTCCTGTTAGGGTTTTACTGGGGGGGCAAATACTTTTGGTTTCAAATTTGTTGCACCACTTAAATAAATTATGATAGACATTTCAAAAAACAAAATACCAAGGTAACATCACAAAATTTGCATAAAATACTCCAATTGATGCTTGAGATTGAGAATGCTGCAAAATGGACATGCACTTTTCAAAAAATTTGCTTTGTCAAATAGCAGTGATTGTGGTATCATTTGAAAGAGCTCGAATAGTTCTTTCAGAAAATGTAACTTAATTATATTGAAGATTTGAAAAAAAAAAAAAAATGGGTTGACAAAAAAGAAAATTTAAAAAATGAACAATATGTAACAAAAAACGATTTTTTTTCTTTAAATACTTACTTACCATATTTCCAGACCTACAATCTTGGACAGAAGCTCTTGGAACACTTCACAGAAACGAGAACTATATCTGCTAGTGGTATTTTTCTTAACTATATTTTCCCGAAAATTGTGACTCCCTCCCCCCCATTCAATGTTGGACTTATTTCAAGAAAAAATAACATACAAATCCTCAACATTGAATGGGGAGGGGGGAGGTGGGATGGGTAAGATAGTGAGGTAAGGGAGGAGGATACTGGCGACACCAATTAAATTATAAGAACGTCTTTAAAATTGTAAAATAATAATTCAAACTGAAAGAATAGGAATTAGAGAAACACTAGAAAAATTTGCAGTGTTTATGGTTTGTTTGTTTGTTTGATGAGGTCTTAACGGCACCACGACAACGAGGGTCAAATTGTGCCTGAGAGGTCAGATCATTTAAGAGGTAGGAAGAAAAGAAAACAGGGAGAGAATGAGAGAAATTCAAGAACAAAAGCCAGAAAGCTGTGATCGAGAGAGGAGGTGCATGGGTGAAACAAAACAAAGTAGGGAGGGGGTGGAAGAGGAGAATTAAATATGGTTGTAGAGGGAAGCATGATGAAGGAAGGAGATGATTTTATCTGGAGGATTTTTTTGAAAGAACTCAGCAATTGAGTTTTGGGGAGCGAGAAAAGCTCTGGGAAGGTTGTACAGGGGGCAAGCAAGGAGAACGTGATGGATAGTGAGGATGCAGTGGCAATTGTTACAGAGGGGTTGGGGGGAACCAATAAGGAGGTGGAAGTGAGTGAGGTGGGTGTGACCAATTCTAAGACGGGTAATATGAACATTGTCGATACGAGAAAGGTTGTTGATGGTGGATTTGATTGGGATTGTGGGCTGGATGACATAGAGTTTGTTATCAATTTGGGAGTTCCATGAGGTTTGCCAGCAGTCATGAACAAGGGAAGCGATGAGCGGTTTGATGTCAGAGAGGGTTTTAGGAAAAGAGGTAGAGAGGAAGTTGAGGGCAAGCTTAGCGGCTGCATCAGCCCTGTCATTGCCAGGGATGCCAACGTGGCTGGGTATCCAGAAGAAAAGAACCCTTTTCCTGCAGAGGGTGGGAGAAAAGAGTTTCCGGAGGAGGAGGTGGCAAGTGGATTATCCCATTTAAGATTGAGTAATGAAGTAAGAACAGCCTTTGAGTCGGAGAATATGGCAAAGTGGCTAAGAGGAGAGTAATCAATAAAGTTGAGGGCGAGGAGAAAGGCCTTAGCTTCGGCAGAAAAGATGGATGAGAAGTCAGGAAGTCTGCTACTGAGGGTGATGTCTTGGATGATGGCAGCAGCAGCTGTCTTGTTGCCTTCCTTAGAGCCATCAGTATAGATGGAGGTGTAATTGGTTACTAAATGTGGAATTATTTACAATAGAAAAGCAGGTTCATATAAAGCATCATTCATTTTCACTAAATGTTTCAACGAGTTTTGCCCAAGATTGTGGCTTTTGCTCGAAAAGCCGTGATGAGGAAGTGTCAAGGACATCAATGCATCTAATTCTGGTCTAATTTGGACTGCCCCTATCATCAATATCTTTTTTTGGCAAAAGTTGTGCAAAATTTCATGATTTTTAGCCTTTTTGAGACCAATTTTTGACAAAAATCATAGTTCCTGATTGCAATGACACTGCTGTACATGAAAAATAATGTTACAAAGTTTATTTCACATAATTTTGATTGAAAACATTAAAAGCAACTACCCCCTTTTTCTTCATGCCGTGATTTAAGTAGGAAAAGAAATCCACACACTGAGACATACCCACTGTGGTCTAGCGGTTAGTGCCCAAATTGCACTGTGCATGGCCGGCGTTCAAATCCCACAGCGGATGCGTGGCTTTGTTTTTCCATGAGTAATTACAGGGGTGATTATATTTTTTGTTTATTTTCATTGTTTTTTGTGCTTAGCTTTGAGAAAAATGTAGACTGGTATCAATGGAAAGGAAATTTCAAAAAAAATCTAAATATGTAAAAAAAACTCCATTTTCATTATTCACAAAAATAATACAAGCTCAAAAAATTGAACAATTTTGACCTAGTTTTTGCCTAAAATTATCATATTTATGTTGATATTTTCTTTATTTTGAATTTTTTATTGAAAAGTTTCTTAGCATTCATATAAACTAAACTTGTAGTGATAAAAACGAAAGGAAAGTTGTGAAAATTAATTTTGAAAAAATGTTCCAAAAATTCCAGTCACGTTTTGAACATGCTGGAGAAGGTGGGAGGGAGAGTTAAGGTGGTTTAAGAGAAGTTGCACTAAAGGGTGTAATAAACACAGCCGGTTGAAGAATAGAAGCAGTGCAGGAGAAATCAATTCTGAAGGTGAAAAGTTTTTCTGGTTTTATAAATTAACCCTGTGTCCATCATATTCATCTTTTCAATTTCATAAACTGCTTTTTGCTAGGCATGCATAATTGTCAGTCATAAAAATTCAGCTTTTGTTTTTGCAGGGTCTAATCCAACTCATTATTATATATTCTTAAGGTTAGATAATTTGATTTGTAACTTCTACAACTAAATTGAGTAGATAATGAAATGAAATTATGGCAAATGAATCAAATGGGTAAAAAATTGACTATTAAGACTTTGATGGACAAATAACATTTTTTGCTGTAAGTGTTATAATTATATTGGTTATAATTATGCTTGTTTGTTGTGCAAGGGCAGTGTTCACATTAAGGTGCTGATTACGGGATTCCCGCACATATTATCACATTTTTTCTCAAAAATAATTAATGGGGGGGGGGGGGGAAGGGGGGAGGAGGGGAGAATTCCTGCAAGAAAACAAAAAAAATTATCTGGAAAAAAAAGAAGCCAAATTTTGACCTTTTTTTGGTTGTTGTTGTATTTTTTACCCCCTCCCCCTCCAAAAAAAAAAAAGGGGTGAGGGGGGGGGGGAATCCCTCTTCCAAATTTTGAACTCTAGTGTGTAAGGGTGAAGGATTTCTTTAATTCCAATAAACCTGGTAGAACATCTGTAATGACCTAACTACAAATAAACAAGATGTAACCTACCATGAACATCAATGACAGTAAGGGCACCTAGTGTAATCCTAGCTCCCTTTTCCAGTTTGCCTCTGACCAGATCCACAATGTCATTTAATTGCTTGTTGCTCTGTTCCAGGTATTTCTGTATTAGGAATAAGAAAATACAATATGATTATCAATAGACCTTTTCAACTATGAATGAATATTCAGCAATTTCCAGAAAACTAATTTACATAATGTCACATGGCCGAATTCATGTCCATAATGGATTAATTGTATACTGGGGGAATTTTATTGATGAATCAAATACTGGGGCATTCTTGGCTGTCTGCGAAATTCAGGCAAGATATGGGGCCAAACGTATGAAATAGAATCCTTTCAGAAGCTAATCATACGTGTGTTATAAAATGAAAGTAATACACACACGCATTGGTGCTTACAACTTTGCCTCCAGCAAGTGCAGCTGACTGGTCCGGTAACAAGGGGAAAATTCCCTCAGCAATTGATTTGTTGAAGCAATGAGGTAATCACATTCGGATCAAATCGGATTGAAATGTTGCATGTATATTTGGTATCTTTCTCATCAAGTAAAAATGTCAATTACTTTCAAATATGGAAACAAGATCCCTGGTAGACCCCAGGAGTCTGCTATGGTCATTCTCCATCCCTACGAGTGTGACAGACTCGCAAATGGCCCGCCCATATGGGATGTAATTTTAATATTAATATACAAAAATATTTTGTACAACAGAAGAGGCTTCTTAAAGATACAATATTCATATTTCAACCATTTCCTAAAGTCTATTTAAAAAATTGTTTAAATTTCCCCCCCCCCCCAAAAAAAAAAAAAAGTAGCAAATGAAATTAAAATTTTGAAAAGAAACATCTGATTCAAAATTATTACAACCACTTTAATAAATTCAGAGTGTGCCACATTTATATCAAATGCTCACACAAATGTCATCAGCCACATATACAACTAATTTTGTTTTCCTTACCTTTAAACCACCAGGTTCTTTAATAGCATTGGCAACTTCCTCTGTCCAGAATATAGAAGTAACGCACAGCACAACTTGACCAGGCCATTCTAAAACCCACTTGTTGCGGGGAAGAGCGGTGTAAGCAGCTACGCCATCTATGATCACTTTTTTTACACTGCTCATCATCACCTCCTCAACTTGGAGCAGCCATTTTTCAACCATACCCTAAAGAATTAGAATACAACAAAAAAATCACATCATAATTCACTAAAAGTTCATTACACAATGGTGTGAAGGACTTGTGAGAAGAATTTTTAATAGTGAATGGCTGGAGGAATCATAAAAATAGATAAGAAAAAACTATTGCCTTATTTGCATTTAGAAAGTGGCTACGATTGTTTTTATTCCTCTAAACATCAATTCTCATAGAAACGAATGTGGCCTTCATTACATGGACATTCCCTATAAGGGTGTTTCAAGCTGATGCCACGAGGTCACATAACTTTGTTTACATTGCCATTTTGTCTGGCAAAACCACTATCATCTGCTGTACATTTAATTAGACTTAGATACGTTTGCATGTTGTTAAATAAGGTATTTTTGTAAGATAATTATGTCTGAATCTTGCTATGCCGTTGGTTGCACTAATAGATGTGTGTGGGGGAATAAAAAGACATTTTCTTGATTTCCATCTGATCCTGATCAACGTTCAAAGTGGGTTTCTACTGTACGACGCAACGGCTTCAACCTATGGTTCACACTAGTATTTACAGCTAGCACTTTATATCAGGTATGTAGGCTTTGTCTGAGTATAACGAACAATCAGCTGGTGTTAACGTTAAAGTTACTCTTCATATACAATCTCATGAAACATCATGCATTCTCATGAAAAAAATCATCAATGAATCTCATGAAAACATCAATGAATCTCATTAAAACATCAATCTCATGTAAACATGCAATCTCATGAAAACATGCAATCTCATGTAAACATGCAATCTCATGTAAACATGCAATCTCATGAAAACATGCAATCTCATGAAAACATGCAATCTCATGAAAACATGCAATCTCATGAAAACATGCAATCTCATGTAAACATGCAATCTCATGAAAACATGCAATCTCATGAAAACATGCAATCTCATGAAAACATGCAATCTCATGAAAACATGCAATCTCATGTAAACATGCAATCTCATGAAAACATGCAATCTCATGAAAACATGCAATCTCATGAAAACATGCAATCTCATGTAAACATGCAATCTCATGTAAACATGCAATCTCATGAAAACATGCAATCTCATGAAAACATGCAATGAAAACATGCAATCTCATGAAAACATGCAATCTCATGTAAACATGCAATCTCATGAAAACATGCAATCTCATGTAAACATGCAATCTCATGAAAACATGCAATCTCATGAAAACATGCAATCTCATGTAAACATGCAATCTCATGAAAACATGCAATCTCATGTAAACATGCAATCTCATGTAAACATGCAATCTCATGAAAACATGCAATCTCATGTAAACATGCAATCTCATGTAAACATGCAATCTCATGAAAACATGCAATCTCATGTAAACATGCAATCTCATGAAAACAGGCAATCTCATGTAAACATGCAATCTCATGAAAACATGCAATCTCATGAAAACATGCAATCTCATGTAAACATGCAATCTCATGAAAACATGCAATCTCATGAAAACATGCAATCTCATGAAAACATGCAATTTCATGTAAACATGCAATCTCATGTAAACATGCAATCTCATGAAAACATGCAATCTCATGAAAACATGCAATGCAATCTCATGAAAACATGCAATCTCATGTAAACATGCAATCTCATGTAAACATGCAATCTCATGAAAACATCAAATGAATCATGAAAACATGCAATTAAAACATTAATCATGTAAACATCATAAACAATCATGAAAACAATCATGCAATCTCATGAAAACAACATGCAATCTCATAAACACATCATGCAGTCTAATAAAAACATCAATGAATCTCATTAAAACATTAATCTCATGTAAACAACATGCAATCTCTTCATACCATCTTATCAATAGTAATCCCAATTACAGTAAGTCATACCTTTGCTTTAGCAGGGAAAATTTTGGTGGAAAAAGGCACAATCTCTTTTTCTGCGCTTATCATACCAACAATCTCTTGCTGCTCAGTGAACTCCAGCTTGGCGATGCCTTCAAAGCATTTCTTGAGGTGAGGTTGGACCCGAAGGGGATCTTTAGTCTCTGACAGGATCTCCAGAAGTTCATCATTGGACAAGAAGAAAAATCTGATGAAAATAAAAAGAACATTTTAAATAGCTCATATTGAATTTCTTAAAAGTAACACAAAATTCATATATCAGAGAATAGAGTGATGATTGATGGCTTGCCACAAAATTTCAAATTTGTTGTCTCAAATGTCACATAATTTTTGGCAACTTTTGCACAGAATGTCACATCAGTTTTGCCTTTGTCACATTTGATTAGCATAGATTGGCACACATCATGACAAGGTGACCGGTGATACTCATAGAAAGGATCATATGGTTATGTCCGTTTAATAAACAATAGAATCCACCACTAAAATGCAACATCAAATTACTAATGAGTGTGAGTGAAGTGGTAAAACATGTCACAAAATGTCAGACAAATTTTAATACATTTGTTTATGTTCATTTTGTCACAAATTTTCAGAATGTCAGTGATTTTTGGAAAATGAAATTTTGTCACAAAATGACACCATGTCATGGACGCTCTATTTTCTGGATGCACCATACAAATGAAACACTAAATAAAGCATGCAAAATCTTGGCAGATAGATCTGGAATACTACCAACTATAAATCTCATATCTTTTATGGGTTTTTTAAATCCATCAAGCTAGATTTAATTGCATAAATATGACATAAATTATGTTCTGTGAAATAACACAAAATATTCAAACTCAATTCAAGCGCTAAAAATAATACTTCGTTCTGATATAGCACTGCACGAACTTAAGTCTCTTAAAACTGAGAAAAATCAACATAATAACAAATTTGAAAAGCAGTGCTTTGACAAAGATTGTGAGATACATCAGGCTTCTGTTAACATGACAAAGGTGATTTAATAATTAGGTATCTAGGTTTTAACATGCTGTAAAATGGTAATTCTTTATGTTTGTTTGTTTGATGAGGGTTAACGGCACCACGACAGCAAGGGTCAAATTGTGCCTGAGAGGTTAGATCACCAGAGGTAGGAAGGAAATAAAATAAAAGGAGAGATTGCGAGAAACACAGGAACTCAAAGACAGAAAGCTGTGATCGAGAGAGGAAATGCATGGGTGAAAAAAGGGGGCGAAAGTAGAGAGAGGGGGTGAAAGAGGAGGACTACATATGGTTGTAGAGATAATTTTATCATCTTTTTTTGGAAGAGCTCGGCTATTGAGTTGTGGGGAGAGGGAAGCTCTGGGAAGGTTGTACAGGGGGCAAATCAAGGAGGACGTGGTGGACTGTAAGGATGCAATGGCAATTGTTGCAGAGGGGTGGGAGAGCAATTAAGGAGGTGGGAGTGAGTGAGGTGGGTGTGACCTATTCTACGGCGGGTAACGTGGACGTTGTCGGCACGGGAGAGATTGTGGATTGTGGTTTTGATCGGAATGGTGGGCTGGATGACGAGAGATTGTGGATGGTGCTTCGGAGGTCAGATCATTCTAGAGGTAGGAAGGAAAGGAAGCAGGGGGAGAATGAGAGAAATACAAGAACAAAAAGTCAGAAAGCTGGGATCGATGATTTTCAGTTCATTTAAAACCAGTTAATTAAACTCATGTTGTTCCTACCTGTCCATATATCTTATACAAGTGATAGTGTGTCTTGTCAAAAATAAATAAAAACACACTTTTCTGATTAAAGACTTTTTTTCAATACTTCTCGATGATAAAAAATCACTATAATTACTTTACAGATGTCTGAGTAATATATGTAGCCAGTGGTTTAAAGACACAAAATTGAAAAATGTACTCAAATAAACTGCTCAAAAACATCTGCAGAATAAAAGTGAGTGATGTAGTTTCAATATAAACCTATGTCAGCCCTAAAAATGACTAAATATTACCTGAATGGAATACAAGTTTTGGACACTTTCTATGCTATCATTAGTAAAGGCACTGCTTAAAAATTTGGCCTGCAATTTTGAAGCAACAAATTAACCACATTATTCCAAAAGATTAACTTTGCATCATAACATTGAGGTATAAATAGGTCTATGCTCAAAGTTCATTTCACCTTTCCCCAGCAGCAAAGACAAACAATGCCAGCATTGATTACGGTTATTACTTATATTACAAAGAATTGCCATTATATTCAGATGTGTGTCACAAAAAATACCATGTAACACCAGTGGGAGTAGTTGTTATCTTGAAGGAGCCTTAGAGAGGTAAAACTGTATACAGTTTTGTGGTTTGGGAAACAAAAAAATATATAACTTTTTCTTCGACAGGCTCTGCTCCATTTGAGGGCAGGTTGAGATGTTCCTGGTTTTAAGCAGAGCCATTTCTAATGATTTCGTTCTTTCCACTGCCTTTATTATATACAAGAAGTACATTCTAGATCGCTTAATTTATTCCTAAAACAAATTTCCCACCTTGGAAAGTACAGCCTCTTCATTTCCAGATAATTATTCAGGCCCTTTTGGATGTCCTCCAACAAAACGTTAGATTCCTTTGAGTCTGCTGAGCATGTTTGGTTGACCGGTGCAGGTCAATGCCTGGGTATCTTTAATCTGTAATACAAATAAACAAAAATCTTTAAATAATTATATGAAAAAATTGTTTTTTATACCAAATACAATTAAATATAACTTACTTAAAGGTATATGGCCAGGTAGAGATTTTATATTCATGAGAAAGAGTTTGAATTCTAAACACAACTGTGGTATTGTGTTGTGACTAAACAAAGTTTGAAGAATTTTTTATTGGAAGTGAATGACAACAGATTTTGCATCCGCCCTATCATACATAAATGAGCAACAATGAAATAATTCCGAGATACCCAGCTCAATCCCAAGAAAAATATACATCGGCAGGGTTATACTGAGCATTATCAAGCTTAGTATTTAGTGTCCCTCCTTTTTCCCACACACATACCCACACATTTATTTTCAAAACCTTGACAAAATTTGACCCCAAAGCCTTTCTCAAGAAAACGAAAATGAACTGACCGATTCTGTCATAATGTCTCTCCAGTAGTTGTCCACGATGCCAAACTTCCTGCCTTCTTCAGGCATTTGGGCCATGATATCCTCCGAGCTAAAGATGGGTTCCAGGTACAGCCATGTTGCCTGACACTTCAACCACTCATCAAGTATGTCCTGCATGGTCACCAGCTTCTCTTCCCACTCCTAAAAACACAAGGGCGGAAAACATTTCAGTTTGATGAAAACATTAATGGTACTATTAATCATGGTATGTTATATGGCATACTGGTTGTTACAATATTAACTGAATTTTTAAGAAATTTGTGAAAAGAAAAGGTAGGTAGGTAGGTAGGGTAGTTTGGGTATTTTTACTCCCAATTTCAACAGCTGAGATTATATAGATATGTCCATGGTCGTTTGATAAATCAGTAGTGAAGTACTGGGGGAAGGAAGACCCACAACGAGGAAGGAAGACCCACCCACCGGGGAAGGAAGACCCACCCACCGGGGGAGGAAGACCCACCTACCGGGGGAGGAAGACCCACCCACCGGGAGAGGAAGACCCACCCACTGGGGGAGGAAGACGCACACATCGGGGGAGGAAGACCCACCCACCAGAGAGGAAGACCCACCCACCTGGGGAGGAAGACCCACCCACCGGGGAAGGAAGACCCACCCACCGAGGGAGGAAGACCCACCCACCGGGGGAGGAAGACCCACCCACCGGGGGAGGAAGACCCACCCACCAGGGGAGGAAGACCCACCCACCGGGGGAGGAAGACCCACCCACCGGGGAAGAAAGACCCACCCACCGGGGGAGGAAGTTTGTTTGTTTGTTTGTTTGATGAGGTCTTAACGGCACCACGACAACGAAGGTCAAATTGTGCCTGAGAGGTCAGATCATTTTAGAGGTAGTAAGGAAAGAGACCAGGGGAAGAATGAGAGAAATTCAAGAACAAAAGCCAGAAAGCTGTGATCGAGAGAGGAGGTGCATGGGTAAAACTAAAAACAGAGTAGAGAGGGGGTGGAAGAGGAGGATTAAATATGATTGTAGAGGGATGCATGCTGGAGGAAGGAGACTATTTTATCTGGAGGATTTTTTTGGAAGAACTCAGCAATTGAGTTGTGGGGAGCGAGAGAAGCTCTGGGAAGGTTGTACAGGGGCAAGCAAGGAGAACGTGATGGATTGTAAGGATGCAGTGGCAATTGTTACAGAGGGGTTGGGGGGAACCAATAAGGAGGTGGGAGTGAGTGAGGTGGGTGTGACCAATTCTAAGACGGGTAATATGAACGTTGTCGATACGAGAAAGGTTGTTAATGGTGGATTTGATCGGGATTGTGGGCTGGATAACATGGAGTTTGTTATCAATTTGGAAGTTCCATAAGGTTTGCCAGCGGTCACGAACAAGAGAAGCGATAAGCGGTTTGATGTCAGAGAGGGTTTTGGGAAAAGGGGAAGGGAGGAGGTTAAGGGCAAGCTTAGCGGCTGTATCAGCCCTGTCATTGCCAGGGATGCCAACATGGCTGGGTATCCAGAAGAAAAGAACACTTTTCCTGCAGAGGGTGGGAGAAAAGAGTTTCGGAGGAGGAGGTGGCAGGTGAGGTTATCCCATTTAAGATTGAGTAATGAAGTAAGAACAGCCTTTGAGTCAGAGAAAATGGCAAAGTGACTAAGAGGAGAGTACTCAATAAAGTTGAGGGCGAGGAGAATGGCCTTAGCCTCGGCTGAAAAGATGGATGAGTGGTCAGGAAGTCTGCTACTGAGGGTGATGTCTTGGATGATGGCAGCAGCAGCTGTCTTGTTGCCTTCCTTGGAGCCATCAGTATAGATGGAGGTGTAATTTGAGAGTTGGTCTTTGATTTGGTTGTGGAGATTGATGAAGAGATTAGGGTGAGTTTGAGATTTGTTATAAGTGGAGAGGTCTAGGTGGACAGAAGGAAGGGGGGTGGCCCAAGGCGGAAAAGTGGGCCAGGAATAGGTGCCGAGAGTGGCGGGGTTGATGCCAAGTTGAAAGAGGTCTGATTTAATCGTAAGCTGAAGGGGGCGATAGGGTTTTAGTCCTATCAAAGAGGGAGGAGAAATTGGGGTACCTAATGAGGTTGTAAACAGGGTTCTGGGTGTTGGTGAGGACTCTAAAAGCATAGGAGAGGCTAAGCTTTTTACATCTAAGTAGAAAGGGGGGTTCGTTGGCTTCAACATGAAGGCTAGTGATTGGGGAGGTCCTGTAGGCTCCTAGACAAAGCCTGAGGGCTTCATTTTGGATGGTGTTAATGTGGTTGAGGTATGAGTTGTGAGCGACACAGTAAACAATATTGCCATAGTCAAGCTTGGCACGAATGGTGAGCCTGAAAATTTTGAGGAGAGCATAGCGGTTCGCTCCCCAAGTAGTGTTGGAGAGCAGTCGGAGGAGGTTGAGGGAGCTATTGCATTTTAGTTTCAGGTTGGTGATGTGTGGCTTGTAGGTGAGCTTGGGGTCTAGAGTTAGACCAAGGAACTTTGTGTTTTCAACTTTAGGGATGCGATTCCCATTGAGCACAAAGTTCGGGTTGGGGTGGAGGTTGTTGAAATGACAAAAGTGCATGCAGACTGTCTTGTCTTTGGAGAATCTAAAACCGTTATTGTTGCTCCAGACTTGCAGCTGATTGAGGCTGGTTTGAAGCCTATTTTCAACAATAGGAAAGCTAGGGGAGGAGTAGAAGATGGTGAAGTCATCCACGTAGAGGGTACGTTTGATGCTGGGGCCAAGGTCATTCCCGATGTCATTAATGCTCAGGTTGAAGAGAGTGGGGGAGAGGATGCTGCCTTGGGGGACGCCCTCTTCTTGGGGGTACGGCTTGGAGAGGGTGTGGCCAATACGAACTTGGAACTGCCTGGGTGAGAGGAAGTTTTGAATAAAGATGGGGAGGTGGCCTCTGAGGCCAATGGTGTGAAGTTTCCGGGTAATGCCGTATTTCCAAGTAGTGTCGAAAGCTTTCTCGAGGTCAAAAATATGGCAATGAGGTGTTCCTTTTTGCAAAGGATTCCCGGATAGCGGTGTCGAGCGTAATTAACTGGTCTAGGTATTGCGACGCGTTTTGAAGCCGCTTTGGTGAGGAGAGAGGATTCTGTTGGTCTCGAGGAACCAGTTTAGTCTCTGATTAATGATCTTTTCCATAATTTTACAGAGACAGCAAGTAAGGGCGATGGGTCGGTAGCTGGTGGGGACGGTGCTATCCTTCCCGGTTTAAGGACGGGATGACAATAGCTGTCCTCCAGATAGGGGAAAGGAGTGTGAGGACCAAATGTGGTTGAAGATGGTGAGTAGGGTAGTGGTGGCTTTGATGGGGAGGTGTTTCAGAAACTGATAGGGGATGTTATCTGGGCCCTTGGAGGTGCAGCCAGCGTCGCTGATGGCTTGGTTTAATTCAGAAAGAGTGAGAGGGGTGTTACCCCCCAGGGAGGGGGGGGAGGAAGACCCACCCACGGGGGGAGGAAGACCCACCCACCGAGGGTAGAAGACCCACCCACCAGGAAAGGAAGACCCACCCACCGGGGAAGGAAGAACCACCCACCGGGGAAGGAAGACCCACCCACCGGGAAAGGAAGACCCACCGGGGAAGGAAGACCCACCCACCGGGAAAGGAAGACCCACCGGGGAAGGAAGACCCACCGGAAAAGGAAGACCCACCGGGGAAAGAAGACCCACCCACAGGGGAAGGAAGACCCACCCACCGGGAAAGGAAGACCCACTGGGGAAGGAAGACCCACCAGGGAAGGAGTCTGGGACCTCTAGCATGTCAAGCAGATGCTATAGACCTTTTCAAATCTGAACCGGCAATTTCCGGATAACTAATTTCATATAAATAAAAATAGATAAATAATGTCACATGGCTGAGATTCACGTGTCCATAATGGACTAATCGTATACTGGAGGAATTTTATTGACCAATAAAATACTGGAGGAATCTTAGCTGTCTGCACAATTTACACACGGCATGGGACCAAGCGTATGAAAAGTGTTTTCAAGCGCACGTATCATACGTGCGTTATACATAAAAGGAAATACGCGAGCGTATTGCTGCTGCATAAATTTTTTCCTCAAACCTGCACCTGATTGGATGGGAAACAAAGGAAAAGTTCCCCCAGCATTTGATTGGTCGAAGTGCTGAAGAAATCACATTCGGCTAAACTCAGTTTGAAAAGGTCTAGACCACTATATCACGGAGATGAAAAGAAAAAAATTCTGATGAATATTATGTACCTTAACTTCCTGTTCAAACGGTTTTACGTATGGTGAACCTCTCATTGTCTGCGCCTTGATGATGTGATCATCCAGTAGCACTTGAATGTCATCAATGCTGGACAGAATGGATATGCCCTGTAGAAGAATGAAATCAATCATTCAAAAAATGAAACACCGGCGAGGGGTCCACTGGCCCACCTGTTGTGGTCCAGCCCTGACCTGAAGCTCTGCAATTTTAGGCATTCCTGTGGTTAAAATCATGCCTAAAAGAGCAGGCAACTCGCTTCAACCAGGTTGCAAATCTGCATTGATGTGGTGATACCCCCAAAATATATTAAATTTGAGATATTTTAAAACAATGTTTGAAGGCTTAACATAATTCAAGTTCCCTACTGGTTGTTTTGTTTTTATGACAATTTGAGCTCAAATCACACCTGAAAACCAGATACTGTATGTCATTACAACACTTGCATGGCCCACATGCCATTACAACTAAAATTCAGATGACACCCCACCACAAGCCATTCCACCCTGTTCCACATGCCAACCCATCCTGTTCCACATGTCAACCCACCCTGTTCCACATGCCAACCCACCCTGTTATACATGCCAACCCACCCTGTTTCACATGCCAACCCATCCAGTTCCACATGCCAACTTACCCTGTATACATATGCCAATCCACCCTGTCTAACATGCCAACACATCCTGACCAACCTACAATTCCACCCTGTCCCACATGAAATCCCACCCTCATCCTAATTCCCTCAGCTACTTTATCATCATGTCATCTTCTATCCCACATTCTACATATTGTTTATATTTCCCAAAACCTCTAATTTAACATTCTTTATAATGCTCAATTGAACACTACCCATGTCCTCTACCCCTATGCCAAGTTACATGAATGTACACCATTCATAACTTATGAAAACTTTAACCAAAAACTTTAACCAAAACTTCACAAAAACGTTAACTGGATGTCTACGCCAGGGGTAGTAGAATAGCTACAATTCTTTAAATAGCCTAGCTAAAAATGTCAGGCAAATTTTAATATATCTGTTTATGTTCATTTTGTCACATTTAGTCACAATTTTTTTTTTAATGTCACAGATTTTTGGACAATGAAATTTTGTCACAAAATGTCACCATATCACAGATGCTCCTTTCTCTGCCTACAGTACCATCCTCCATTCAACTACCATTCCTCTTTAATTTACAATCCCCCATTCACCTACCATCTCCCATTCCCCTACCATTCTCCATTCACCTATCATTCCCCATTTACCTACCATTCCCTATTCACCTACCATTCCCCATTCACCTACCATCCCCAATTCACCTACCATTCTCCAATCATTCCCCATTTACCTACCATTCCCTATTCACCTACCATTCCCCATTCACCTACCATCCCCAATTCACCTACCATTCCCCATTCACCTACCATCCCCCATTCAACTACCATTCCCAATTCACCAACCATTCCCCATTCACTTACCATCCCCCATTCACCTACCATTCTCATTTACCTACCATCCTTCATTCACCTATCATTCCCCATTCACCTACCATTCCCCATTCACCTACCATTCCCCATTCGCCTACCATTCCCCATTCGCCTACCATTCTCCATTCACCTACCATTCCCCATTCACCTACCATCCCCCATTCACCTAACATCCTCCATTCAACTACCATTTCCCATTCACCTACCATTTCTCATTCACCTATCATTCCCCATTCACCTACCATTCCCCATTCACCTACCATCCCCCTTCAACTTACCATTCCCCAATTACCTACCACCCCCATTCACCTACCGACCTCTACCTACAACCCTTCATTCACCTACTACCCTCCATTCAATTTCTTCAGCAAATTCGTTGCAAGGGGATAAAAACAATGCATAGCTAAATTTAGAAACAGACTTGGAATTTAGGCATAACTTCTGAGACATGAGTGCAAATAGTACACACACACACACACACAAAACAAACACTTACACTGTCTCTGTACTCTGAAAACTCAAAGTAGATATCTGCCCATTCTACTTTCATCTTCTGCATTGCTTTCTCAAGAGAATATTCTTTCGCAGCTGAAGCTCCAATCTCTTCAAGACTATGATGAAAATGAGAAGAAGGTGTGATGGAAGGCTGAAAATAATCTCCAACAAAAACATATCAGGATTCCAAACAAACCCTCATACATTACTAGACAGGGTTGATTAATTAATTGATATATAGATTGATTGCTTGAATGATTAATGAGATTTGTCGGCACATCAACAGTAAAGCTTATGTTATGCCAGAGAGGTTACATTATTTCAAGCTAAAATAAAGGAACACAAGGTGCATTGAAGGAGAGGCTAAACGAAGATGTGATGAGGACTTGTGAAGGCCAGTAATAGAGGTGCAGGGTGTCCCCTGGGTAGGGTGTGCATTGAAAGAGAGGCTAAATGAAGATGTGATTAGGACTTGTGGAGGCCAGTAATAGAGGTGCAGGGTGTCCCCTGGGTAGGGTAAGCATTGAAAGAGAGGCTAAATGAAGATGTGATGAGGACTTGTGGAGGCCAGTAATAGAGGTGCAGGGTGTCCCTGGGTAGGGTGTGCATTGAAAGAGAGGCTAAATGACGATGTGATGAGGACTTGTGGAGGCCAGTAATAGAGGTGCAAGGTGTCCCCTGGGTAGGGTGTGCATTGAAAGAGAGGCTAAATGAAGATGTGATGAGGACTTGTGGAGGCCAGTAATAGAGGTGCAGGGTGTCCCCTGGGTAGGGTGTGCATTGAAAGAGAGGCTAAATGAAGATGTGATGAGGACTTGTGGAGGCCAGTAATAAAGGTGCAGGGTGTCCCCTGGGTAGGGTGCCAGTAATAGAGGTGCAGGTGCTGTCCCCTGGGTAGAGTGTGCATTGCAAGAGAGGCTAAATGAAGATGTGATGAGGACTTGTGGAGGCCAGTAATAGAGGGGCAGGGTGTTCCCTGGGTAGGGTGTCAGATGTTTGGTTGTACTTGATATGGCAAATGAAGGACAGATGTTTTGATGGAAGAGGGGGTGAGGGGGGTTCTGAGGAGGGTTTATTTAGTGAAGGACAAAAAGAGGATTATGATTGACTGAGAGCTGCACCTTCCAGCTGTTGCATAGAGGCGAATGAGAGCCATGGAGCAGGTAGGAGTGGGAAATAGGGTGTAGACCGCATTCCGTGCGACTTACATGACACAAAGAGCCTCAACATGTCAAGACTTACCCTTCCAGATGCTTTGTGAGTCCCATCTCCAACATCTGAAAGAGGGAACTCTCAGGATCTGGTTTCAGCTGGAATCCAACCACTTCACTCATCTATCAAAAGAAAACAATTAAGTGTACAAATAATCTAATCATATTAACAACTATTCCTTTTTTAGAAATCAAAGTTAGATTTCCTAGATTGTCTCAAAAAAATTATTAAAACAGCAAAATATTCCGTCAAGATTAGCTTTAGTTGGTATATCACATCCTGACTTGATTTTGAAGAACATTCAAACAAAATTCTTTGCAAAAGTAAATATGCAAATTTGTGATGTCATTTGTGATACTTCTCTATTTCATAATGTACACATCATTTTCTTTTCTCCTTCTGAAAGCAGTTGAAACTTCTTTTAATAGTTCATTTTTAGTTTTATTTATTGTGTTTTTGAATACGATTGTATACATAAAACACTATATAAATTAATTATCATTATGGTTTTTAAATTCTTATTTATTTATTTATCACTTTTTCATATATTTTTATTCAGTTGGTTGTATTAATACTAATGTAAGCCAGCAAATAAGCTTTAGTTTCTGGTCCTTTCATGGAAAGTTACAGGTCAAAAACGTAGAGGTTGATATTAACTTAAATTCAATTAAAATTTTGGTGTATGCACTTCTAAACATAGTATGCGCATTGGTACTAGATGATGCAACATTGACAGCCTCAATAGATTAGTTTGTTTGGTGATGTTTTATGACACGTTACAGTTCACACAAATTGGGCATAAAAAAGCCCTAACTTCCGTAGATCAATGATACCACAAGAAGGTGCTGTTCAAGTGCTTGCGATATGCCATGTACATAAAATGCGAGCTTTTCCCTCAGAAGGCTCAAAACGCTTACAGATATACACAAAGAGTAATAAACATGATATAAACATTTAACATAGAGTAATGAACAACATAACATTTTCATGAATGAATAAGTCAATAGATAAGGAATAAGTTAAACAAAAAGATGAGTTTTCAATTCCTTCTTATAAAGTGTCAATAAAAGGTGACACGCTAATAAATGGAGGGCTTTAATTCCACTCCCGGGAAGCAGATACAGCAAAGGATCTGTGACCCGCCTGCATTTTGGTTTTCGGACAAGTCAAGCGTAGATTGTCATTACTTGATCTTAGGTATTCATATAAAGTTCAACGAACAGATAAATACACGAAGGTGCTTGCTTATTTAGACATATAAACAAGTGTTTAAAGATCATTCGTTGGCGAATGGGTAACCAGTGAAGTGATTACCCTGGGATTGGCAGGGGGGGGGGGGAATTCCATATGTGAGGTGTATTTACCCCGCTAAGCGTAGCGGGGATATTTACGAGAGTTATACTTACCTTCCATGCTATAATATGCAATCTGGTCACACGACCTGATTCTAACGCACTTCTAACCGAACCTAAAAACGCAGTAACCAGCCAAGCCCTGACCTCCATAATACCTCTGTACCACCTCACTCAACATTCCACCGAGGCCTGAACGAGAGGGGAGGCGGGCGGGATGCATGGAAGGTAAGTATAACTCGTAAATATCCCCGCACGCTTAGCGGGTAAATTTACTTCAAGTTATACCTTACCTTCCATGCTATAATATGCAATCAGATTGCAACCGAGGATAGGAAGGAAGGGAGTTCAGATCGCCGCATTTTTTTTTTTTTTTTTTTAATGGCTGGTACGAAAACTCACACGAACCGAATCCCGTTTAAAGGATCGAAATTCCTTCACCTCGGAAGGATGAAAGACCTCAAGAGTGGGAAGAACTAAAACATAGGAAACCACGGGCAGGTACAGTCAAACCGAACAAGGCACCATTCGTTGACAGTAACGGAGGCAAACCTCGAAAGAACCTGAGCGTAAAGCCCAGAAAAACAAGCCAACCGGAAGAGCGTTTGGACACAATTACAGCAAAGTGTCCACAAAAACGCCACAAGCCACACGGATTCGCCCACGAGACAGAACCGGCGGAAACTACGATTGGGAACGGCGTGTACCAACGAAAAACGAATTGAAGAAATCCCGGACAAGGAAAAATTCGTTAGCGCATAACGCGTAAGAGCTAAAGTTAGCGGGGAACACGAACGTCGAAAAGTGAGTCAGACCAGAAACAAGAGAAAACCGCAAAAGCGGTTTCTCGAACGCCGCACGAGATCCCGTGAAAAGAGGTTATGCCCGAACCCGAGTGCATACCGCGCCGTTCTATGAACAGTTCAGACTACTTTTAACAGAAAGCCACTGGATGATCTATCGGAGGAAAATGTCACATGACACACTACGAAGAGATCTCCCAGAACTCACCAGTGGTCGCGAGTCAAAGACCGTAGACCCCACCGAAAAACCCTGGTGGATAGCTGCAAGTTATCCCAGAGCTCATGACGGAACTAAGCTTGAGAGAGGGCCCACCTCCACAACGGGAGGGGCGAACAACCCTCAGAAAAGCCATGCTACGTCGCCGGAAAGGCGGGCCGAGGCCACGCCATCAAACAGCGCCCGGGACTGAGATGCAGTCCGCGGAGCCGGGAAAGAGACAAAAATCGTCCCTGACCCGAGGCTCGCACGTGAAGCCTGCAAGGTCTTGAGCAGCCAAAGTTCGTCCCCGCGCCGAGACGAAAAAGGGTCAAGTACCCGCCAAGTTTCCGACAGAAGGGGTCACAAGAAAAGTGCCCGACCTTGATCAAGAAGCCCCGCCGGCACCGGACGGTGATATCTGACGGGTGAAAACTTCGCTCCGACACCAGGTGGGAGCACCGCACCACCACCAAAGGGTGTGACCACCGACTGAACGTGTAAAGCGGAGGGACTGAACGACACCATCCGCAGTCCAGAAAAAGCTGCCGACCCTGAGCAAAGGTTGTCGAAACTGACTGACCAAAAATCAAAGGCTAAGCGAAACAAAAGGCAGGCCGTTAATATAAAACGATACAAGAAGGGCTGCCAACCGTGGAAGGCTATGTAGCTGTGAGACGGCATGGGTCGGAAGATCGCGGAGCCGCATACAACATAGTCGACGGCACCCAAGCGAGGCCCGAAAACTGTAGCAGTTGCGGGATCGCGAGCTCCAGGCCACGCCTATCAACAGCGAAACTTGTCTAAGAAGTGGACTGGAGAAAGTGTTAACGCATTCACGATATAGTAACAACCTTGAAAACGCGGAGCCTACGGCCACGGGCGCCGAGAAAACGAATACCGTATGTCTGCACGGGCAGTTAAGTAACAGGCCGTAAAACCGCAAGGAAGCAGCTGTAAGGTGTTAAAGTATGGAAGGAACCATACGTGCCGTTGTTGGTAATAGCTACCCCAAACGTAAGGTTGTCTATCAAAAGGCCACCTATGGTCAAGAAAATATCCGTCATGGAGGTAATATTGACAAGTAGGGGTAACGTACACGTCAAGCGTATGAGTCATAAACCCCAACACTGGGGTAGAAATCACGAAAGAGGCGACGTCCTGTGTATACTACGGACCGTTAAACACCCTGCACCACGGAGCGGAAAAGCGGCGTGGCTACTGGGGACTTACGCCGCAAAAAGCACGCAACCCCGTTAAGTATAATAGATCCGTTATGGGTCTACAAGGCGCCAGCACGACAAGTAAAAACCACGAGTCCTCCGCCAACTATGTCGCTGTGCACCACGGAGCAAAAAAGCTCGTGGCTACGCCGAGGGGGACAACTGGTACTGGCACGTGTCCCAACGAAGTAGCTATCAGTACCAAAGGACCGTCTAGGTCCACGATAAGCGTGAACGCGTACTACACCTGTAACGTGAGTCGTTATCTCATTATACCTCTATTCACCACGGGCCACCGAGTAAGTGGCTACGCGTAGGGAAGAAGTACACAGCACGCGTTCCGTTGAGAATAGGTAAAATATATATAAACTGAGGCCGTAAGAAATACGGAGGAGTTCACGTGCCACGCAAGCCATACGAGTCGTAAACTGAGTTTGTTCCATCACGGAGCTCTAAACCGGTAGCTGCGTGGGAAGAGGGGACTACCGTCGTACTCAGTACGTCCCGGTAAGAGAAACGGCCGCGGAACGCAGTAGTTCATGGCTACTGGTCCTCTACCACACAGCCGCTGCTGGCATAGGCCGTTAACTCCGTTTGTATAAAATCACTCACGGAGCCGCCGAAGCCGGCGGCTACGCGTGGGGACTGCCGTTGAACGCTAAAAACGCCCCAGCAAGAAAAACGACCGCGAACACTGCAACACGCGCTAACGGTCGCAATATCCCGAAGTCCGATACCGGGTTTATCGACGCGTTATGCGTAAAACCGCGTTAATATCCGTAGAATGTGAGCGAAGGTCTCGTTCGACGCAAGAATCACATTCAGAGTAGTTTGAACGGTCGTGGAACTACGTAACACGGAGGAATAGCCCTCGTGATGGTATGCCTCCCGTAAAGAAGGAAATCTTATCATCCGGCGCTAGGCCTCGAAACCCGAGCAAGCGCTAACACGCGACGCATCCTGGGAGCGTGACGTACCGACAAACGGGGACTCGCCCTCGTGTCCATGAACTGGTGAAAAACTATGCGGAACCGTGGCGTTCAACGCGAAAATCTCACCAAGTCAGCTCACACGGACGTGGGGATCTCGAAACTAACGGGTGTGACGTCGTTTATGCGTTACCTTGCTGTAGAACTAAGCAGCACTACAGACCCAAACGTCATCCCATGCCCGGACGGAGCCGCCTGTTGTGTTACGGACCCGCACGGGCCGTAAAACAAGCCGTGGGGGCCGTATGGAACCGATTATCGGAGCCGCACGGACCCTAATGGACCGATGCAAGGAATCCAATGGCTCTACAACTAGCCGTAAAAAGGGGACTAACTCACGTAAGACCCGTCAGAGGGCGCCGCTCTTGTTGGCCGACCGGTCCCATCGCGGAACCGAGGACCACAGCGGTGTACACGGGTTTGAACAAGTCGATAACACCAAAGCGCAACCTAAGAAGCGTTTACATGCGACGATCGCAGGACAGTCAAGGCGCGTAACGCACCGACACTAGGACCTGCCCGCCGTGTCGATGATATAGGCGCAAAACATCGCGGAACTGTGGCGTTCAACGCGGAAAATCCTACAGAGGCAGTTCACACGGCCGTGGGACAGCGTAGCTATGACCAAGCAGCTTCCTAGCAGCGAACTCAACCGGGTTCATCGTACAGTTACGTTATCCCGTTGCAAAAACTCAAGTCGTACAGGCCCGCACGGTCTAGAGAAGCGTTTGCACGCTATGCAAAGCGGGACCTCTGAGGTGCGTAGAACGTACCGACGCGACAGAGGCCTGTCCTCCGTGCCTACGATACTGGTGAAAGTAATTGCGGAAATGTAACGTTCAACGCGGATAATCGTATAAGCGGTGTTCACATGATCGTGGAACTGCGTAGCTAATGGCCACGGAACCATGAATAGAATAGCTCTCACGGCGCTATACTACTTGTGAAGATTATCACTTGTCACCTGGCCACATAGCTCGTAGCTAGCGGTGCATATCGGGTAAATCGTGACGTATACGATATCCCGTTACAAAACTACGGAGCCGTGACGCATCCGAACACCGGAGCCGCACGCGCTCGGTCGCACCTTGAAAAATACGGTCGCGGTGGAGTCTGTGCTCCGACCACGCCGCTGGAACCCAATCGCTGCAAAGAGTACCACGAATGGACTCGCAGCATAATCTGCACGCGTAACGCGTGAGATGGATGTGACCGAGCGTAAAGCAAAGAAGCGTTATCACGCTATGCCGGGTCATCAAGGGTGTGTAGAGCATCGGCGCCGAGGACCTGTCCTCCATGTCCATGATACTGGTGAAAATAATTACGGAACGGTAATGTTCAACGAGACAATCTTAATTGCGTTCGCACGAAGTCGTGGAACTGCGTAGCTAATGGCTACGGGACCAAGAAGAAAATAGCTGTCGTGATGCTATACTTCTTGTAAAGAAAGTCATCTGTCACCTGACCACGAGCGTAGTAGCTAGTGGGCGTATAATCGGGTGAACCGTACAGTGTGCGTTATCCCATTAAAGATAAGTTCCGCTCACTGGAGCCGCCCAATGGAAGCGAAAGGACCCGTAAACGCGGACCGTGGAATCGTATGGAACCGTGCACGGACCCGTAAACACGGGCGCGGAACCGTCCAATGGAACCGTGCGGACCCGTAAAAACACGGACCGTGGAACCGTAAACATGGGCGTGGAACCGTATAACTGTCGTGAGCCGTTGGCTACGGGACCAAGAAGAAAATAGCTGTCTCAATGCTATACTTCCGGATGAACCGCACGTGTACGTCTTTCAAGAGGCGCTCCGCTAGGGAGTGGCGGCGCCCCGCCTCCCTGGCTTTGGACCTGGGTGGCGGTGGGAGACGAAGAGGGCCTATCAGACCGCCGCTTCTCCACTTTCTCCGCCGCTCTTTGAAAGTACCGGTCGCGGTGGAGTCTGTGCTCGACCACGCCGCTAGATCCCAAACGCTGCAAAGAGTACAGGGATTTGACTCGCAGCATAATCTGCACGCAGCGTAACACGTGAGATGGATGTCACGGAGCGTAATTTAAAGAAGCGTTTGCACGCCACGCATCACGAGACATCCTGGGTGTGTAAAAACATCGACACTCGGGACCTGTCCTTCATGTCCATGATACTGGTGAAAATAAATACGGAACTTGTAACGTTCAACGCGAGACAGTCTTAATTGCGTTCACACGAGCCGTGGAACTGCGTAGCTAATGGCTACAGGACCAAGAAGAAAAATAACTGTCAATGCTATACTTCTTGTCAAGAATGTCACCTGACCACGTAGCTAGTGGGCGTATAATCGATTAAACCGCACGATGCACGTGAACCCGTTAAATACGGACCGTGTAAACACGGGCCACGGAACCGTCAATGGAACCGCCGTCGCCCGTAACGGGCGCGGAACCGTATGGAACCGCCCAATGGAACCGTCCGCCCGTAACAACAGGCGCGGAACCGTCCGCCCGTAACAACAGGCGCGGAACCGTATGGATCACGGAACCGCCCAATGGAACTGGCCCGCCCGTAATAACGGGCCGCTGGAACCGTATGACCACGGAACCGTCCGCCCGTAATAACGGGCCGCGGAATCGTATGGATCCCGGAACCGTATGGATCCGCCCCCGAACCGCACAATGCCCGCACATAGGGCTGCGGAACGTCAGGGATGGTCCAACGGAACGTATGGAACCCGTCCGCCCGAATAACGGGCAGCGGAACCGTATGGAACCGTCAATGGAACCGTCCGCCCCGTAACAGCGGGCAGCGGAACGTATGGAACCGCCCAATGGAACCGCCCGCCCGTAACAACGGGCCGCGGAACCGTATGGAACCGTCCAATGGAACTGCCGCCCGTAACAACGGGCCGCGGAACGTATGGAACCGTCCAATGGAACCGTTAGCCCGTAACAACGGGCCGCGGAACCGTATGGACTCACGGAACCGTCCAATGGAACCGTTCGCCCGTAACAACGGGCCGCTGGAACCGTATGGACTCGGAACCGTATGGAACCGTCCCCGGACTCACAACAACCAGCGTTCAACGCGTTACAAGGGTTGTGGAATCGACAGGGACTGTCCAATGGAACCGTTTGGAACCGTGTTTACAACTTAGGCGACGTTCGTTAACGCCCCTAAGAGGTTATATCTCTCTCTCTCTCTCTTACCGTTACCGCTCTAGGCGCAACGCCTCTAAGAGCGTAACCTTCTCAGTGAATCTCTTTTATATCTGAAAAGAGAAGAACATATATCCATGCGTACATACACAAATACGGCAAAGTAAGTATGATCTTACGGACACGCTAAAGAGAGACGAGGCCTAGCAGTCTCTAAACAGAACATCAAAACTCTCTTAAACAGAAAAAATTTGTACTGAAAAATAAATTTCTTAAGAGAAGAACGTAAGTCCAAGCGTACAAACCTAAACACGGCAAAGTAACTATGATCTTACGGACACGCTAAAAGAGAGACGAGGCATAGCATTCTAAACAGAACAACAACACTTGCTTTAACAGAAAAAATTTAAAACCAAAAATTTTCTATCTGAAAACTTTAGAAACCCGAGAAAACGATCCAACGTAATGACTTTACTAGCGCCGGGGTAGCGTGGGAAACACCAACCACTGTGTACTTGAGGTCTGTAAAGATAAAAAGGAAAGATTATTTTCCCTGTAATTAGGTCGTCGGAGAGACCCACCCACGGTCTCTCCGACACCCCAATTTCAATCCTGAAAATTAAATATTTTATCTCAAAACTGTGTGAGAAAAATAAAAATATTCATATGCTGTTAACGTGAAAACGAAAATAAGCTCGCTAGTAACAACTGTAGCTCCCTAGAGTTGTTACAGGGCGACCCCACACTTACCCAGCGGTGACTATGACCCAATGCGCATGCGCCAAAATCGAAAAAGGAAATTGGCTTAATGCATACGAGAAGGTGTACTGAAATATCCTAACGTGCTAAACACTATACATAGTATAACGCTAGGGTCACCTCGAGGCGGGTGGGGCTAAGGGGAGAAAAAGACTAACTCCCGGGCGAGAGGTCCCTAGACAGGCACAATCTGTGCTCTAGGACCTAAAACACCCACCACCAGAGTAGGACGCTCTCGAACTAGCCACTCGCTATGTACGAATGGAGACAAAACCCGCTATCCTAGTGTAGGCTACACGGGTAAAGTCGTGTAGGTCGGCCAAGAAATCTCGGATCCATGGCTATCTCACCCTTCTCTCGGAAGACTTGAAAAGGCGAGCCAGATGAGAACGGGCAGCGTAAAAACCCTTCAGGTAGAAGCTGCGAAGAGAAAAGAGTTAGAAAGGTTAATTAAAAATAAAATAAAAGTGACCAGTTTTCAGCGATGTTAGTGCAAACAACGCGCTGAAAAAGAGTGAGGTGGTACAGAGGTATTATGGAGGTCAGGGCTTGGCTGGTTACTGCGTTTTTTAGGTTCGGTTAGAAGTGCGTTAGAATCAGGTCGTGTGACCAGATTGCATATTATAGCATGGAAGGTAAGGTATAACTTGAAGTAAATATATGTGCCGCCCAAGCAGGTGCCTTTTTTTTTGCATCATTTTCATAGTGCAGGTGTTTTTTTTTTCTTCAGCATTTTCGTAGTGTGTAGGTCCAAAAAATGCTGTTTTTCTTGGTCAATTTTGTACTGTCGGTCCACTTTAAAATTATTTTTGATGAATAATCAATACGGCAGGTATCAAAATTGACTTCTTTCATACTGCAGGTACAAAAATATCTGTCATAATGTGGAGAGGTTTTTGGTTGATGGACTGCACACCCCTACTAGTTTTAGTAGTGCCCCCCCTCCTCCTCAGGTTGATTGCATGAAAGGTTACATACTCTACCATCACAAACAAACAAAACAATGTTTGTTGGTTTGATGAGGGCTTAATGGCACCATGACAAAAGTCAAATTGCGCCTGAGAGGTTAGATCATTCTAGAGGTAGGAAGAAAAGTAAAGGGGTTGGGGGAGCCAATAAGGAGGTGAGAGTGAGTGAGGTGGGTGTGACCTATTTTAGAACGGGTAATATGAACGTTGTCGACAAGAGAGAGATTGTTGATGGTGGGTTCGATCGGAATGGTGGACTGGATGACGTGGAGTTTGTTATCAATTTGGGAGTCCCTTGAGGTTTGCCAGCGGTCACAAACAAGGGAAGCGATAAGTGGTTTGATGTCAGAAAGGGTTTAGGGAAATGGGGTAGGGGGAGGTTGAGGGCAAGTTTAGCGGCAGCATCAGCCCTGTCATTGCCAGGGATGCCAACATGGCTGGGTATCCAGAAAAAAAGAATACTTTTCCAGCAGAACAAAACAACAAAATTCTCACCCTCTCCCAATGCCTGTCTCGAATACCTGGATTGCAAATGACAGCTAGCAGCGGCAAATTCTGTTTAAATTTTTCAATTCTGTTTTTGAGATTGTTAGAAATACGCTGAGGGCCAGGCTGATCTCCAAATGACCGCCCCAGCTTGTACACAATTCTAAACATGCTATCCACGTCATTCTGTATGTCTTCTGCGTTAAGATCCTGGAATGGTCCTATGAAGGTGAAAAAAGTATTTGGTTGTTTAACATTTGTTATGATATCCTTTTCCAACCCATTTCTAAATTTAGACTTCTTTAGTACTTCAACCAATCAACTGTTGGGAGACTTTTTCCTTTGTAACACCCAATCATTAAGAAGCAATTTCTGGGGGAAAAGTTGTTAGCAACACTGCATGCACATTATATTACTTCATGTATAACATACATATGATGAGCCTTTGAAAGCATCTTGTTCATACGCTTGGCCCCATATCCTGCGAGAATTGTGCAGAGGGCCAAGAATCCCCAGTATTTGATTGGTCGATAAGATTACCCCAGTATACGATTGGTCCATTATGGACACATGAATTTCGGCCTTTATTTTAATCAATTTTCCGGAAATCGTTGATTCAGATTTAAAAAGGATTTTAGGTGATGGTAGATGTTTTCATATGTAATGCAAATTTGTTGTTATGTCTGCTATGATTTCTCCTCTGGGCTCAACTGCCCGACAACTATTTACATACATGGCATCTAAACCCCCTGAACATTGATTTCAGTGATTGGTTACTAACATGTTTTAAAGGATAGTCATGTTCAAGCTACTTTTATTAAAGGCAAGGAATACATTTTGCAAATTATATTCAGTGTAGTGAAAACTTGAATTTTGTACTTTAGTTTCAGGTGTTGATGACTTTATCAACTCTTTTTCCAGTTAAACTTTGGCTGAGATGTTTGTACAGTTGTTAACGAAATATTCTCGTGAATTCTAATTTATATAATAGAGGACTATTCAGGGGTGGAATTTCCCACTGTTCCGAGAAGTGCTTTTTATGCAGGAACAGTGAATTTTCAAACATCACTGTTCCAGTGGAACATTGTTCTTTTCACAAGCATGTGGCATCAATGATCAATAACTTGATTTCTGATGCAAAACAGTGTGCATGTTTTGAAACAAGATTATCATAGAAAGAATTTCTTCCAGAAAAAAAAAAAAAAACATTTCCCACCTTGCCTTCAATTGCCAGCATAATTAATCGTGAATACACATACAGTATGCATGCAAGGCTGCTTACACATGAATGACTGTATGGAACTGGATGATCCAGTTACTGTCGTGTACTGTACAAGAATAGGCCTACTAAAAACTGACATACATATTTGCACATATTGACCAATAAAGAAGTTGTAAGTTAAGTCCATTTTAAAGAAAGGAATTTGTCCTGTTATCAGCAAAAAGTTTGAAAAATATAATCTAATCTGGAACAGTATTAGTTGAGAAAGTACTGTTCTGTACAACAGTGGAAAAAAATTAAATTTTGACCCCTGCTATTAAAGGAACACATTGGTATAAAACCCATGTTCATGTCTTTTTTTGTTTAGGAATTATAACATTAAAAAAATTTGACAAGTGCGTTGAGAAGCGACCTTGCGGTTGACAGTGTGATGTCATAACTGCAGATCCAAGATAATTCTTATCATTCTTTATGTATTTCTCAAAAGATTTTTCACTTGGAATGTAAGGTACGTAAGCAGATGGACAAATCATATTCTTGCAAAGTGCATACTAGACCCCACCTCAATAGTTAAATACAAAATGTTTCCAATAGAAACGGGTAGAAGTGGGCAATTGTTTTTCAAAGAAATACATAAACACTCATTTTGTATCTTTAATTATGACATCACACTTTACACTGCAAGGGTACTTTTCAACGTATAAGATGGACATGCTTGATCACTGAACTAATCCTTTAAAATTGATCAAGTTTACAGCATTTTGAATTTTGCTTACATTAACTTATTGTTTTTTAATCCTTCACCAATGTTATTTGAATGGGAGAGGTTGCATATGACGAAGAGGGGTTGAAGCTCTACCATACCCTCAACCAAAATTTAGTGGGAGAAGACAATTCAATGATTTTTAGTGACTGGAAAGATTATTGTTATTAATTAAAGACTATCTGAAGCTCTTTCCGTTGAGTATAAAATCTTAATCTGTCCTTTAGTTCAATGCAGCCCTATACATGTCCTATCTATTTAATTTCTTCACCATTTAGCCATGTCTCCGATTTAGTGTGAAATTGCAGGGCAGTATTCCACAGTTGATCATATGGCTGCTTGGCCTGATACATGACGGTAACGATAGGAAACTGGGTCGCCTCCCATTCAAGGAGCTCCTCTTCTTTGTTTAGCTCATCCAGTTCGTCTCGAGCTGCATCCAGTTGATTTTGCAGCTCGGTCAGTTTGTCTACATTTGTCTTCATCTCTTCTAGACCCAACATCTATAATTCAAGGGATTATTATCATACATTAGTATTTTGATATACAGTATGTTGAATTCGTGAATATGTTCAGTTGCACTTTAAAGACAAACATACTCAACTTAATATGTAATCTATTTAACGACAATACAGAGAACACACCTGTGAAAATACAACATTAATTTACTGAACATGTTTGCATTTTGAGGCCTGATTATAATAAATTATGCAAATTGTTTTACAATTTGTGACATCACAAAAAAAAACTATAAATTACCATGTTAAATTTTTCATTCTTTCAACAACATTATCAGGAAGGATAGGGGTTTTAAATTTCACCACAACCTGAAACAAAATTTAGAAGTAGAAAACATTCTGATGATTTTCAATGACAGAAATTTAAAGAATTATATTACAGATTTTGAGTCGTCTTCTCCTTTATACATAACAACTTTTGCATACATTGAAAATTGTTCAAACTTGGGTTACCATAACATAGAAACTGATTCTGAAGAAATTTAGAGTCACCTCTATCCAGAATTTAATGCTCTTTCTGGTGAATATAAACTCTCTACCAGTCCATACACCTTTAGGATAGACAACATATTAACCTGGATCACTTTCTGAGGAACTAAACACTGAGAAGATTGTGTATGTGCTGCAACAATGGAAGGCTGACAAAATGTGTTTAATCCAATCTGAGCAAATATGTGATAAGTAAAGAAGCTTAGAGATATCTGTTTTACTTCTATATGCAGTGAATTACCCATTATACCGTCTTCAAATTCTACTTAATTTCCCTCCACAGAGAAAATGTGCAAAACAAAACATAGACAGAGCAACTGTGCGAAACTGCAATAAAAAAACAAACAAAAAAAACAGAGCTTTCCTGTTCTCATCTTATATTACATTTAGTAACCAAAGTTATCATTGGAATGCCAGAAGAATCACATCATTTAGTGATTTTCTTCACTCATTGGTCATGGTGTTAAATGAATGTGTTGTTAACTTCAAATTAGTTGATATAAAACAAATGGTGGTAATAAAGAAGTTTTGCATGTCTGACACATTGATCTACAATGTCAAATGATGTCATTCTATTCGTAATAAAACAACCACAAAGGATCACAATTTATAACTGTGTTAAATGATACAACTATCACATAAAATTACAAGATGTGGAAAATGTTTGATGATGTGGGAAATGTTTGATGATGTGGAAAATGTTTGATGATGTGGAAAATGTTTGATGATGTGGGAAATGTTTGATGACATGGAAAATGTTTGATGTGGAAAATGTTGGATGATGTGGAAAATGTTTGATGATGTGGAAAATATTTGATGACATGGAAAATGTTTGATGATGTGGAAAATGTTTGATGTGGAAAATATTTGGTGATGTGGAAAATGTTTGATGATGTGGAAAATGTTTGATGATGTGGAAAATGTTTGATGATGTGGAAAATGTTTGATGATGTGGAAAATGTTTGATGTGGAAAATGTTTGATGATGTGGAAAATGTTTGATGATGTGGAAAATGTTTGATGATATGGAAAATGTTTGATGATGGAAAATGTTGGAAAAATGATTGGAAATGCATAATGTTGTTGATGCATGAAAAAATGTTTGCATAATGATGTGGAAATGCATGATGGTGTGAAAATATATGTGGAAAGTGTATGACAATGTGGAAATACATGATGTGAAAATGCATGATGCATGTGGAAAATGATGTGGAAATGCATAATGATGACAATGGAAATGCATGACAATGTGAAAATACATGATGTGGAAATGCTTGAGATGGAATGCATGAGGTAGAAATTGCATGATGATGCAAAAAATGAAGAATGATGCAGAAATTGCATTTTCTTATTACTTTTTCTAAAACTCATCATGATGCAAATAATGAAATAAACTTCATCCACAAACATGTTCACATCACCACCACCATGCATGTTTATGCTGATCAATGTGCATTTTCACAACAAATGTGAACAACCCTTCTACTTAAAAGCATGTGCAGTAAAATGAGCTAGAATGATTATTCTTCCCACAGCCAAACCAGTGCGTGATTTGAAGGTTAGTTAGTGTGCCGATCACACTCACAAACGCATAAGATAAAGGAGATTGTCTTGTGTATCATAAATACCTTTCCTCTGGGCTAAAAGCATGCAATATGAAGAAAAAACGGTTGTTAGAAGTATTTCTAATATAAAAATATTACATGGTAACAAAAATGAATTCATTTGAGAAAGAGAGGGAGCTTTAAAAGGTACATATGTATTGAGAGGACATGAAAGTAGGCTCATTCCTTTACAGGATGGGCGGGCATACATTATAACCCATTTTCTTTTGTTTTTTTACTGTCTCCCCAATCACAATTTTGCATTTATCCAAAATTCTTGGAACTCAAGTCAGTAAGAACTGTGAAACCTAAAAGAGAAGCTTTTTTGAATAAAATTAAAAAGTTAGTGATACCAAAGTTTCAGATACCCATGGATCTTTTCCCTCTGTTTGTCAGAAAAGTAAAAAAAAACTAATATTTTGCAAAATTTCTTAGTTTTTCATGTAAAAGTAAATCCCTTTTTGTTTCATAACACTACTGGTAAACCTGCAGATAATATGAAATGGTGAATTCACTGTTTCACATTTCAGCATTTTCAACAACTTCAGACCTGTAGTCTAGCTTTTCCACAGGGTACTTCACTGTTCTTCATTTCTCCCAACCTGCCCTTTTTCACTACACGCTTTACATTTTGTTTATGAAAACCTACTTTTGAGAACTATTCTGCCTTCTTTTATGCTGACTACATTTCCCCAATGCAAAACGATGCAGGGACACTACTTGTTGTGTTGATTACTACCTTCTTTACATTTCAAGTGTCCTCAAACTGGTCCTTAAAGTACCTTTGGTGCCTTATAAATTCCTCTTTTGGTCAGTGACACCCTGCCCCTTTCTGGATCAAGCTAGGTGTTTGAAATTAGCTTCTCACCTCTTTCTTCCTAAAGGAATCAACCTCTTTGTTGTACTCTTGTAGTTTCTCATCAAACAGCTGGATTTTCTTCTTTACGTCCTCCTCTGCCTGTTCACGCTTGGTCAGGAGGCGGCTGCGACAGAGCTCAAAGACACTTTGGATCCGATCAGGCCAGTGAAACACCGTACTGTTGAGTTTGATATCCTCATCTAGAACAAGATAGGAACAGAGATGAACTGGACCCATATGTGAGGGTGTCTTTTCCAAATATTTATTGACCCATTTTGTCTGTTTAAGTGATAAAATGTCATCGTTTATGAATCATACATAACTACTGGGTATCAGCTTTGCGTTAACTGTCACCCCTATATGTGGCTGCCATCCCTATATGTGGCTGCCATCCCTATATGTGGCTGCCATCCCTATATGTGGCGGCCACCCCAATATGTGGCTGCCATCCCTATATGTGGCCGCCACCCCTATATGTGGCCGCCACCCTAATATGTGGCTGCCGCCCCTATATGTGGCCTCCGCCCCTATATGTGGCCGCTGCCCCTATAGGTGGCCGCCGCCCCTATAGGTGGCCGCCGCCCCTATAGGTGGCCGCCGTAAACAGTATTGAAGTCGCTCTGTAGGAGAGAGCTTATTTTATGCAAGTCGGTATACAATGTAGGTTGAATAATATAGAGGAATGTATTTTGAGGGCAGAACTGAATGGAATGGACAAACTAATAAAAAGAGTAATTCGAGTTATATGTGGCGACAGCCACATATATGGGTGGCAGCCACATATAGGGGTGGCAGCCACATATAGGGGCGGCAGCCACATATAGGGGTAGCAGCCACATATTGGGGTGGTGGCCACATATAGGGGTGGCAGCCACATATAGGGGTGGCAGCCACATATATGGGGTGGCAGCCACATATTAGGGTGGCCGCCACACATAGGGGTGGCAGCCACATATTGGGGTGGCAGCCACATATAGTTGTGGTGGCCACATATAGGGGTGGCAGCCACATATACGGGTGGCAGCCACATATAGGGGTGGCAGCCACATATAGGGGTGGCAGCCACATATTGGGGTGGCCGCCACATATAGGGGTGGCGGCCACATATAGGGGTGGCGGCCACATATAGGGGTGGCGGCCACATATAGGGGTGGCGGCCACATATAGGGGTGGCGGCCACATATAGGGGTGGCGGCCACATATTGGGGTGGCGGCCACATATTGGGGTGGCGGCCACATATTGGGGTGGCGGCCACATATAGGAGTGGCGGCCACATATAGGGTGGCGGCCACATATAAGTGGCGGCCACATATAGGGGTGGCGGCCACATATAAGGTGGCCGCCACATATTAGGGTGGGGCCAGGGCGGGGCCACATATAGGCGCCACCACATATATGTGGCGGCGGCCACCCCAATATGTGGCGCCACCCTAATATGTGGCTGCCACCCCAATATGTGGCTGCCACCCTAATATGTGGCTGCCACCCCAATATGTGGCTGCCACCCCTATATGTGGCTGCCACCCCTATATGTGGCGCTGCCATTCTATATGTGGCTGCCACCCCAATATGTGGCTGCCACCCCTATATGTGGCTGCCGCCCCTATATGTGGCTGCCACCTATATGTGGCTGCCACCTATATGTGGTTGCCACCTATGTGTGGCTGTCACCTATATGTGGCTGCCACCATGATCATGATAGCACGATACTGTCACTGAAACTCAGAAGTATTGATACCATCTTCATTAAAAAACACCACTGATATCATATGTTTTATCTTCATAATTCTAATCAAAGGAAATTTTTGGCTAAGTTCCATTGTGGCTATATTTATATCATTGTGAACACCGGGCGCATAAAAAACATTGAGTACATTCAAAGAGTCTGTTCATTTTGTAATAATGGGGATGCTGATGACGAATTACATTTTGTATTAGTTTGTCCATTCCATTCAGTTCTGCGCTCAAAATACATTCCTCTATATTATTCAACCTACATTGTATACCAACTTGCATAAAATAAGCTCTCTCCTACAGAGCGACTTCAAAACTGTTTATTTCTTTCAAATTTTTGTAATGCATGCATTGAAGTCCCATGAACCAGCTTGATGTGCACTTATGTGTATCCTCTTTCCCTTATGTCATTCATTATATATCTCAAACGTCTTGTTTTGAAAGGTATAGTTGTTTCAACAGCTCAAGCAAAGTATTTATGTTGTAATATGAAATGTGCTATTTATACCATGGATTACATAATATATGTAATCATATGCTTCCTAATATAATTATTATTGTTTTAATAAGTTAAGTAACTTTCTTCCTTTTTACAACATGTGCACCTCATGTTATTGTCAAATAATTTTGTATGTATGATATTGTAAATGTGACAAGGGCCGATGGCATAGAGCACCTAATAAACGAAACAAAATGAAATTGATATCATAAATGAACGATTTTGCAGAGAATTCAAGGTCTATGGATGGACAGGTAGCAATTTCTGTATTTGATCAGTTTTTGAAATTAGAAAACAAAACAATTTTTTTTTTAGGTTTGGAGGCTGATCAAAGTTTGATCATTTTTTGATTCATGCAAAATTTGTGATGTATGACAGGGCAGACAGCTTAAAATCTTCAGGTAAATCTGTTTAATTTTTTTCCTGAATGAAAATGAAGGGAAAATATATTTCTGCCAGAATTTTAATGGGGCATGGCAAAGGCTCAAAACCTTTGGTCACCTTTTGCTGCACCACTTCAAAGAATTTGAGACTAATTGAAAGAAAAAAATTACTAAAGAAAATACGGAGGTTGACCTGTAAAGTGGTCAATGCTCAACCAATTTGGATAAAATCTTTTGCTGCTACGATTGTTTTTAATGATTTTTACTGTTGCCTCTGCATGTAAAATTACCTTTAACATATTTTTCAAATTCTGTAGAATTCATTTGTTTCTTAAATGCAAAGAAAATCAGGATCTATTAAATAGTAATTGTCATTTTCAAATAAAAATCTGAGTAGAAGTGGAACACGCAACAACAGTAGTTAATGTCTCCAAATTAGGAAATAAACTACACCCACCATAGCAGCATGGTAACTAGGTGGGGCAAACAAACCTCAAATCTGCAATCATGCATTACCAATGCATTGACATTTAAATGTTTGCGAGGCCTACCGCAAGCTTTAGATTTATTTTTGGCACTTCTCCGAAACTTAAGTTTTTAGAAAATAGGATAAAAGGAATTCCGTTTGCTAACTGTTCTGGGTTACAGTAACTAGATTTACTTTAAAAGTATTTCAACTCGGAATTGAATGCACGTTTCTGTTGTATCTGTCCATAGACCATGAAGTATTTCAAGTCAGAATCGAATGCTTGTTTCTGTTGTATCTGTCCATAGACCATGAAGTATTTCAACTGGGAATTGAATGCTTGTTTCTGTTGTATCTGTCCATAGACCATGAAGTATTTCAAGTCAGAATTGAATGCTTGTTTCTGTTGTATCTGCTCATACACCATGAAGTATTTCAACTCGGAATTGAATGTTTCGTTTCTAGTTGTATCTGTCCATGGACCATCCATAGAAAGTATTTCAACTGGGAATTGAATGCAGTTTTTTTTTGTATCTGTCCATAGACCATGAAGTATTTCAACTCAGAATTGAATGCTTGTTTCAGTTGTATCTTTCATAGACCATGAAGTATTTCAACTGGGAATTGAATGCTCGTTTCTGTTGTATCTGTAGACCATATTGACCTGTTAGAAGTATTTCAACTGGGAATTGAATGCTTGTTTCTGTTGTATCTGTCCATAGACCTGTTGTATCTGAAGTATTTCAACTGGGAATTGAATGCTTGTTTCTGTTGTATCTGTCCATAGACCTTGAAGTATTTCAACTGGGAATTGAATGCTCGTTTCTGTTGTATCTGTCCATAGACCATGAAGTATTTCAACTGGGAATTGAATGCTCGTTTCTGTTGTATCTGTCCATAGACCATGAAGTATTTCAAGTCAGAATTGAATGCTTGTTTCAGTTGTATCTGTTCATAGACCATGAAGTATTTCAACTGGGAATTGAATGCTCGTTTCTGTTGTATCTGCCCATAGACCATGAAGTATTTCAAGTCAGAATTAAATGCTTGTTTCTGTTGTATCTGTTCATAGACCATGAAGTATTTCAAGTCAGAATTGAATGCTTGTTTCTGTTGTATCTGTCCATAGACCATGAAGTATTTCAAGTCAGAATTGAATGCTTGTTTCAGTTGTATCTGTCCATAGACCATGAAGTATTTCAACTGGGAATTGAATGCTCGTTTCTGTTGTATCTGTCCATAGACCATGAAGTATTTCAAGTCAGAATTGAATGCTTGTTTCTGTTGTATCTGTTCATAGACCATGAAGTATTTCAACTGGGAATTGAATGCTCGTTTCTGTTGTATCTGTCCATAGACCATGAAGTATTTCAAGTCAGAATTGAATGCTTGTTTCAGTTGTATCTGTCCATAGACCATGAAGTATTTCAACTGGGAATTGAATGCTCGTTTCTGTTGTATCTGTCCATAGACCATGAAGTATTTCAAGTCAGAATTGAATGCTTGTTTCTGTTGTATCTGTCCATAGACCATGAAGTATTTCAACTGGGAATTGAATGCTCGTTTCTGTTGTATCTGTCCATAGACCATGAAGTATTTCAAGTCAGAATTAAATGCTTGTTTCTGTTGTATCTGCTCATAGACCATGAAGTATTTCAAGTCAGAATTGAATGCTCGTTTCAGTTTTATCTGTCCATAGACCATAAAGTATTTCAACTGGGAATTGAATGCTCGTTTCTGTTGTATCTGTCCATAGAATGAAGTATTTCAAGTCAGAATTAAATGCTTGTTTCTGTTGTATCTGTCCATAGACCATGGAGTATTTCAACTGGGAATTGAATGCTGCGTTTCTGTCCATAGACCATGAAGTATTTCAACTGGGAATTGAATGCTTGTTTCAGTTGTATCTGTCCATAGACCATGAAGTATTTCAACTGGGAATTGAATGCTCGTTTCTGTTGTATCTGTCCATAGACCATGAAGTATTTCAACTGGGAATTGAATGCTGTTTGTTTTCTGAAGTATTTCAAGTCAGAATTAAATCTTGTCTCATAGACCATGAAGTATTTCAACTGGGAATTGAATGCTCGTTTCAGTTTTATCTGTCCATAGACCATGAGGTATTTCAACTCGGAATTGAATGCACTTTTCTGTTGTATCTGTCCATAGACCATGAAGTATTTCAACTCGGAATTGATTGCTTATTTCTGTTGTATCTGTCCATAGACCATGAAGTATTTCAACTGGGAATTGAATGCTCGTTTCTGTTGTATTTGTCCATAGACCATGAAGTATTTCAACTGGGAATTGAATGCTCGTTTCTGTTGTATCTGTCCATAGACCATGAAGTATTTCATCTGGGAATTGAATACTTGTTTCTGTTGTATCTGTCCATAAACCATGAAGTATTTCAACTGGGAATTGAATGCTCGTTTCTATTGTATCTGTCCATAGACCTTGGAGTATTTCAACTGGGAATTGAATGCTTGTTTCTGTTGTATCTGTCCATAGACCATGAAGTATTTCAACTGGGAATTGAATGCTTGTTTCTGTTGTAGCTGTCCATTGACCTTGAAGTATTTCAATTGGGAATTGAATGCTTGTTTCTGTTGTATCTGTCCATAGACCTTGGAGTATTTCAACTGGGAATTGAATGCTCGTTTCTGTTGTATCTGTCCATAGACCTTGAAGTATTGGCATTATAATCACCAGCACTTTAAACCCTGGTAGTGTGGTGTAATTTATCCCATTTTTACAACAGGTAAATTTGTAAATAAATTTCCAAGAATATACTACTTGTTTAATTGAAATAAGTTTGTTTTTCTTTTAAGCATTTTGAACAATCTTACATCAAAATTTGAGGCATTGTGTTTATATATGATTTAATGCAATATTTAAAGGACCTATTAAAACTGGAGCCATTTTGAGGGCCAGTCCTTTGCCCAGAGAATTAAATGTTTATATAAACACCCTGCTGCAACATTGATTAAAAAAAATAATCTTTATCCATAGGTTTGTTTGATGATAGTTTAACAGCACCACGACAACAAGGGTCAAATTGTGCCTGAGAGGTTAGATCATTCCAGAGTTAGAAAGGAAAGAAAACAGGGGGAGATTAAGAGAAACACCCATAGATCTCCAAAACATTAATAAGATTTCCAACTGGTACAAAAATATTTATTGCACACTTTGTACATGGATATCCTAATCATCCAACCCATCCTTCCCCAATGTTGTTCCACAATACATAAGATCCAGGGGTGTTGGATGCTGCTCAGGCACCCCCTCAAAGTTTTCAATACAAAAATTACAAACTGACCACTTGGAAAGCTTAGAAGTCAAATAAATGTTTTTAGAAAACTGTCTGATCTAATATCAATCAACCATGCACCAAATGTTGTCCAGTAGCTTTAACAATTGCTCTCTTATAAGTGTTCACCCCCTTTCTCCTATTCCTGAATCCACATCTGCCCCCCTTTATATCCTTTGTATTCCACCCATCATCTCCTTTGATGTCATACCATTCATTTACTATGTATTCCCACTATCTATCCTCTTTGTTGTCCCACTCCCTTATTCAGTTCATTATATTCCACTATCCTCCCAAATCCCCTCCTTGTTTGAGATTCTCTAAGGAAATTTAAACCTGTCTGGAGATTTATAAAACATTGGAATTTGTTTTTAGGAAAACCAATTTTTCCTGAAGAATTCTAAGAAAACCTATAGTGCAAACAATGAAAAACTTTCTAAAAACCTCTTTTAATTTGTTTATAAGTATATGGACAGCTAAAGATTTTCTGCCACCCATCAATGTATCAGAAAAAAAAAAAAAAAAACCATTTTGTCTCTACCTACTCATTCTAAGCCTTCTAGTACACCCCTGCAATCAAACCACCCACGTAAGAAACATTTTCATCTAATGTAGACAAAAACGTCCTTTGTGAAATTTATTTGATTACATGACACAGCAACGACATAGCCCTTCAATTGTGCCTTATATCTAAACCTTTGAGCGTCATGGTTACAATATAATTTGAAGAAAATACAATACTCTTTCAATAACAGAAATGGACAACAAATAAAGAAAGGGTGTGTATTAGCTTCTGAATAATTTGTCTCTCCGACGACGTGACAAAACCAAACCAAAATTAAAAAAAGAGCAAGAAAATAGAAAATAATTGTATATTTTTAATTATATTTTAATTCCCCCACCCCACTTTCCCACTACAACTAATGTAATGTATAATCGCTTGTTGTAAAAAGTTCATGAGAGGTAAAACAAAGTAGGTCCTTCAAAATATCAGACACTCTTAAATCATTCAGTACAAAACCTTGTCAAGAGTTAGTGGTATTGACCCTGAATTTAATCAAATAGTTCTTCTTTACAAAATAAACCCTTGACTGGAGGATATCTTTCTTACTATTGAACAGGCAATTTTCTAATTTTGGATAAGTATTGTGAATTTCCTTCACAAAAGAGTTTTATGGAATCAAAAAACACAATTCATCTCTATCTACTCATTCAACGCATTCTGCATACGCCCCTGCATTCAATACCATCCATTTAGTTGATATGCTAATGAATTAGGCAAAGCAACAGCATAGCCCTTTAATTGTGCCTCATAACCGAACCTTTTGTGTCATGGTTATTATTTTAAACTGAAGAAAATACAAGCTGTCAATCATTAAACCCAGAAAGGTTAATTGTGAACTCACACAGTGGTTGATTACATTGGGACTAGGACATGCTTACTCAGCATCATAAAACAAACTCTTGATTACAGAAACCAGAAGTAAATTATTATTGCATGAAATCTTGGAAATGCTGTGGAGCCTCAGAGGAGTAAAGTATGACCCTTCAGGGTGAAACCTGAAAGGAAGCTCAGAAGCAGATAACACCACTAGTTACCAAGAGATGTTGAATTGAGTCACTGACTTATGACTCAAGTCATATTTCTTTTTACTTGTGACTTGATTTGATTTGAAGCAAATGACTTGTGACATGACTTGCCAACAAGTGACTTGACTTGCCTTGAAAGAAAATATGACTAGGCTACAAGTCTGCTAGTTATGAAGAAACATAACCGAAACATGGCAACAGAGAATTTAAAAAAAGCTGGTATCTAACTCTTTAGGGATGACATCAGAGGGAAAAAATGGAGTCACATTTAAGACATGGAAAGAATGACGACTGTGTGACAGCTCTCAAATGGCACCTGACAGCAAATGCTGACCTAAAATGACAAAAGATAATAATAAGGTAGGGTGGAAAACCTAGTTTGTTTGTTTTGAGGGCTTAACGGCACCACTACAACTAGGATCAAATTGTGCCTGAGAGGTCAGATAATTCTAAAGGTAGGAAGGAAAAGAAACAGGGGGGAGAATAAGAGAAATTCAAGAACAAAAGGTCAGAAAGATGTGATCGAGAGGGGAGGTGCATGGTTGAAACAAAAGACAAAGTAGAGAGGGGTGGAAGAGGAGAATTAAATATGTTGTAGAGGGAAGCATGATGAAGGAAAACCTAAAATGAGAATAAGCTTACTGCAGCCTGCAGGACTGGAAAAGTGTGGAAATGAAGAAAATTAATCAAGATAGAAAAAGATCACTTAAGAAACAAAAAATAAGTTAATAAACCAAAAGAGAAAAGTGAAAACCTTACTTGGGAGAAATGCGTATTCCAAAAGGAACATGAGCCGATTTGCAGCTTCGTCTATTTCATCCTTCAGCTTATACACGGTTACATCTGACGAGTGTTGCAAATACTCTGACAGCGCCACGATTTCTGCTGTAATAGAGGGCGTCTCACCTAGTTTATCTGCAATCTCGTCATATCTACGACAAATCCTGATGATATGAATAATCACAAAATCAAAGTCAATAAGATTTCAATTTAATGGCTAAAACAATTTTTGAATACATGAATATTCTTCTTTGCAATAATCTTCTTAATAAAAAAAATTCCATAAAAACTTAATAAAACATCAATCATTTCCATCTCATACTACAAGGGAGAAGTGGAATGATTATGAAATATCTAAAATCACACCACCCCCCCCTCCCAAAGACAGATTATTTCAATGACAACTTTAAAACTGATTACATCTTTCCAAAAACATTATTTCACATCTTAAGAATTCCCTTCCAATTTAATCAGAAGAACAAAATTAATATAAAGAAGTCACTGGCAGCAGTTTGGAAGATGAGGTCAAAGTTTTTACGGATTCCAACAGGTCAGAATTATTGGTTTGGTTTGTTGATGTTTAACTGCATCGCAACAGCCAGAGTCAAATGTGCCAAGAGAGTATTACAAAAAAAGGTGTAAGAGTTAGGGCAGAGAGGAAATGGAGAATTGAGAGGGAGAAAAGGGGGAAAATAGGGTAAATTTGGGAGAAAAATTAAAAAAAAGGTGTTTAAGGACCTGGAGTTCAGGTATAGAGGGATTTCATCACGTGACTCAACTGGACTCCATATTGCAAAGCAGTGGCATCGTTGCGTTTCACGTCTTCACACAGCTCAGTCACATCACACGTACAACAACATACTACATGCTAACCTACCAGTACCAGTTCAGCAAATTTTCAAAGTGATTAGTTTTTGTTTGCTTCCGATTTTCACCAGGTATACGAAGAGCAACTTTAACGTTAATGCCATCTGATTGTTTGTTATACTCAGACAAAGCCTACATACCTGATTAAAGTGCTCACTGCAAATCCTAGTGTGTACCGTAGGTTGAAGCCGTTGCGCCATACAGCTACGGCAGAAACCCACTTCGAACGTCGATCAAGATCAGATGGAAATTGAGAAAATGTCTTTTCATTCCCCCACACACATCTATTAGTGCAACCAACGGCACAGCAAGATTCCAGCATAATTATCTTACAAAAATAAAAAATAATCTTATATAACATGCAAACGTATGGAAGTTTAATTTGATTAAGTGTACAGCAGATAACAGTGGTTTCGCCTGACAAAATGGCGGTGTAAACAAAGTTATGTGACCACGTGACATCAGCTGAAACACCCTTATAGGGGACAGAAAAAGGATATGCTTAATGGAGAGTTAGGTGTTGCAGGGAGCCAGAAAGGAGATGGAAATGGGTGAAAAAGGAGTGACTGAGGCGGATGCGGGTGACAACGACTGTCAGAATTATTACTCCCAATAACTACACAGACTAAAGTAAAACATTTTGTAAACCAGAGTTTCCTATCTTCTTATTTTGATTACGTCTGTACCTATGGTGATCAAAACTTTTGTTTCAGCTTTTTCTGAAGTCAAATTGAGAACATTTAGTGAGTAATGGTAGTACAAGAGTGTTTCAGCTGACGCCACGAAGTCACATGACTTTGTTTACATCACCATTTTGTAGCCTGGCGAGAAGACTGTTGTCTGCTGTACAATTAATTAGACTAACATACGTTTGCATGTTATATAAAATTATTTTATAAGATAATTATGCCAGAATCTTGCTGTGCTGTAAGTTGCACTATAGATGTGTGCCAGGGAATAAAAAGACATTTTCTCGATTTCCATCTAATCCTGATCGATGTTTGAAGTGGGTTTCTGCATGCTGTATGACGCAGCGGCTTCAACCTACGGTTCACACTAGGATTTTCAGCGAGCACTTTATATCAGGTATGTCTGAGTATAACAAACAATTAGCTGCCGTTCACGTAAAAGTTACTATTTGTTTACCCAGTAAATAATATCAAACTTTAAGGAAAATATGAAAAGCAGTAGCGAATAAAAAAAAGTGCAATCAGTAACATTTGCTGAAGTGGTAGGTAGGTAAAACAAACAATTAGCTGCCGTTCACGTAAAAGTTACTATTTGTTTACCCAGTGAATAATATCAAACTTTAAGGAAAATATAAAAAGCAGTAGCGAATAAAAAAAAGTGCAATCAGTAACATTTGCTGAAGTGGTAGGTAGGTTACCATGCAGTATTTTTGATGTATGTGTGATGTGCCTGAACTGTGTGAAGAAGTGTGAAACGCAGTGACGCTTTGCCTACAAAATGGATGCCAGTTGAGTTATAGTCATGTGATGAATTCCCTCTATACAAAAATGTGACACAGAAACTAAAACGGATCATTGACTTTGTATGTACCAGGGTTTGTGTATGGTATGTAGCTACCATGTATACTAACATGAAAGGTAGGGAAATACATCTTTTTCAGGAGAAGAGATCACTTTCAAAATAGGTTGAAATCAATCTAATTATGTAAAAACAGCCATTTTCTGCAACCCATACATATGTTAAACCTTCACAAGTTACTTCTTTCCTTATCACAATCAATCCCAAAACATACCAGTCAAATTGTTATTAGCTCTATAGACTTTCTATTCTGAATCTGCAATTTCCAGAAAACGAATTTAAATAATGTCAAATGGTCAAAATTCATGTGTCCATAATTGACCAATGGAATACTGGGGAAATCTTATTGATTAATGGCACACTGGGGAAATCTTATTGTGTAATGGCATACTGGGGGAATCTTATTGATTAACTTCTAAAATTTATGCAGGCTATGGGTTTGAAAGGTATGCAAAAAGTAGTGCTGTCACGACATGGCTCTATTACGTATCAATCATCGTGGAGAAAAATATCGCGATATATTGGTATATCGCGATACTTTTGAAGAAAACTGACTCAAGACACAAATTGTTAATATCACTAACGTTACTTCTTCTATGACGAACGAAAGAAAAAATGATTTGCAGATCTATCAAACAACATGATTGCGAGACTATTACCTTCATCACGCATGTGTTTTGTAATTCAGCTAACGTGACCATGAATCATCGAAGTGAGAGCCTGAGAGGCATGTTCTGGGCCTTTTTTTTGTTCTTTTTGTCAACTTACATCGGAACGTGCCAGTGTGGTATGAAGGAGAACAATTTTTAATAGTTCTTTTTATGTTTTAAAATATTTTTGCACATTTTTCATGGCCTAAACTTAACTTTTAATTTCATACCATAATGTTAGAATTGTAACATACGAAGTAGCCTAGCCTAGCTGTGCGAAAATTTCTTAGTTCTGTATTAGTTTTTGGTATCGCGATATGTGTTAAGAGGCATATTTCATGTCGTGGGAAAAGAGATATCGCGATAATCGACATATCATGACAGCACTAGCAAAAAGATGTACATTATGAATGGAGGTAATATATGCGCATATTGTTGTGTATTCCTTCAGCATTTGCAGTTGATTGACAAGGGGAAAATTCCCACCAGCAGTTGATTGATCGACTACAAATCACGTTCAGCAACAATCAGTTTAACATGGTCTATTAAACTTAAAAGAGCCAAAACCACAATCTTACGCTTTGTTCAAATGACGATTCTCGTCAATTTCAAAACTGACAAGTTTCTCCTTAAGTTTCTGAGCACGAGCACAAAGGTCATTATTCAACTGTCTGCAATCAAGGCAGAACATGCTGAGCGGGACGGTGATTCGAAGCAACGAAATCTCCTCCTTCAGCTGCTGGTAGCTCGATATTTTGGTCACGAATCCTTGCAATGAATGACGCTCTTTCAAGAAGCTGGCCACGTCTGATTCTGCTTTGTTATTCAAGAGGTCACTGTACTTTTTGTACATGTTGAGGTACCTGGATAAAAGAAGAGGACCATTAAGTCTTATTCTTGGTATGACTTTCTCACATGGCAGGAAAAACCAGTTCATGTTTAATACAACAACATTTAGTGAGTGCATACCATTTTTAAAGTTAGGAGAGGGGGGGGGGGGGATTTAAACATGTGGATGGTGACCATAACTGTGTTTAAGACACTATTGTGAAAATTTGACAGGGACCAACAGGCAATTAAAGCCCCACAGCCCAGCAATTTTGAGCCTTTTTAAGTAAACAAAATCACAAATTTTATCATAATTTCAAAACAATCATTATATTCTTTAGCCCACCAGAAAATTGAGGGGGTAAAATCTCCCTCTCTCAGCTTCGCAGTCCCTGACATTGTTAACATACATGCAAAATATGGTATCAAAGTTCCATGATCTTTTTGGTGCTTTCATCTAAATTTTATCCTGGCAGATCAACATGGATCTTGTATATTTTAGGGCTGATGCAATTCCTGCAGTGAAATGAGTATTAGATAATACACTAGTTATCCCTTCACTTCGTGGCAACACTGGCTCTGCTGATGGAGATTCAAAGAGCCACAAAAGGTAACAATGGAGACATGAGGGATAGTTCAAAACTGATAGAACAATTTTTTTCTTTCTCCAATCTTTACCGCAACAAACTGACAGTGTTGTAAGTTTAATTAAACAACAAAAACTTTATTAAATGAAAGATTAAAGGTTATGGACAGGTAGCAACAACATGAGCAAACAGCAAAACGTCAAACATCCCATCAAATTGAGTAAAATTGTCCATTTTACTGCATATTAAAACTTAGATACCTTATACATTGCACAATATTTTGCTACCTCAGAATGGAATAACTAGAAACTTGCTCACGTTAATTGAACAATGTAATGCTTTTCGGTCCTTCCTGCAAGTATTTTGAATGGAAGAAGTTAGTTGTAATGAACACAACATTAAATATTATCATAACCTTGACCCAGATTTAGGAGAACAACATTTGATATTTGTTTGATGAGGGCTTAACGGCACCACGACAGCAAGGGTCAAATTGTGCCTGAGAGGTTTCATTATTCCAGAGGTAGGAAGGGAAAAAACAGGGGGAGATTGAGAGAAACACAGGAACTAAAAGCCAGAAAGCTGGGATCAAGAGAGGAAGTGCATGGGTGAAAAAAGGAGTAAAAGTAGAAAAGTAGAGAGGGGAGGAGGCGGGGGTGGGAGGGGGTGGGGTGGGAGAGGAGGTTTAAATATGGTTGTAGAGGGGAGAAAATTGGAAAAGAAAGATAGAATTTTGTTAAAGAATCATAGTTTATTCCTTGTCATGCTTCATTTCTTTTCACATGCTGAAACATTTTACAAACTTTGATTTGTCACAACTTTATCAGTGCTATTGCAACCGTTATGCTGAGAATTTAATTGTCTTTCATAAAAATCTCTATCCATCCATCTGTCCATAAACCTTTTAACAATTGTTCTGAGGAAAAATAGAAACGGAAGATTTGATCCTAAAATATGCAACTGAAGCTTGTTCTACCTTGTGGGACCCACTGTGTTGAACTTGAATATCTGCATGGCTCTGTCTATGAAATCAGTGACAAGCGGCTCCTCCAGCTTCACTGATCTCAGGAGCAACCTTTGGTTTTGCATTTGTGGAAAGATCGAGCACTCCACCTGAATATTTGAAACAAAAATGGTAGATCTTTAGATGCATTATAAAATGTAAAGGAAACATTACTAAGAGAACATTAAACATCAACACTATTAAGACAACATGAATGTATAAATGTAACAGAAAAATAAGCTAAATACCTACTAAAAAACTATTCAAATACAAAACTCCTGTCTAAAACAGTAAAAAAATAACTGTTTTCAATGCAAAATATATGAACAAAAAGATATGCTAATGAGAAATGTTTTCCATAAAAACAATATTTCTTTGCTTAACAACAACTGATTCAAACATTTTCTTCTTTAATTTTACCATAAATCCAATAAAATTATAAAATCTCAGAAAAATCCCCCAAAAACATTCTTTTTTCCAACAAGTGATAGTCACAAAGGGAATCCTGCAAACTTTACAGATATCTTTTTCTGCTAAATGTGATTTACAACAGAACTGGCTAATGTCAGCGACATAAATATTCATTCCGGTTGATTTCTACAGCTACATGAATATTCATTCTGGTTGATTTTTTACATACCCTTTGGAGACCTTCTGCACTTGCAATGATCTGAGAGAAGCATCTGAGGATGATATCCCTGCATTCTCTAAACGGCGGATCAAACACAATCTTGGGTTCCTCCACCTTCAGCTTGATAATCATGACTTGAGGCATCACGTATTGCAACTCCTTGTACTCATCCTCAAAGTCGTTTCCAGCCTGGTGGCAGAAACGTAAAGAATAATTCATCTCTCTCCTGTATGGTGGTCCACATAGTCAGGATTTCAGGGGAGCATTTGCTCCCACTTTTCTTTTCCAATTTATATATGTTTTTGTTTGTTTGTAGTTTAGCGTAATTTTGCCTCCCCCACTTTAATTAGGCAAATCCAGTGGTGGCGCTACAGTGGGGAGAAGGGATGGGGGAATTTCCCCCCATGAGATCGCTTTGCCCCCCAATTTCCCCTGAAGAAAATTTGTAAAATGACAAATTTTGTCCAAATTATACGCTTCCCCCCCTCCCCCTGTATCACATAAGTCAAATTTTCTTATCCTCTTGCCCCTCATGACCAAACTCCTGGTGCCGCCACTGGGTAAATCCCTCCCATGCTTGTTTATAAAAACATGAATACCAAACAATAGTATTTAATCTTCAGATGGTTTACATAGTAAAATTATTTATTTTCAATGATCATGTGTTTAAAGTCTAAGGAGTTTGTTTGGACATTAGTGTTATTCCATAAACAGCAAACAATTTTGAGAAGAGTCTTGAGATCATGAAAATATCATATTTAAAGATGCATGGACAGGTAGAATTCTTAATATTCACCAGAAAGAGCTTTAAATACTGAACAGAGTGGTCTTTAAATTACCTGTCCATATACCTTTAATACAGCAATTGAATTCACCTCTCTGAGATGGTTAATTGACAGCTTTTTCAACCAATCACCGCAACAAAATCTGCGTTACTAAGTGGGGCAAAAATCCTACGTGGTACTGCAGTACAGCTAGCTAGCGGCACATGCTCATGCAGTCAATGCAACGTATTGCACAAAAAAAAATTCTGCACACACAGAGTGATGACAAGATTGTAAACAAAAATTGCGCCTACTGGCCCGCTACAGGCTTTGTAAATCCGATTCCCGCTACCCAGAACAGTTAGCAAACAAAGTTTTGTTTATTCCTTTTGCTAAAATCTCAGAAAAGTGCCATAAATGGATCAAAGCTTGTGGCAGTCCACATAAACATCTAAATGTCAATGCATTTGTCATGCATGATTGTGAATTTGAGGTTTGTTGCCCCACCTAGTCACCGCCTTGCTATGGTGGGTGTGCCTTATTTCCATACTCAGAGAGGTCAATTTCATGATGAAAAGAGCAGCTGATTCTGACAATAATATATAAAAAAAAATCTTTGAACCTCAACATCGCCCCTTTTCAATATTTATTCTGGAAAAACATTCTTACCCACTTTAAATAAAGGAGACATAAAGTCTTATACAATCAATATTTCATATGAAAGACAATACAAATCTTAACCAACTGCCACAAACAGAAAGTCAAAATCTTATCTCTATCTCAAGTTTTTCATGTTTGAAATCAACACATGGGGGCTGCCATTTTGTTTAATTCTGTATTGAAATATTGTGCATGATGACATAATTTCCCCAATAGGGACATAAGGATTATAATGTATTTCTTTATAAATGTGATTGAAGTTTTTATTCCAAACTGATGTGACACAAAGTTTTAACAGCATGTTTTGATAATTTCATGTGTACACAAAAATTTCATTAAATCTTACAAAAGAAAATCAATTTTTCATAAGCTAGAAAACTTGAGGTAGATTATAAAGACATACAAAGCATTCCACCATCCTGCTGGGCTGATGACATAATCTGCATGTTTTAAAATCAACATGGCATGCAGCTCCCATGGCACTACAGACCTTTTCAAACCAAGTTTAGCTGAACGTAAAACTTAAGGGTACTTTAACCAATAAAATGCTGGGGAATTTTCCTTTTCCCTAACCAACCAATCAGCTGCAGGGAAAATTGTAAACAAATACAATACACTTGCGTATTACCTTCATAAGCTTGTACACACATAATACATGTAATAGTACAATAAGTACATTACAGGTACATACGTACATAAACGTTATGTGAAATGTATAAGCTTTGTGTTGTATGCACACGTAAGGTATCTAAATTTGCATCAAAGTTCTAACTTCTCTGCCTGGATAACTCTTTTTTTATAAGGATGTTTTTGTTGTTGTCATATTCCAAGAGGATCGGAATTGGCTTCCATTCAGACTGTCGCAATTAAGGAATTTGCAATAACCAGGCAAGATTTAAAGGTATAACTTGGCCTAACGTACGTTTATACTGTAACACTATGTTCAATGCATGTAGTTGTAGGCCCTAGGCCTAGTATGCACGTTAAAATGTTGTTTTTGTGAACAAAATATTGTATGTTCGTTGGGGTTCACATTCCCTCAACATTTACGAAACATTAAAAATATTTGTGCACATTTTAAACACAAAAATAGGACGGAAATTGGCAAAAATCGTTCAAATTAAAAAAATTGATGTTCAGTGCAGAGCGCCTAATGGTATGAAATTGTGCCGTTGACCTCACTGCACAAAATGTGAAAATAGTATCGCTGAACTTTCGGCAGCAAACCCCTTGTTATCTGTGAATGAAACAACTAGTTTTGCAGAAAATTTGTGTGAATGGAGAGGATACAGTTTATACGAAGCTTTCTGTTTGGTATGGAATTTCCTAACCAAATTACGCTACCATTCAAGTCTCAGTAAAGTGCTTATTTGTGATGTATATACTGTTGATTATTGTGTGAAATTTTATTTTTAATGGGCTTGACCCCATACGCTAGTAAATTGTGCAGACGATCAGGATTCCCTATAATTGAATGAGTCCAATATGGTCACGTGAATTTCGTCCATGTGACATTATTTAAATGAGATTTCTAAAAATTACTGATTCCGATATGAAAAGGTCTATTAAGTAGTAGCATTAAAGTTTTTAATCATTACAAAAAATGTGTTAGATTGCTTCGGGAGTTATGAAATTTAGTCAGAAAATTTGTTACTTTCAATTCTATTATATGAAATAAAGATTATGTCAGACTTTATGTCTCCTTTAATGGAATTTTTGACTGTGCTGCAGAACCTCAAAATACTATTTTCCATATTTGACTGAAAATTAAATAGTTTGAAATACTTCAGTGTATATGGACTATACACTTATGGAGGATATAGTCTAACACAGCGGTACGAAAATAAACAAATTTCACTTAACCCTTACTCTATCACACAACGATATCATCGCCGTTTTGGGTTCCCCATGTTTGACTCAGCCTCCAAAGCGCATTTTCAAAAAAATGCTGGTAGAGTAAGGGTTACTGAGCCTGCGACAAGTGTGCCAACTCAAAAATATATGCAGCATGATCCCCAGTGGGCGGCCCAGCAGGTCACTGAAGCAGAACGAGCCCGACTCTGCTGCTTGGAAGACGGAGGACCCTTCAATAATCAGCCCTTGATTAACCTTTACTCTACCATGCAGCAATATTATCGCCGTTTTGGGTTCCCCATATTTAACTCCGCCTCCCGAGCGCATTTTAAAAAAAGTGCTGGTAGAGTGAGGGTTAACCTCAGCTGTTTAGTTTCACATCGGTCCACTTCCCTATGATGACAAATAATTATTCCTTTCACATCCTCCTTTAATCATCCCTACAAGCATGACCAAAAATGTTGGGACGAGTCACTGAAATCAATTCAGTGGCATCCCCCCACCCCATTTCAGTGTTGTGCATTTTACAAGAAAGTAGAGAAATTACATCTTACAACGTTGATCGAGAGAAGTGGGGATTTGTCCCAACAACTATTGTCAACAGTTTGAAGAAAAAAACTTATACATACTGTCACTTACCTTATGAACTCTGAAGAATTCCAAAAAATCTTCCAGTGAATTATGAACCATACTCCTCAACTGAATAGACATGAGAGCTGCTACGCAAGCAAAGAATTCCTGAACCCGATGGGTGGATTCACTGTCTTGTTGAGGTACGAGGAAAGACCACAACTCTTTCTTGGCAAGGAAAATTTCAGCACAAGTCGGAATCCAACTACAAAAATACAAGGATTACACTTGTATTCTATTCGTTACACAAGGAGATATTTTCTTTCATACAACTTTGTTCTACTGTGTTGAACCAAATCTCATCTAGTTACTTTTTTAAATAAGGTCCACGAACAGGTAACCCTAGGGATGTTAAATAAAATACAAAATAATAAACACAAAAATAATAAAGAAAATTTATATGAATATGCAAATTTTCATGCAAATTTGAGATTAATATGTAAATTCAATGTTTTTTTAACCACTACAATCATTCTTGGAGAACAGCTAATTACCAGACTTTTTTACTTTTCTTTACCTTACCCCTAATTAAAATTTTCATGCAAAAGGCATTCTAAATAGTTTCAATAACTGAAATTTAAGAAAAGGGATTGAATAATTCTATCAAGTCTTTGAGTAATTTTCCTATTGAAATTTTTCAATCTTTGATCAAAGACGAAATCAAATATCTGATTTACAAATTACAAAAAAAAAAATGCTTCACTCAGTTCAAAGAATATTACAATCAATTTCACATATATGATAGAGGATTATGAAAGAAACAATTTAATGTAAAAATCCTCTTCATATCTTTTTCCATTTAGAAGTTATTGCATTTCAAAGATTGTGCAAGTTTATGTTGAAAAGTGACCTCACAGTGTACAGTGTGATGTCGTCATTAAAGGCAAATCCAAGACAATTTTTGGATATTTCTTTGAAAATTATTTGTCTCTACCTAAGCATTTTTTATTTACTGAGATGGGGAATATCAAACCCAATAAGAACATGTTTTGCCCATCTGCCACTGAACCTTACACTCCAAGTAATGGAAAACATATTTCTGATTTATAGAAATACAAAGAATTGTCTTGGATCTGCCTTTATGACATCACACTGTACACTGTGAGGTCATTTTCCAATGCACTTGTGCAATCTTTGAAATGCAATAACTCCTAAACAGAAAAAGATATCAACATGATTTTACCACTAAATTGTTTCTTTTAGTCCCATATCATATATATGAAATTGAAAATTCACAGGAATATTCCTTTTAATATCTTACTCATATATTTTAAAAAAACTGCTTTACTCAGTTAATACTTTTTGTGATCAGAGATATAAAAGAAAAACAAGGTTTGGGCCCAGCATCTACAATATGAAATGAAGATAATTTTCAAATGGACCTTTAAATGTTTGATAAACAACAATAAAGTACACAAAAATTTCAGGACTTTTGTTTTTAAATGAGGTTAAAATGTTCTGTTTAATTGTTTAAACAAATAAAAATTTAACCCTTTAAACCGTTTGGTTATTAAACGAAAATGCACAAAATGACTTACGATGTCTGCAAGATATTTTTTTAAAGCATTTCGCAGTTTGAGATTTTTTTGAACGTTTTTGAATGAAGTCAAAATATTTTGTTTAAATGTTTAAACAAATGAAAATTAAGCATTTAAACATTTTGGTTATCAAACATTTTGGTTATCAAACGAAAATGTACAGTCCTAGTATGTTGCTGTCTAACGATGTCCGCAAGATATTTAATTTTTCAACAATTGCAGTTGAGAATTTTTTAAATGTTTGAATGTGGTCAAAAATGTTCCGTTTAATTAAACAAAATTTTAATACTTTAAATGTTTTGGCTATTAAACAAAAATACACAGCTTTAGTATGTTGCTGACTTACGATGTCTGCAGGATCTGTCTGGCCTCCACACATTGTTTCTTCACCATGTCCTCAAATTCTGTTGGTAGCAGTGGCAGTTCCGCTGCTAGCAAGTCAGCTAACCTCACAAAACGTAACTTTGAAAATCTGCACACAAAAACAAACAACAAACACATAGGTTAATCCTTTCCAAGGCCACAAAGGCCCATAAAACCTGCGCTTATCCAAGCTTTCTGTGGCACAACAGGATGAGAATCAAAGAGTGAGTGAGGTGGGTGTGACCTATTCTAAGACGGGTAATATAAACGTTGTCGACAAGAGAGAGGTTGTTGATCGGTTTGATCGGAATGGTGGGCTGGATAAAGTGGAGTTTGTTATCAATTTGGGAGTCCCATGAGGATTGCCAGCGGTCATGAACAAGGGAAGCGATAAGTGGTTTGATGTTAGAAAGGGTTTTGGGAAATGGGGTAGGGGGAGGTTGAGGGCAAGCTTAGCGACTGCATCAGCCCTGTCATAGCCAGGAATGCCAACATGGCTGGGTATCCAGAAGAAAATAACTTTTCCTGCAGAGGGTGGGCTAAAGGTGTTTCCGGAGGAGGAGGAGGTGGGATGTGAATTTTTCCCATTTAAGATTGAGTAAAAAGTAAGAACAGCCTTGGAGTCGGAGAAGATGGCAAAGTGGCTGAGCAGAGAACACTCAATAAAGTTGAGGGTGAGAAAAATAGCCTTTGCCTCGGCTGAAAAGATGGATGAGTAGTCTGCTACTGAGGGTGATGTCTTGGATGACGGCAGCAGCAACTGTCTTGTCGCCTTCCTTGGAGCCATCAGTGTAGTGGAGGTGTAGTTTGAGAGTTGGTCTTTGATTTGCTTGTGGAGAATGATGAAGAGATTAGGGTGGGTTTGGGTTTTGTGATGAGTGCAAAGGCCAATGTGGATAGAAGGGAGGGGGGTGGTCCAAGTAAGAAAAGCGGGCCAGGAGAAGGTGCCAAGAGCAGTGGGGTTCATGCTGAGATGGAGGAGGTCTGATTTAATGCGTTGAAGGGAGGCGATAGGGTTTTAGTCCTATCAAAGAGGGTGAAGAAATTGGGGTGCCTAATGAGGTTGTAAACAGGATTCTGGGTGCTAGTGAGGACTCTAAAAACATAGGAGAGGCTAAGCTTTCTACATCTAAGTAGAAAGGGGAGTTTGTTGGCTTCAACATAAAGGCTGGTGATTAAGAAGGTCCTGTAGGCACCCAGACAAAGCCTGAGGGCTTCATTTTGGTTGGTGTTGATGTGGTTGAGGTATGAGTTGTGAGCGACACAGTACACAATATTGCCGTCGTCAAGTTTGGCACAAATGGTGAACCTGAAGATTTTGAGGAGAGATAGCGGTTCGCACCCTAAGTGGTGTTGGAGTGGGGGTGGAGAATGTTGAGGGAGCTGTTGCATTTCTGTTTCAGGTTGGTGATGTGTTGTTTGTAGGAGAGCTTGGGGTCTAGAGGTAAACCCAGGAACTTTGTGTGTTCAACTTTAGGGATGCGATTGCCATTAAACACAAGGTTCGGGTTGGGGTGAAGGTTGTTGAAATGACAGAAGTGCATCTTTTTGCATATTTATTGTTTATAAAGAAAATGTAGTTATTTAATCTCAATCTGCCAGTTTTATCCTCTTTCTTCAAAGATATGTTATTTAAAATAAAGTCAGGTGTTTTTGCCTAGTCCACATTGACAACTGAAATATGTTTGAAAACTTCTTAAGTTATTGGACAATTCTCATTTCGACATTACTTAAGAAACTAATTCACAACATTAATATTAAAGTTCAGGGGATTCTGTCATGTCTTGTGTTAAGTGTGTGAAAATATTAATGATATTGACCATTTTAGAAAAAAATATGGAGGATTAGCAATTACTCCCTTAGTTTGAAATGCATAACTTCATTTACATAATGTTTCTTTCCTTAATACCAAGTGCAATACAATGAACAATGCATTGTGTCGTTAGGCAAGACACTTTACTCTACTTACATGTCAAGTATTCATGTACTCTCATCCGCTTGGGCCATTGAAACTGGGGATAAGCACAGGCTTAATGATCCTAAAGGCTCAGATGGAATGAGCATTGTCTACCATGGTTTTATTTCAAGATGTTTCCACAAATTAACTTGAATACACTTACTAAACAGTACTTGAAAGCCAAAGGTAAATCCATCCGAGCCATTAGGCTGATTGAGCCCGTGCTTATCCTCGGTTTCCATGGTGCAAGCAGATGAAAGTACATGACTTCCCCGGACAGGATGCCAGTCCATCACAGATTAATTCCCCAGCAGTGCTGGCACTCATTTTAAAGCAGAGTAGACTGAAGCAAGTAGAGTAAAGTGTCTTGCTCGAAGACAGAATGCAGCGCTCACGGCAGGAATCAAGCTCGATCCTCTCGAATAGGAGAACGACTCCTTAACCACTGAACCCCAGCACTTCTCAAACTTAACCAAGAAAAAACTTTAAAGGTTTTCAAAACCACAGATTCGTTTTCTAAAAATCTTTGGTTGGTGAGGTTTAATGGCATCACGGTAGCGATGGGCAAATTGCATCAGATGAAAAGAAGCCCAGAGGAGATTTTAGAGATAAATAAATACAAAAAAATTAACAAGGATCATGTAAGAACTACATGATAACATCTCACCAAGTTACACAATAGTCACAGACTTTGAGTGAAATTTTAAAAATTTTCTAAAATGGTCAATATTAATTTTGTAACTTTAACCTAAACTGCTATACACCCTCAGAAGTACAAAATACTTGCAAAGAAAATTTACCACCATGGAAACCACCCCACCTACATTATACCAGTATATCTACAGTATATGTTGTGTATATATCAAATATCACTTCAAATACTTTTCGTATATCCTAACATGAATCTGTGAGAATTTCTCAATATAACGTTTTTAGTTTCTTGTGCAAGCAATGTGCTTATAGATTTGCAAACACTGGGGAACTCATGAAATTGTAATGCTTCTTTCATTCATAATGTTCCAAATAATTCTGCAATGTTCCGAATAACCCTGAAATGTTCCAAATAACTCTGAAATGTTCCGAATAATTCTAAAATGTTCCGAAAAACTCTGAAATGTTCCGAATAACTCTGAAATGTTCCGAATAACTCTGAAAAGTTCCGAATAACTCTGAAATGTTCCAAATAAGTCTGAAATGTTCCTAATAACTCTGAAATGTTCCAAATAACTCTGAAATGTTACTCTGAAATGTTCCGAATAACTCTGAACTATACCTCTGAAATGTTCCGAATAACTCTGAAATGTACCTCTGAAATGTTCCGAATAACTCTGACTGAAATGTAACTCTGAAATGTTCCGAATAACTCTGAAATGTAACTCTGAAATGTTCCAAATAACTCTGAAATGTAACTCTGAAATGTTCCGAATAACTCTGTAATGTAACTCTGAAATGTTCCGAATAACTGTGATATGTAACTCTGAAATCGTCCGAATAACTCTGAAATGTAACGAATAACTCTGAAATGTTCCGAATAACTCTGAAATATAACTCTGAAATGTTCCAAATAACTCTGAAATGTAACTCTGAAATGTAACTCTGAAATGTAACTCTGAAATGTTCCAAATAACTCTGAAATGTTCCGAATAACTTTAAAATGTAACTCTGAAATGTTCCGAATAAGTCTGAAATGTTCCGAATAACTCTGAAATGTAACTCTGAAATGTTCCGAATAACTCTAAAATGTAACTCTGAAATGTTCCGAATAACTCTGAAATGTAACTCTGAAATGTTCTGAATAACTCTGAACTATACTTCTGAAATATTCCGAATAACTCTGAAATGTACCTCTGAAATGTTCCGAATAACTCTGACTAAAATGTAACTCTGAAATGTTCCGAATAACTCTGAAATGTAACTCTGAAATGTTCCGAATAACTCTGAAATGTAACTCTGAAATGTTCCAAATAACTCTGTAATGTAACTCTGAAATGTTCCTAATAAGTGTGAAATGTAACTCTGAAATGGTCCGAATAACTCTGAAATGTAACGAATAACTCTGAAATGTAACGAATAACTCTGAAATATAACTCTGAAATGTTCCAAATAACTCTGAAATGTAACTCTGAAATGTAACTCTGAAATGTTCCAAACAACTCTGAAATGTTCCGAATAACTTTAAAATGTAACTCTGAAATGTTCCAAATAACTCTGAAATGTTCCGATTAACTCAGAAATGTAACTCTGAAATGTTCCGAATAACTCTGAAATGTTCCGATAACTCTGAAATGTTCGATTAAGTCTGAAATGTTCCGAATAACTCTGAAATGTAACTCTGAAATGTTCCGAATAACTCTAAAATGTAACTCTGAAATGTTCCGAATAACTCTGAAATGTAACTCTGAAATGTAACTCTGAAATGTTCCGAATAACTTTGAAACTCTAAAATGTTCCAAATAACTCTGAAATGTTCCGAATAACTCTGAAATGTAACTCTGAAATGTTCCGAATAACTCTGAAATGTTCTGAATAACTCTCAAATGTAACTCTAAAATGTTCTGAATAACTCTGAAATGTTCCGAATAACTCTGAAATGCTCCGAATAACTCTGAAATGTAATGGATAAGATGCAGCAAATCTCATCTTATTCAAAATCCAAATCTAAAATTTCGAAATTTTCTTCCCAAACCAAAATGAAGGTAATATGTGAATAATAGAAGTAGTAATATGAGTATTCATAATTTTGTCCTAAGCACTACTGAAACTCGAGTACAATGTTGTTAGAATAGATAGATGTTGGACAGATCTTTTATTCAATTTGATTCCTTGTTCTCTGATTTTCAGTGACTGTGTATTTTACAAATGTCAGAGTAAAGCCATTCCATCCATTTTTTATATAGAAGATTTCAAATCTGAATCCGCAATTTCCGGAAAACAAATCTAAATAATGTCACTTGGCTGAAATTCACATGTCCATAATGGACCAATTGTATATACTGGGAGAATCTTATCAACCAATCAAATACTGGGGGATTCTTGGCCATCTGCATTATTTTACAGGGTATGGCGTCAAATGTATGAAAACATGTGGATTATACATGCCAGTAATACAAGCTCACTGTTGTTTACAACTTTTCCACCAGCAACTGTAGCTAATTGGTTGGTTAACAAAGGGCAAATCTAATCAGCAATAGATTGGTTGAGTAGCCTGACGTAAGCACATTCGGCTAAATTCGGTCTGAAATTGTCTATTGGATACATAATCAAATCCTTAACCCACCTTTCATGCCACACATTTTGCAATTCCAGCATCATCTGATTCGTGATGAAGAGGTGGTGCTCATTACACTCCTTATTGTTAAAATACGCATGATGCCAAGGGACCGGAGCTCGGATGACTCGCCGTGAAAAGACCCTGGGAATCCAAGCTATGTGTAAACGTCCTTTCTCCTCTTTGTCTTTTAAGATGTAGTCGACTGTGTGAAGACAAAAAAAAAGAGTAAAAATACTTTTGTGCCTTTCTCACTTTCTTGATCAGCATCCACATGCCGAAAAGTTTTTCTTTAAGGCTACCCGCACTCGACACCCAAGTTAATCCTAAAAACTCAGGGATGACAATTACCAACCCAACATTCTGTTCAGTGTATTGTGTTTCCTTTCCTAATAATGATTGTTTATCTGCCATTCCCATGCACACCACTGCCAAGTAGCCCAAGGTTATTTGTGTGTATAAGATTATAGAAAGCCAGTGCTGAGTAATCAGGGCACTTTTGTGATTGAAATTACTCATCAATGTTAGGTGTCTTAGGGGGAGAAATTTGTTTGCAAACTGATGATAATATAGCTGCATATCATATGCCTGAGGTGGTGTGTGCATTAACTGTGAATGATTTAAAGCATTATGCAGTGAAGAGCTGGAGACCAATCTATGGTTCTGGCAGTTATAACTGTGGGAAATGAGAATTCCAGATCAATTATTTGTAGGTTTTTTGAGTAAGCAACAGTATATGTGGTAAATATGTGTTCTAAAAGCATTCCCCATGTAATCAAGCGATGAATAGTACGTTGAACTGCAAAAGAGAGAAGCATATAAAGCCTAATTACTACATTCATATTATACTATTTCTCCTTACTTTACAAATAAGTAACTCAATAATAGAAAGACTAGTTATTAAACTGTGGCACCAGTGGCTTAATCCTAATTACTTTGACTGATAACAATAGTGGTATATTACAAAAATGTGTGACAATGTGTCTTGTAAAAGTAATATTAGGTCAACCATATGATAATGAAATCCTATTCTTGAAAGTACATAAATTGCACAATTTGTATGTAATTGGTCTGTAGTAGGCATTCTGTAAAGCTATCAAAAAAAAAGCAGATACTGTATATCCTTTCAATCTTTATTGATCTTGATCATGTAGTAATTTCTATGTTGGTTGAAAGAGTATTCAAATCTAAGCAGACACAGTTTTTGAATTTAGAAAAAAATGACTCCAGTTGTAGGCCAATTAAAAGCTTGATTAGTTTTTAATTCATGCGGAATTTGTGATGTATGACTGGGTAGTCAGTTCAATATGTAATTGTTCACATTCCTTTCCTAAGGCGTGGTAAAGACTCAAGATCTTAAAAAGACTAAAATACCTTTGGACAAAGATTAACAGAAGAAAATACTAAGGTCGCCTTGTCATACATCATATAATTTGTATAAAATATTCAAATTGATGCCCAAAATTAAAAAAAAACATGTAATTGCATCACATAATTTGCATAAAATTTTCAAATTGATGCCCGAGATTTGAAAAACCCTGTAATTACATCACATAATTTGCATAAAATATTCAAATTGATGCCGAGATTTTAAAAATCATGTAATTACATCACATAATTTGCATAAAATATTCAAATGGTTGCCCGAGATTTAAAAAAACATGTAATTACATCACATAATTTGCATAAAATATTCAAATTGATGCCAAGATTTATAAAAACATGTAATTACATCACATAATTTGCATAAAATATTCAAATTGATGCCCGAGATTTAAAAAAACATGTAATTACATCACAAAATTGGCATAAAATATTTAAATTGTGGCCCGAGCTTTAAAAAACATGTAATTACATCACATAATTTGCATGAAATATTCAAATTGATGCCCAAGATTTTAAAAAACATATAATTACATCACATGATTTGCATAAAATATTCAAATTGAACCCGAGATTTAAAAAAATATGTAAAATGGTCAACGTTTAACCAATTTTGAAGACATTTTGCTACTACGATTGTTTTGAATAAATTTAAAGCAATGTAGCTAATGTTGCCTGTACACCTCCTGTATACCTTTAAGATGATTTTGTCTGAGACATAAAGCATTTTACTGATATAAAAGTAAAACCGTAACAAACATTATAATCAAAACCTACCGATAGCTTTTCGAGAGCTGAAGTTGTAGTCATTCAGTATTTCTTCTTCTAATGTTTCCGAAGGTTGCAAAGATTAGGTTCCTCCAGAAGGCACTTTGGCACATGACTTCTGACACTATCCATCATGGTTGAGGTGGAGCTGCTAGCATTTGGCTCTGAACACCATCCGTGATGTAATAATAGTACCTCTGAAGAAAAATGAGCAAAAAGTAAAATAAAGTGAGCAAGTTCAAATGGCAAGACTGGGTATGATGTTCCATTACTTATATGCCAGCAATAACATTTGCAAACTTTCAATACTTGATTGATACAACTAATGCTACACAAATTGATCAATTATAAAAATATATAAATAATGGTGTTGATTAATCAATAACTGGGGGTTTACATAGGAAAATAATTGAATGTTACAATGATATGTAAACAAACAATGTATAGGCATGTGCATTTTCCTTTAATTCAGTAAATGATAAACAATCCATTTTTCCATCGTGTATCGTATACACGATTGCCAAAAATACAATCACACCCCAAAATTTGGGATGCAATTGGTTCTATCCTACAATAAACACAATGTAACCATGGCGATTTCCAGCCCTAAAAGTAAGTAAGAAATGTCACAAAGCTTGAGTAGGGGTTATATTAGGTCTTCAAATTACCAGTAAGGCTGAAAAAAGTCAAAAATAATGATCCATGGTTTTGATGTGCTTTAAAATGATGCAGAAATGAAATATTAGCAAGTAAATTGTTGTGTCTTGCAAACATTTTGATGTTTTCAACACAAATCGCCATGCCGTACAAGATTTAAAAGTATTCATAGAATATTCCAATCGAGTGTCATTCCCAATTGTACTGTATTTCATATGACCCTCTTGGCAAAATGGCACTGATGCTTACAAACCATCATTGAAATCTAAGCAACTCAGATTTTTTTCATTTTTTCTCTTTGTTTTGCAATCTTTTTTCTTATTTGCACAATTTATTTGACTCATCAGGTAATCTTTGCATTTATTTGTGATAAAAATAACAATCAATGCTTTTTTGTCCATGTAATTCTGGGTCCATTTAAGAGCTTGTAAAATGGGTGTTCAGATTTAAGCCTGCATTGGTAATCGGGCCTAAGCCTACATCAAGTAGCTCTAAATTCGGCAAATCAAAGTGAAAGATTTGTGCGAATTTAAATCCTGCATTAAAAAGGATTAAATCCAAATCCTTGCTTGATCGTTTGTTAAGACTGAATTCTAAGATCATTGAATGTAAGTTTTGTCAGTGGTGTGAATGAATATTGATTTTGAATGCAAAGTGTTGTTGGGAAACTGATAGAGGCACTTTCTGGGTGATTTTTCCGTGTACATGATGTATTAATTTTGTAAACGGTAAACAATGTTTTCGATCATGTACATGATAATCGGTAAATGGTCCCATCTCTATAATGTATGATATGTAAAGAACAAACAGCTTATTGTTCCTAGTCAAAAATCTAGTGCACAAGCTTTGATTATGGTTTGAAATCACAAAAACCGTTTACAAGCCATACCCTATGTGATTTATGTGACGTAGAATGGCCTTGGGCTCTGACCATTCTCTTGTGACTGACATGGTCCCTTGGGCACCCCAGGGGCAGCTTTAGAACATTAATTTGTTTAATGTTACAGGAATCTTCCTAACATAGCTAAAGGAAAAAGAATATAACACCTTAATCACTTGACACTGAAGATCAGACACATAACACAAAAGTTATTATTAAATAAAAAAATTAAGTATTGTACAAAATCTTTCTTAAACATCTGGTTAATTTTCTGGCAGCTTTTGAATACCACTGATATGAAGATAAAGAGCTGTAGCTGGATTTAAGTCAGATTATGATTATCTTCAGTCTTTAGATTTTTCACTTTAAGAGAGGACAATTAATCAAATGCCTATTTATACTAAATCTAAGTATTTTGATACAAGTCAAGCCAATATCAAAATACACAAAAATATTTGAATTGACTGGTTTAAGGAATGCATAAGTTGCCACACTCTAGGGTCCAATTCAACATCTTAAGTAAAACCATTACCTCCATATCTCTCTCCGATGGGTCACCATGTCTTGCATCTTCATTCATCTCTGTTGTCATCATGACAAACATCTGTTCCCTTGGGGTCATAGGTCGACTTCTTGGAAGGTCAGAATGCCTGCAGATATGAACATTTTTTTCTTAATGACTGATAATTAAATACTTTTGCCAGAAGTATTTCTTAGGGAAAAACTGGGTACAACTTTGGCTTAATTTCCTTTATGAAAGCACTTCAACTCACAATTTTTACTTTTCAAATATGAAAATGAGATATAATGTTCTTAGAGTAAAATGAATTAAGATCTTTAAGTAATTCCTCATGATAGTTTCTTTAAATTCAACAACATATCAGGCAATAAGAAGTTGAATAGTGAAGACACTGCTTTGGTGTTTTCTTCAAGACATATGGGAGTTTTAATATTACAAGTCACTTTAAAAATGACTGGTGTAGAGTGAGTGATGTCGCACACTTACACTCAATGCATTTGTTGATGCTCTTCATCAAACATTCTTGCAAAAAAACACTGAATTTGACAATACCCTCTTCCCTTTATTGTCATTCATCATGCAATATGAAAATGACTGACCACTTCCCATTCGTTAATGTTTTGGTCATTTGCTTGTGTCAATTACGGTTAAAATAAACATTAAGTATCTCATGTTGTAAATGATAGTTCCAGAGAATAGAGTGATTGATGGCTTGTCATCAAATGTCACGTCACAGAATGTCAAATTTGTCACGTCTCAAATGTCGCATAATTTTTGGCACCTTTTGCACATCACTTTTGCCTTTGTCACATTTGATTGGCTTAAAGGATCATTTGGTTATGTCTGTTTCTGAAACAGACATAAAAATGAAATCCACCACTAACATGCAACATCAATATAAGTGTGAGTGAAGGGTTAAAACATGTCACAAAATGTCAGACAAATTTTAATATCATCTGTTTATGTTCATTTTGTCACAAAATATCACAGATGCTCCATTCTCTGTATTTCTCTTTCAAAACTCTGTGGCCAGAGGTAAGAACTTTAAGATTACTTAAGACAGTCTTTAAGGAGTTATTTCTATTAAATTATACATTTTCATACTGTTCTTGAAGTATTTACCAGAAATGAGAGATGGCTACAAATATTCCATTTTCACCAATATTAACAGTGGGTATACTTGCACTTTTCATGATCTCTGGCATACTTTCAGGAAATCGAATAAATCTCACATTTTTTGTAATGTCCATGGACTTTTTCAGAGTAAAAGGGCACATGACACACAGCCAATTCATTTAAAGGTAAATTCATCAGGCTCATAGAGTTGGTGCTTATCCCCGGATTTAATTGAGCAAGTGGATGAGAGTATATGACCCCCTGGATGGGAGGCCAATCCATCGCAGATTAACTCCCCAGCAGTGCTGGTACTCATTTTACAGCTGAGTGAACTGAAGCAAATAAAGTGTCTTGTTGAAGGACACACTGCAGCGCTCACAATGGAAATCAAAACTGCTACCTTTCGAATATGAGCATGACTCCTTAACCACTTCACTTCTTAAGTCATTTTAAAATGGTTTCTTTTTTAAGCTACTAAGTTTAGTAGTTTAACTTGTTTTTTTTCCCAAGGTGGTAGCTAATTAATTAATGAGATAAAACTATACCCACCCATTTTCATGTTTCAACTTTTTGCCAACGAAAGTCTTGGCCCTTGGTGATATGGCTGGAAGCTCTCCATTTCTTGGTGATTTGGTAGCTGGTAAAATACGTTAAGGAGAAGGGAGGAAAGCATAATTTAATTGGATTTTTTCTTATTTCTCTCAACCTTTTGACTAGAAACATATTTATTTGATACTATTTGGGCCTATAAACATGACATCTGTTCACATTTTCCATAAGTAGAATGTACTATCTTTATAATAAAAAGCATCAAAATCTCCACACAATTTTGATAGAGCTTTTGTGTTACATTTCAGACAATCTACTACTCATCAATGTTCGATGTTCCAAACAATTTGTAAAGCGCCATTATTCTCAAGGGAGTTATGTTCAACAATGCTACAAAGAAAATACTTCTGCATAAAAATGAGTCTTAAGTCTTTATTTAAAAACATTGACATAGGGAGCAAGTTTAATATCAAGTGGCAAGGAATTCCATATAGCTGGTGCAGCACATGTGAATGAGCGATGATTAAAAGATTGATGAATGAGCTATGACCAAAAGATTGAAGTTTCAATTTTGGTGTGTGAAGGTGATGCTTGTTCGATGAACGCAGATGTCATGAAGATGATTGAAGTGAATAAGATCAGCCAGATATTTAAATAAATTGAAGTAAATGAGATCAGCCAGATATTTAGGTGCAAGTCCATGGATAGATTTAAATGTTATTAAAAAGTAGCTTGAATTCAATTCTGTGCTGTACAATCAATCTCAATCATCAATCTCAATTGTAAATGCTGCAAATGCAGGCATTTGTCTCACAGTTGCTGAAGTGTTATTGATTGCAGGTATGTTGTTTCTGCACAAAATGTAATGCTTTTTTTGAAAAAGAAAACTAATGACTTCATACAGGATGCAAACTATTTTGAACAAAATTCAGACAATTTTTGCAACAGGATCCATATCATCAGCTACTAGTGAATTGACTGCAGATGATTTTTTGTGCACAATGGTTTTGTGTTCAAGATGCAATTTATAAAAATATATATAATTTGATACAATTTGCATAACTTGCAGACTGTCACAGTGTTGTATACGTTGCAGACTGTCACAACCACAGGTACCGCATACACCAGCACCAAGCATTTTGCAAGATGTTGTAAGATATTGCTTCTCTTCTGACAATTAACATTGCACATGTATGTAGTAAGGCCAAAACGAAAAAAATGTAAGTTTTCGGTTGCCGTCCGACCTTTAGATAAAAGTGCTGACCATAAAACTTTTATTCGCATCTTCAAATAAAAATTTATTGACGTATCTGTAATATCAATATTCTCATGTTGTCTTAAGTAAGGTTTCAATTCAAAAGGGGAATACAAATTTACAATTACTACCAAGCGAACTAAGATTTTGGGAAATTAAAATCTGAAACAAATGTGAAATTCAGTTTTGCCTAAAGATTTAAACAAAATTGAAGTGCTTGTCAAATTCAAATACAAACGAAACTATCAAATCATGACGCCAATTTATATTAGCATAATAAAAGGATACGAGAATGGCTTCTCTTTCGTTGTATGGTCGGTTGCGTTTGTGATCGTACTAATCCACTTCTCATGAGGGCCCTCAACTTTAGGTCGCTAGCCGATGGGGTGTAATTGTTCGCGATGGACTCACTGGGTGTTCTGTGGTACTTCTGTTCCTTAAATGGCGCAGCTAGGGTCCAAGAGTTTCCTTGCATAATTGGAGGATACTCACTGGATTTTAAGACAAGCTGCACCAAAGATTTAATCAAAGAATTTAAAATAGGTGAAAATATGACTAATAAAATATGAACTGATATGAAGAACGCCCTAACTCTTGGAACCTCATGCTGGTCTTTAAATATTTTAAACTATTTATACATTACAGTCATGAAGTGTTAACATTAAAGAATAATACATATTTAATTTGTATAATGTTGATCAGGTGAGCAGGACATTGTATTGCTCATAGTAGCAAAAAGGCAAAAATGCAATTAAAGATCTAAACTGAGCTTTATTGGAAGAAAATATGCTATATAAACCTTGAAATAGGAAGATATTTCACCAACATCGATTCAAAATTGACCACTTTACAGCATTTTGAATTATTAAAGGCATATAGACAGGTAGCGATTTTTCCATAAATGTGTTCTTTTTAATATTCTGAACATTTCATTAACATATATCTATCACAAATTTCCACTTGTTTCTGAGATATTCCCCAGAAAGCTCGAAGAAACGGCTGGACTTCCACTATTAAAAAAAGGCATGTGACGTAAGAATAAGGACACAGTGAGGCCTACAATGCATAACTTTCACTGTGGCATTGTGTCACAATGACCTAGCCTACGTTAAAATATCAGTTTCATTTCATCAGACATCAGAATAACAGTTAAACATAAATTTGCTAATTATTTTGTGACATTTTCTTGTGGATAAAGAGAAAATATAGACTCAAGTTCAGCTCATTATTTCTTTATGATTGGCAAACTCCACGTGTTACATAAGGCTCTAAGTACTACTGTATGGTTCACTGTAACTTTCACAGGCACTAGTGTTGTACTGTCCTATCCTTACGTCACGGAAAAACCAATACGTAATGAGCATACGTTTGGAGACCTAAAAAACAGGGATTTGTACAGCCATGTGCTCGACATTCTGGCATAATTTCTTAAACTTTCTCGCTGCTAATAGAGTCTTTTCTTAACTTTCACAAATCAAATTTCACAAAACACAGCAATGTGCTGTAGTACCGTAAATGCGCATAGGCCTAGAAGTCTTAACGCATGCGGGAACGGAATTGATTCTATGACGTCACTTGTAGTCACTTCTATTAAGGGCGGGTGCACAAGATGGCTGCCCTCACATAATTCATATATAACTGACTTATATTTGTATTCATTAAAATGAAATTTTACGGAATGCTTTTTAAGTAACCCAAGGTGGGTATAGTGTTTAGAATATATATTCGCATCATAATAGATAACAGAAATCTGTGGGTTTGCGTCTTCTTTAAGCAGTATTATAATAAATTATGTAAATTTATTTACAATAAAGAGAAATTCTAGGAATGTTGTCTTATTGTTTTTTGATCCTTCACCACTGTTTTCTGAATGGGAGCAGTTGTATATGACCAAGAGGTCTTGAGTTGAATCATACAAATTATCACAATTTAGCAGGAAACATTTTTAGTGAAATTTCAGACAAAATTCCAAAGAATGATTTTGACCAGTCTTCTCTATCCTACATCATAACTTGTTGCATTCCATATAAATTCTTCAAACTTTCATTTGCCATAACTACAAGACCTGGTGCTATTGTTATAATTTAAATACTATTTCTGTTCAAATTTTAAAGCTTTCTGGTAAATACTGTACATATTTATATCCTATACCTGTCCATTCAACTTTAAACAAAATCTCTTTCATAAGGTACATGTAAAAATACATAGCTCCTATGACACATTTAGTACCAGTGAAAAATAGATGGAAGCAAGAGGGTAAACACCATTAGAAGTAAACATACCTGGTAAAGTTCAGATGGTTTATCAGCAACAGCTGGTGGAAGTGGCGGTAGACCCGGCAGTCCCCTTGTTTTGCTGCTTGGCAGGAGACGATTGTCATTTGGGTACTGTTTCAGGCAAAAGGGTATGTAAAAAAAAAAACATAAATTTAATTTTGTACCTCAACAACTTGACTATGAGTTTATTGTTGCATAGCCTTTTAAGGTTGATGCAAAAAACCACATATTTTTCCATTGATGACCCATTTTAAGGGTATCATAGCCATTTTCTTGGTGTCGGAGAATAATACAAGATGTTTGTAGGTCTATAGTTCTGTGGAAAAATCATGGACGTAAAAGTGGTTGAACTGAAATCTAAAACCTATAGCATCTCAGTCATTGGCTCCCATTCTAATGTTAGTCCTAAACCACTGCACCACCTGTCCTCTGTAGTATCAAATTCCAAAACTGACGACAGTAATAAGATTGTTTGAAAGTAATGGGCTACAGCTACAGCAAAATCCTTACTCAGGCCAGGAAGGTGTGTAAATCCTTGGTATAAGTGGATGAGAGCACATAACTCCCCCTGGACGGAACACCAGTCCATCATAGGTTAATCCCCCAGCAGTGCTGGTACTCATTTTACAGCTGAGTGGACTGAAACAAGTAGAGTAAAGGGTCTTGCTCAAGGACACAATGCAGCACTTGTCGCGAAGGCAAACCTGGTTCCTTTCGCAAATAAGCATCATCCCGAACCACTGCTCTGGAACAGTCTCTACCTGCCAAAGAGATAACATCTTCATCGCTATGTCTTCATGGTTCCCTTAAATTCCTGCTAGGCCAAGCACTTTGAACCTTTTATATGTGCCTGTATATACTGTAACCTCAAAATTTGAAAGAAAAAAATACAGCTATCTTCGCTCTCCATACAATTGTTCTGGCAGTAGAAATATTATGTAAATTAACATTGTTTCATTGGCATAATGGAAGCAGAGCTAATAACTTAAAAGATAAAGTAGACTTCTGGCACTCTGCAGGGTGCATACCTCCTCTCCCTGTTCATTTCCCATCCGGAATACAATGTACCTTACAAACCCTAGGCCCATCAATTTATAACCTTAAAAAATCTCTTTCTCACTACTGATCTGTATTGTATTGCCATTTGCATTCTTAACACTTCAGGATCTACCCTCTGATCATTGTTTTTAGTTTTATTCAGGCTAAGCATTTAATGTTTGAGCTCTATTCAGCCAAATTCACATTCTATCATTTTCCTTTCCTGCAAGAAGTCACTTGTTTGTTTGATGAAGGCTTAACGGCACCACGAAAACGAAGGTCAAATTGTGCCTGAAGTCAATTGTTTTGATTCTCTTTTATATCAGAAACCACTTGATCTGATTTTCTTAGAGTCCAGAAAATTGATTGTTTTGAATTCTTTTCAGGGCATGAATTAATTGTTTAGGACAATCCATTGAAATCCATTGAAAAGTTTCAACTTTTTAAGTCTTCACAGATCTTATCTTAAAACATCCCCACCCCTTAATGTCTGCCCTTCCCCTGTCCCAAATTGTAATCACTTCTTCCTTAAGCAGTAACAAAACCACACACCAAACTTAATCAAAATCCAATCATCAGTTGAGATATCTTTATGAAAACAAACAAACAAACACAGGCAAAAACATAACCTCCGTCCAAGCGGTAACAATGGAGTAAAACTCCTAGGCCTCTACACAATTAAACCTAAGAAAAATCAACGAAACTAAAATATGGGATAACAAAGAAAATTAGGCTAAGGTATGGAGAACAGACCAAAGTGCCTAACGTTAGGCCTAAACAAGGTCAAACTAAGATACAGCAGGCTAGTGTTTGCACCAGGTCCAAATAACGGATCGGGTACCCAACCTACATTATCTGCTGGGTATCCGACAAAGCATTTTCAATATTTTTCGCGGAAGTAGTATAGGCGTTAAAATCTAAGAGCGTACCTTATAAAATCTTGTGATATTTCTTGTTTTTCAATCGTACCTTTGTTTTTGTGAATAAAGAAACAGAATACAAATGTTTCTTGTCTCATTTATTTATCAGTCTTCATAAAATACCGTAAAATAATGATATACGCACTTCCTCGAAATTTCATGGGACGGGTCACTTGGTATTCTGGAATATTAAATACACGATTCCACCTCATTAACGCTATGCTGGGATTGACTGATTCCACGATTCTGTTACGAGCACGCTCAGTAACACGTAACAATTTCATTTGAACACAACTTGTGATTGGTTCATAATAGGTTTTACAATTTTTTTCAGCAAATAGCAGACACCCTTCAAAACAGTTTGGTAATGTACACCAGCAATATATTTTTTCTACAGCATATTACACTGCTTGTTGCGCACTGGTTTGAATTTCTTTTTTACAGCGAAGTTTAGAGAGTTTAAGTTTTGCAATACTTGTACATGTAGTACTACTAGCATATATACGTAGCCACACCGCTCGTTCAACATCTTTTCTGTGATCTGTGACAATATCTTATGATCGTTTTATTGTATTGCGTTGGAATAGAAAGAAAACATACACTAATACACTTTATGATTCTTGTAAGTTAAGATTTATTCTTTTTAACATATAATTCCGAAACAGAAACAGTCTGCAATTGGTAATATTATGAAAATCCATACCCGGGTTGTATTTTCGAAACCGGGTAACAACACAATCGGTCGAGTACCTATCCATGTAACACTACAGTAGGCCTAAGAGATAAGATAATTGCACAATGGTAAAACATAAAAGGCAAAATGGGGATTAAAAGACAAACAACCTATTACTTAGGAGCAGTGCAACTCTGAAGATGTTCTGAAATTTGGAAGAGTGACTTAAAAATCATTGCCTTGAGTCTTAACTTATCGATGTTCAGCCTTAACGTTACGCTATGGTGGAAAAAGCCAGACCATCTCACCAGTGGCGGGGCCAGGATTTTGATGCTGAGTAGGCAAGACAAGAGGAAGCAGTTTTGTCTCATTGGGGGCAAAAGCCTATAAATCGGACAAAATATGTCACTTTATAAAACCTGGGAGGGCAAGTGGAGGAAGGGGGTAAAGCAATCTTGCAGGGGTGGGAGAAAATGCCGCCACTGCATCTTATTTAAAATCCCTCCCCAAGGAGTCACGTGGCTCAGTCGGCTTAGCGTATGACTAAGATTTTTCCGAGGTTTGTCTTCTATATTCACACCTTCTCCCCCACACAGCCAAAGTTTGACACTGAAGTAAACTTTGAGGTTTTGGAGTTTGATCATCAATTCGCTGTTTGCGAAATTGTTTCGGGTTTGTCAAGACAGTTCGCAGACAGCAAATGATATACGCAACTTCACAATTTCAGTGACCTCGGGTCAATTCGGTACACAAGTTTTCATCACGTGATACAGTACCAATACACAATAAATATGCAGACAAGATGATTTTCTACCAGATTTTGTCTGATATGTGCGATTTAGTCAATTAAATCTTGCGAATCCTTTTTTTTTAATAAGAAAAGAATTTTTGATGCACTTAATACACTTTTCATCAAAGGCTTTATTGCTGTCTGCGAAAAAATCTGAGTTAAAGTCGCCCAGGTTAAGATTGCTTACCTTCAGCACAGTAGCATAATCTAGGGTAATTCGAATCTCGCATAAAATAAACTATTACAATTTTGTTCATCCGAAACAATAAATAAATTAGAATCAAAATAACAACAATAAATTTTAAGTTCTATTGATTCAAGTTTAGGATTTGTTGTGATTTTCTTTCCTAATCCTAATGTTAGTATGCAAAAACAAACTTGGCATTATGCAAACACAAACTTGGCAGTATGCAAACACAAACTTGGCAGTATGCAAACACAAACTTGGCAGTATGCAAACACAAACTTGGCAGTATTAAAACACAAACTTGGCAGTATGCAATTGCAAACTTGGCAGTATGCAAACACAAACTTGGCAGTATGCAAACACAAACTTGGCAGTATGCAAACACAAACTTGGCAGTGTGCAAACACAAACTTGGCGGTATGCAAACACAAACTTGGCAGTATGCAAACACAAACTTGGCAGTATGCAAACACAAACTTGGCAGTATTAAAACACAAACTTGGCAGTATGCAAACACAAACTTGGCGGTATGCAAACACAAACTTGGCGGTATGCAAACACAAACTTGGCAGTATGCAAACACAAACTTGGCGGTATGCAAACACAAACTTGGCAGTATGCAATTGCAAACTTGGCGGTATGCAAACACAAACTTGGCGGTATGCAAACACAAACTTGGCAGTATGCAAACACAAACTTGGCAGTATGCAAACACAAACTTGGCGGTATGCAAACACAAACTTGGCAGTATGCAAACACAAACTTGGCGGTATGCAAACACAAACTTGGCGGTATGCAAACACAAACTTGGCGGTATGCAAACACAAACTTGGCAGTATGCAATTGCAAACTTGGCGGTATGCAAACACAAACTTGGCAGTATGCAATTGCAAACTTGGCGGTATGCAAACACAAACTTGGCGGTATGCAAACACAAACTTGGCGGTATGCAAACACAAACTTGGCGGTATGCAAACACAAACTTGGCGGTATGCAAACACAAACTTGGCGGTATGCAAACACAAACTTGGCAGTATGCAAACACAAACTTGGCAGTATGCAAACACAAACTTGGCAGTATGCAAACACAAACTTGGCAGTATGCAAACACAAACTTGGCAGTATGCAAACACAAACTTGGCAGTATGCAAACACAAACTTGGCAGTATGCAAACACAAACTTGGCGGTATGCAAACACAAACTTGGCAGTATGCAAACACAAACTTGGCGGTATGCAATTGCAAACTTGGCGGTATGCAAACACAAACTTGGCGGTATGCAAACACAAACTTGGCGGTATGCAAACACAAACTTGGCGGTATGCAAACACAAACTTCAGTGTATGCAAACACAAACTTGGCAGTATGCAAACACAAACTTGGCAGTATGCAAACACAAACTTGGCGGTATGCAAACACAAACTTGGCGGTATGCAAACACAAACTTGGCGGTATGCAAACACAAACTTGGCGGTATGCAAACACAAACTTGGCGGTATGCAAACACAAACTTGGCGGTATGCAAACACAAACTTGGCAGTATGCAAACACAAACTTGGCAGTATGCAAACACAAACTTGGCAGTATGCAAACACAAACTTGGCAGTGTGCAAACACAAACTTGGCGGTATGCAAACACAAACTTGGCAGTATGCAAACACAAACTTGGCAGTATGCAAACACAAACTTGGCAGTATGCAAACACAAACTTGGCAGTATGCAAACACAAACTTGGCAGTATGCAAACACAAACTTGGCAGTATGCAATTGCAAACTTGGCGGTATGCAAACACAAACTTGGCGGTATGCAAACACAAACTTGGCAGTATGCAAACACAAACTTGGCGGTATGCAAACACAAACTTGGCAGTGTGCAAACACAAACTTGGCGGTATGCAAACACAAACTTGGCGGTATGCAAACACAAACTTGGGTATGCAAACACAAACTTGGCGGTATGCAAACACAAACTTGGCAGTATTAAAACACAAACTTGGCAGTATGCAAACACAAACTTGGCAGTATGCAAACACAAACTTGGCAGTATGCAAACACAAACTTGGCAGTATGCAAACACAAACTTGGCAGTATGCAAACACAAACTTGGCAGTATGCAATTGCAAACTTGGCGGTATGCAAACACAAACTTGGCGGTATGCAAACACAAACTTGGCAGTATGCAAACACAAACTTGGCGGTATGCAAACACAAACTTGGCAGTGTGCAAACACAAACTTGGCGGTATGCAAACACAAACTTGGCGGTATGCAAACACAAACTTGGCAGTATGCAAACACAAACTTGGCGGTATGCAAACACAAACTTGGCAGTATTAAAACACAAACTTGGCAGTATGCAAACACAAACTTGGCAGTATGCAAACACAAACTTGGCAGTATGCAAACACAAACTTGGCAGTATGCAAACACAAACTTGGCAGTATGCAAACACAAACTTGGCGGTATGCAAACACAAACTTGGCGGTATGCAAACACAAACTTGGCAGTGTGCAAACACAAACTTGGCAGTATGCAAACACAAACTTGGCAGTATGCAAACACAAACTTGGCAGTATGCAAACACAAACTTGGCAGTATGCAAACACAAACTTGGCAGTATGCAAACACAAACTTGGCAGTATGCAAACACAAACTTGGCAGTATGCAAACACAAACTTGGCAGTATGCAAACACAAACTTGGCAGTATGCAAACACAAACTTGGCAGTATGCAAACACAAACTTGGCAGTATGCAAACACAAACTTGGCAGTATGCAATTTGGCAGTATAATTCTAAATTCATGAATGAGCCTGATATGGTCAACATAATTTATCCCAAATTTGCTGTTTAAGCTCACAAAGTTGCATTTCTCACCGAGAACACAGATAAATTTGTTTTCATTAACAATCAAAAGGCTTTGTACATAGGGCCTAATGTTAGCCTAATCACTCTATTCTCGAGGTCGGACATCCGGGAATGTTGTGGTGCACGGCGAGGTAACAATGCTTTTTGACGATATCAAACTTCAGTCAATGGGGAACACAAACAGTCAGTATCATTGCAGTCAATGGGAGAAAAACATTTTTTTGTTATTTTTCAACAAATACTGGACATAATTTTTTTCCTCAAATATGATGTGTATTAGATAGTAGTTTCCAACATATATGAGTCCCAATAGTTTTCGCTGACTGGCTGAGGCAACACAAGTAGGCCTAGCCTATTCATAATAACAAAAAAATATCCCATTGACTGTAGGCCTACATGTAACTTGTAATGATAAAGTTTCCCCTCAACTTGGCAAAACCGTACTGAGCTCTTACACGGTTAGGCCTACAGTAGGTGTACCAATTCAGCACATGTACCAATTCCGCATATTTTTGCATTTGTTTATCTGTTTACTTCTAGTCATTTATTGCTAAAATCTTACCATTTGTTCTTACTCTTAAAACATACAAAATCACAAATTTGTGCTGAATTATAACTTCAAAATAAGTTTCCGTTCACGAGTAAAACAAACATTTTTACCCTTTGATTTTGAGCCTACATCATTCGAGACACTTGATTCTGTAAAAAATTCATACTACTTTTTTCCGTTTTGATCAGAAACACACGAATTAAAAAATCTCCAAAAATATGGCCAACTTCGCAGATTAAATAACATATGAAAATTATTGTAAACTTGCAAAATAAACAAAGTTTGCATGATAAATATTGTTTTCCCATGTTTTTGTGACCTTTATCGCTTGCGAAATTCCCGTACCAGTTTAGCATATTGTCATCTCGTAACTACTTGACTGCGCTTGCGCCGTATGAATACGCAATTTGTTATTTTTCTATTGCAATTGGTAGGCCTACATACAAAAACGATAGAAAAAGGTTCAATCTTAAAACGGATTTTATTTTATAGCAGACTGGCCAACGCTTATCATTGTATCTAAACCTAATGTCAAAGAGTTTATTTAAGATGTTTTTGTTCAATATATTTGTGAAAAGCTGTAAAATATATGCATACAAATGAGATGAATTGCAGAAAATCGTGTGTTTTAAATACGCTCAACTGGTACACATTTCGTGGTACATGTACACCTTGTCGAAATTTCAAAATGAAAATTAAAAAAAATAATAAAACTTTTAGAGTTCAAATACTTTTTAACTAGAATATTTATATCTTAAACTTTTTATCAATGATATTTTTTAGAAGCAGAAAACTACAGGCCTAGGCCTAAAACGAACGGAGGTAAAAACAATTTCTAATGTGCTGAATTGGTGCACCTACTGTAGGCCTACTTCGACTCAAGAACACGAGATTTGATAAGACTGAAACTGAAAGACTATTATTGATGATTTTAAAGGCTGACACATCCAGACCCTATGCATATGCCAAATACTGACACTGTGCAGTGCGACGAATGTTACCGGACTGACCTAGAGGTCACTGAGTGTGAAGTCGTGAGTAGGCTATAGCCTAGGCCTAAGTATTATAGAAAGTAAATTAAGAAAACCATGATTCAGAAGAAAATTCAATTAAGGCCTACCCGATTTTTTTCGACTGTTGATCTTTCCATGTTTCGTATCTTTTATAGCGATGGCCTAAAAAGAGCGTTGATTTACACATGAAGTTTTTAAATAGGCCGAGGGGACCCAAATTTAGTTTAGCCAAACTTTGCTGGGGCCTAACGTTAGGCCTAATGTTATATACTTTCACGACAAGACTGTACGAATGACTATTGCCTATCACATTGCACTGAGTCCGACTCATAATCCAGTTTTCAAATCTCGAACCTCCAAAGGAGATGAAAGAGATGTTTTAATGCTTCACTTATGAAATTTGGGAAGTTATTTTTCAATAAATCGTTACATCCTCATTGATCAAACGAATTTGTCTGCAGATCGAGAAGCAGACATCCAGGATCAAGATTCCTATTCTTAATATTTTCAGTCCGGGCATTTTGTTGCTATGCGGCAGGATCGATGGCGCTATACCAATTTATTTTTGTGCATTAAAGAAAATTAAGAAGCGATAAAATAACTAGAACATCAATGATGTAGTAGCTCAACAGAGTTATGGGTTGTTACAAGACCTGTTTTTCATATTTATTTTGTTTTATTGGTCGGTAGTTGGTTCGAGGCTGGAGTTGTTAGAAAGAAATCCATGTTTGATGTTTATTTTCTTAAAAATGCAAGCGGGAACTTTAATATCCATGTGATGCCAGAACATCAATGATGTAGTAGCTCGATATAGGCCCTGTTTTGGGGCTGGGTATAAGACTGTTTTTGTTGGTGGGGAGTTAAATTGGGTAGATTGGGGTTGTTACTTAGTGTTGCGTACAAGGTCATTGTACTTCAGTACGCATCCGCAGTCTGGGACCCCCATCACCAGTGCGATGTGGATAAACTCGAATCTATTCAAAGGAGAGCAGCCAGATTCTGTATGGCAGACTACTCTTATAAATCTAGTGTTAAAAACATGCTTCATGAATTAGATTGGCCCCTGCTTAAAACAAGAAGATACAACACCCGGCTACATATGCTATATAAAATCAATAACAATCTTGTCGCCATCAATAAAGATGAACTTATCCCCACCGTCAGTACTAATACAAGAAATAATCATGACCTTAATTTCCAGGTTCCTTATGCTAAAACGAATGTATATAAACACTCTTTCTTCCCTCACACACTAAAGGATTGGAATGCTTTACCGTTAGACATTGTACATGCACCAAGTCTCAACTGTTTCAAAGCTAAACTTACTAAGACTTGTATTGCTAACTAGTTTTTTTATTTATTTTTATTTTTTACTCATACTTTTTTACGCTCGGTTGGCGTTCATGTCCTCTTGAAGGATTTTTGCCGACTTAACCGATTCAGATTCATATTCAGAAATCATTGTTAAGGATGTTGTATCAGGTCATTTTGTTAAATTTTTCCCAGCATGGGTTCTTACCTAAGAGGTCTTGTGTTTCTAATTTATTGGACTTTTTTGATGATGTTACTAAACTAGTCAGCTAGTTGATTCTGGTCATAACGTGGATCATATGAAAAAATGGTGGTCATTTGCTTCCATTTTAAGCTCCGCCCCTCTACACAGTAAGAATAACTAAAACAAAAGGTACTTAACGATCTATTTATACATTTAGATTTTATTTGTTCATTTTAGCTAAATAAGTTTCTGCTTCAAAAATTTGTTTTATATCCAATAAACTTCGGTGCTTGTTAATATTAATTGTTGTTTCGTCGTAAATGCTGTATTTATTAACCTTATTTGCCATCATATTCAATTAAAGTCAAAGTTTTACGGCGAAGTCACAAATAAGGCGTATTTTATCTAAGTTCCCCGAAAATGATAACACCAGCTAAACTGATTTCCGTAAATTTGATGTGCCACCTATCCAACTTTATAACAATTATTTTGACTGAATGCTTCGCTGCGTCGTAAATACCCCTCGAAAGAACTTTATTGATGTTCAAGTCTTAACTAAAGCTTTGTTTTTGATGACGTCATCCGCATTCTAACAACAAGTCCAAATATTAAGTACGATATTCTTCGTATATTTTGATGTCTTCATCGAATTTATGATTTTAACTTCAGGGATAACTTAATGAATATATCAGAAACATCATCATACATAAATATTTAAAAGAAGTACTTATAATAATTGAAAATTTCGTCACTCAATGATAGAGATTGCTGTAATAGTTTCAGATAATAAAGAACCGTCTATTATGAAAATATGGTTTTAGCAAATTACTGGGTAATGTGTAAACATTACAACATCCGATTCAGGCTCACTAAATATATATCAATTGTTATTTATTTGCAAAATTCAAATAATCAAGATTATTAATGAACAAAACGGACATAAACATAATATAACTCGCAGTAACTTTCCCAAATTTACTTGAACGGCAAATGATTACTTTGCGTGTTACACTTTTCGATATGGTTATCTATGTAGATTTCCAAAAAGCATTTGATAAGGTTCCATGCTGAAAACAAGAACGCTTGGTGTGGAGGGAAAGTGTGCCAGTTAGATATATTCTTGGTTAGTTGACAGGTCACAAAGAGTTGTTGTTAATGGTAAAGTAATCTCCATGGAAGAAGGTTACAAGTGGTGTTCCTCAGGGTTCTTTATTGAGTCCGCTTCTTTTCTAAATCTTCATTAATGATATTGATGTTTTCCTTTGGCTCCAGGATTTGTAAATTTGCTGATGACACTAAGCTGTACAAGATTGTTGACGATGCTGAGAGAAATCTTCACTTTTGCAAACTGATCTGGATAAGTTAGTTTTTTGGTCCCAAACATGGCAGATGTCATTCAATGTTGATAAAAACAAAGTTATTCATTTTGGTCAGAACAATTTGGCTTTTGATTACTGCATAAATGGTTCAAATCTTGGTTGTGTTGATCAAGAAAGGGATTTAGGTGTTGTCATTACCAGCAATCTGAAGCCTTATAAACAGTGTGCTTTAGCAGCTGCAAGGGCAAATAGGATGCTTGGTTTGATTTAGAAATTGATTTTTTTTTTTTTTTATGGTAGAGGGGTTGTTCTTAATTTGTACATATCCCTGATTTGTATAGGCAGTTAGTCAGGCCTCACCTATGCTATTCAGGCTTGGAGTCCTTTTATGAGAAGGATAAGTTCATTTTGGAGCAGGTTCAGCGAAGAGCCACTAGACTTATTCCCGAAGTAACGAATCTCTCTTATGAATTTAGGTTGGGAATTCTTGGTTTGATCACGCTTGAATTGAGAAGAGTACGTGACGATATGATTCAGGTTTTTAAGTTCGTATCTGGTAGTGATGCTTTGACTTCCTGTTATTTCTTGCATGTTTAAGCTAATTCTCATGTGACACGTGATAACAAATTGAAGTTGACCAAAGAGTTCTCACGGATAGATATTCGGCGTTTTAGCTTTTTGCAAAGAGTTGTTAATGAGTGGAATGGTTTGCCTGAGTGGGTATGTAGCTCCAATTCTGTTCACAATTTCAAGATCAACATTGGTAAGTTCTTTATTAACTCTGGGCGTCTTTTTTTTTGTGTGGTGGTGGTGGTTGTATTGGTTTGGGCTTTTTATGGGGTGACTAACCCTTCTTAGCCCGTGATCTTGTTATGTTATGTTATGTTATGTTAGGTTATGTTATGTTATGTTATATTATGTTATGTTATGTTATGTTATGTTATGTTATGTTAAGAAAGGAATACAAGTTTGATTAGCAGTGGCGCAACAAAAGGTTGGGAATGCCCGGAAGGGTAGGTAAACTGTAAAGGCTCTGGGCAAACTCGATTTAAGCCTAAAAAACTTAAGCCTCAACAGCAATATGATGCAAATTATATTAACGTATGTTTGCTTTTGAGTGAATTTGAAATCATAAACAGACATACTAACAGCAAAATATTGTTGTATAAAATCAAGATGGATTTTACATCCTTTCAACTAGACATGATTTAAGTATGGCATATTTTTCTCATATTGCTAATATATTACCCATTCTGAGCAATTTCTTTTTATCGCAATTAAAGACTTACAATTAATCAATAATAGCATCCCACGAATACACTTCCAAGTGGCAATCATAATCAACAGATCAAAACACAACTAAAACAATTTTTAAATTTTCTTGAACCCTGAACTAATCTTTTAAGATAAGATACCCATCACAGCATAACGGTGATTTTATGCATCAGTTATTACCAGTGGGAAACATGACCTCGATTGACCCGAAAACTTTAATCAAATTCACGTGACAATCAATTTGAATTCGAGTGATGAATTTCCATTTAATCTCTGATCAGGGAAATTTGCTCTTAAACAGGAAGAACACATATTTATCGTATGGATACACGATAAATGATACGACTTTTAAGAATTAACGACATTTTTTGTTTTTGTTTTTTTTGTCACAATATGAGCACTGCTTTTCACACAACAGTCTATGAAAAATGAATTGACAACCGACAGATTTAAAAAAAAAAAAAAAAGGATGAAACTCACGAGAGAAAAACAACTTACCAATTCGTGTAGTAAAACCAAATGTTGCTTAAACTATGAAAAAATGAATTTCATATTCATCTTAGGACAAATCCCAAACCAAGAGCCTAAGAAAAGTTTTATTCCAATTCGATTAGACCCGCTGTCGGCTTGAATTGGACACCATGATTATAACGCATGCGCATTAAGTGTATGTCCGTAAAACAGATGCACAACAATAGACGATCTACAGCGCTCCTGCTCCAGCCAACAATCAAACACAATTTCCTGAAATTTAGTGGGAGGGGCTCTGGGGCCCCAAAACAGCTTTCATAATTTCGCTTGGAAAATAAGCTGTTTATATGTCTATTACTTTTTTGGGGTATATTTCTGGCAAAGATATTTTTGACCATGAATCACCCCATAGGTCCAGCACTGTTAAATGAGAACCCCTTGTTAATTATTTAGAACACATCACCAGACCACTGTGAAGGGGGAAAATAAGTTGGAACAAAGTTTAAAAAAAAAAAGAAGTTAATTTGCAGCCATTCTCATATACATAGCATGGGACTTGCACTTCAACATGCTTTAAAAAAAGAAGAAGGATAATCTCTGTTGTTTATATACATTTGACTTTTGAAAACTGCCCTCAGGTTGGGTTGAATTTGAACACTTCGTTTTGGATGGGGTATAGGACCCCCTCACATTTTTTGAATGCTGGCTACGCCACTATTTAATTTGAGTAATCAGTGGCACAGCTATCGTCCATGAGGGATATTGTGTTCGAGACCCTTATCTATGTATTTGCAATATGACATTGCTGGAGCCTCGTACATTTTTGTTGACACTGGTTGACTGGTATACTATGGAGATCTACACATTACAAGTGGTACCACATTGGTTAGATACCCTGGGAATAGAAGCACACACCTTATGTGCTGGCACTTTTACATCCAAGTTACTTGTGTCTCCTTACAAGGACGTCACTGTGTATTCTGATTTGGTTCAGGGTCCTCTAAATGGTGGTGGGATTGGTAGAGGCATCAGTTTCCCAACTGGGTGGATTTATGATGGTGCCCGAAGAGGAACGTTTGAATTTCCAACTGCCATGCTCATTTTCCAACTAGCGTCCCATTTATTTTTATTTGCGAGGAAGGGGGGGGGGGGCACCCCAACCCTCCTTATAGTGACGTCTCTGCTCCTTACCCACCATGTTGTTACACCCCTGGTAAGAATGTTTACCTCTGAAACGTTTATAACTCACCTGTGTAACATGGAATTCCAGACTTGTTTGAATTAACAATCCAGCTTTAAATAAGTCTGTCTGTCATGCATTCAAGTGGTTCTTCTTCTGTGCAATGTGGGGCAAACTGTTAGTTGGCAGTGAATAGGGTGGGACATGAAGGGCACTGTCACCAAAGAGCTAGATGTGTGAGTAAATCCATGAATTTCTGTTGTCCTGGTCGTTTGTGGTCTCATAGTATATGCATCATTGTTTAGTGCCATCATTTCTTCCTCCTGTTTGAAGTTTCAAATAGGCTTAATTCTTTTTGAATACCACATGAAGCCTTCAAAAGCTGCGCACATATTAATTTAGAACGGAGTTTTGTAAGTACCGGGCTGCAAACTTTTTAACCACTTTATGCATAAAAATCCAGAACAGGAAAACATTCCAGAAGGGCTACCGTAGAAGTAGATTGGTGAAAGTAGTAAATCTATGAATTTCTGCTTGTGCTGCAGTAGCAGCACCCAAATTTTGGTCATAGAGTGGGGGTGGACAAGAGAGGGCCAATTTTTCTTTGAAGTCCTCTTCCACATAAGGTATAGACATGCTTGACCACTGAATTATTCCTTTAAGTTATAGGCTATATCATTCCATTGCTAGAGAGATACTCGCAAGGTGTTACTAAACTAATTTATAAACCCACAATGCTTAAAGATAACAGGATGAACTAGAGGATTTCAAGCAGTGTCGTGGGCAGTGGGTCAGTCCACTAACCTCGTCGAGTCGTCATTCGGTACTCTTCCCCGGGGGCCTCGCTGTTTTATTTTTGCTTGGCTAGAATTGACAGCTGTGGGACTGGGGGTATATGTTTTGCATCATTGTTTTAAATTTATTAGAAAAAAAAACTTCCTGAAATTCTTGCCTATCATATATACAGGGTGTAGGAAGGAGGAGGGGTGGGGGTGGGGGGGGGGGTGTTTTTGCAAAGTCATAGACATACATGTTCCACCAGTGTAATCATTAAGCCCAAAATAAAGTAAAAGGGGTATTTTATTTTTAGAAGGGGCACTTTTCCAACGGAGACACATTAAAACATTTCCAAGTGGGACCCATCATGGATTATCTAGGTGGCAAGCTACTGCACTTCATGACCTAGTAACATTTCGTGCTTGGCGCAAAATTAAAATTGAGAACATTAGTTATTAATTGCCAACTCTTTAAAAATACTGAGGAAGGAGCAGTCAAGTTTCCACAGGCATACACATGATCAGATTGTCATTAACTGAAAATCGCTTTGAAAATGCGCACTGGAGGGAAAAAGGTGGGAAAGATATGTTTCATCTATAACTGTGACATATAGTACAGTAGTTGCTGATGTAGGATAAGTGTATTTTTTCACTGGGACGTACTACAAAAAATTCAAATGTGAACAAAAACAAAACTTTGAAATTCATGCAGAATAATGATTATAGACATCTATAGAAATTAAATGTTGTCACGCAGGGTGGATTTTGTACACACAAAGTGGGGAGAGTATGCCCCAGGGTTAATGTACCCCTCCCCCTCTCCATCAGACTTCTTCTTAAAATATAAATATATGATTTTGAAATTTTTTACTCTCAAAGCTTTTGTACTTTTAATATTATCAACGTTTGGCTCCATACTAATTGTGTATATAAATAAGTTCCTTTTGTAATTTCTTAGTTTTTAGCTTCAGAAGTTCAATGTTACATAAATAAAGTTTGCAAAAGATGTGTTTTATTTTTATTTATTTATTTATTTCTGCATATATATGAAGCAATGTGGAAGTGGTACTACATGGTTACTAAAAAGAGACATTCCAGCAGTTTCCAAGGGCCGCAAAGGGAAAAATAGGCCTATGAAAAGGCCTCTAGGCCCTAAGGCTAAGAAAAATTTGAGTAATGCACAACGTTGAATAATTTTGATAAAATATATAAATGAAGTACAAATTTCGTTTTAACAATTTTTCATATGGTTGCCAATGTGCTATGCACGAATATAAAGGAAATATATTTTACAGTTTCTATGGAAAACTTCATTTGCCAGCTGATTTCAGTTTAATAGTTCCATGCGAAGCTATTTGATCCATGATAGAACCAAAGAGCTTTGATAGAACTACAGTAACCTACAATGCACTAAGAGCATGTATAGAAGCTCTTTGCTGTCACTAAGCAATCCATTGGAGAATAAAACAGATGTGACTATTAGTAGATCATTAATAGTTGCACGTAAGGGGTATACATAACACCGCTGAGGAGCAGTCCACACCACGGAAAGTCGGATAAGCTATAATGTTAAAGCACTATAGGAGGGCTGGGGCAATCTATTGCAAACAATCATGGGAAAGGCCTGAGAGGAGTAAATGATAGGGAAATCAATGACTATAAGGCGTACAAGTGATGTAGTCAGAGGGCTGTGCTGTGTCTGTGCTGTGTGTTTTGATTAGTCGAAACACAATGGTACAATGTGCACTAATCTTACCTTGATAGGCCAATTACTGTCGTTTGGAAATAAAATGTACGCCGACACATTTTAATTACGACAGATGGCCTTTAATTTACTTCAAATTTTCCAATCACCGAATTCGATCCCCTCTTCTGTGTGAATAAACTGTTTTCAGGAAAGGTTGAATGTTTAATACAGGGTCTTATCAAAGGCTTCACATGAGTGGTATAACCCAATGAATTACCAAATGTGGGAACACCACAGTACTAGACAGTCCCCAACCTAATGAGCATATCTAAACTAAATGGCAATTTTTCATTTTTAAGCAGACATACATCAACATTGGAATAAAAGGTAACTTTTAACAATGTGGTTTTCCTTCCCCCGGAAAATCTGCTTTCCAATGAAATCATTGTAGCACTTTTTTTTCTTTAAATCCAATTACATTTTACAACTGATGGTGCATTACTCTTTTCCCATTATCTATTAAATCATTTCAAGAATTAGCATTTCAAAATTGGGCATAACTCTGGGCTGTCAGATTGCATAGAGAGTCTTCTTAATATTACTTTTATACTTTCCATCCTTGTTACTGACAACAACAAAAAATTGTTGGATTAGTTTAGTGTTACATAAAACGTTACTTTTCGAATGCGGGACATTCATATGTACCTTCTGACCTTACAGGTCTGTTCCAATAAGCCTGTCTGCTATTTCATTAAAACAAAAGTGACTCCAACAGATCTACAGTAACCTAAAACACAAAATACATACAAAACTGGTATGTCTATCCTTGTTTAAGGTAGATGAATTTATAGATGAATAATTAGGGGATAAATGGTACACAAAAACAAACATTCACATAACACTTAAGAAAAGTCAAAGAAAATATCTTATTTGATAGCACAATTTACTTATTTCTTTTGGTTCAAATGTAAGTCTTGTTTCAACTTCTTCATAGATAAGCAATGCATTAAATCCTTCATAAGTATGAGTGTTTTTTTTAAAGGTATATGGACGTGTAGCAGCAACTTATGCGAAATTGTTTTAAAGTCCATGAAAAATGATGAAAATAGCAACAACAAAAAGTTCTTTCAAATCGGTTAAAAATTGACCATTTTAGAGCATTTTGAATTTTCAGGCCAAAATATGCAAATTTGTGTTCCTCTTTAAGTTCCTCTTGTGATGTATGGCAGGGCGGAAGTTCCTATTTCTTTATGTAACCCCTTTGTCTTTTTAATTGCTTGTTACACATTTGTGAAAATGGGAAGAAATTTTAACCAAACATTTTCAAGTGTTGACCATACCCTTAACCAAAATCTAGCAGAAACACGACTTTTTCATTGTTTTCAAGAACTGAAATTTACTGGGAAGGAAATATAAAGAATAACATAAACGTTCAAGCTTTCCACCTAACAATTCATAGACTTTTAAACTTTGATTTGGACTACAGGTATATTTCATCTGAGTGAGCTTTATATCTTTGCTTTAAAGGACCAGACATCAGTTAATTACGTAAATAAAATTTAGTTTAAAATTGAGTATTTTAAAGCTTTGTGAAATAACACACCAAATAATTGTTCACACAAATACAAAGTGAAGTTGGTTGTCTCGTGAGTAGAACTGCCCTTCATTTCCTGTTTTTTTTTCTCTTCTAAATTGTTGTAATCTACAATAGTTTCAAAGAGAGCAACTAGCTTTGTTTTTTCTTTGCGATATCCCAGAGTAAAACATAAATTCTCTAGGTCAATATAGGAAAAAGACAATATATTACTGTATAAAAATATTTTATATCACACTACATTACATCACATATTATATATACCCTAATAAAGCTCTATATTTTGATTTGCTGCTGTTTATCTAAACTGAATATGCTTTTTTAACAGACTCCCTTGTCAATATGTTCATGCACCAAACTGTCAGGTAAATGTGCTAGATGTTACTAGTCTTTTATAACAGCCTTTCGAAGTATGTGTCTATTACAAATAAAAGACTATTTGATATTAACAAATCTATCAATGCCTCACCCTGGTGTCGGAAAATGGACAGAAAATCTCCTCAATATATTATAAAAGAATCCTTTAAAACTTATACTTATTTTCCTTCTCCTCCCCATCATTTTCTATTTAAACAGCGCATAGAAATGCTTAACATGGTTTGCACTGTACAAATTAATTGTTTTATAATAATAACATTATTGTTAAAGGTGGTAATTATTGACCATTAACCAATTATATGAAACTTTACTTTTTCTAATTTGTGTTTCTGAAGGACCGATAATGATAGTTTGCATAAGACATTAAACCATCTGCACTTGCACTGTTAATGCAAGGATATTGTGGTACCCATATTTATGTCTTACACTGCTTTAATATCAAATTTTACTTAACCAATTTATTACTGCAGGTAAAACAAAGAAAGATATAATATGAAAGAATCATCTTATGACAATACTACCCATATATTAACAATTGTTTCTTTGTATCATGTGTGAAGTACTTCAATATTTCCCTCCCTTTACAAAAGAGCTATTTTACTATTACAGGAATTATTACGCCTAGAAGCAGGAGTTTTAATTAGAGAACTGAAGGCGAATATTAAAAGAATTAGTTTGCGTTTAAGAAGTGAAGCATGTTCAGGCAACTAAAAGAATGAGCTTCCATTGGTGTACTGGTGTACACTGTACATGGAACTCATTAACACTCTTAGCAAATTACAAACTAACAAAAACACTGTTGTATTGGAAAAGCCACACCTTATCACGTTAGGAAGAAAATTAGGTGTAAGAAGTGATAATTTGGACTGGCATTTTTGAGCAATTTCATCCACTGAAAGTGCTTGAAGTTGGCTTAAATTTGACGACACTAATAATTCACTTTATAAAAGCATATTGAGCCAAATAAAAAGTTGTCCTGCTATGAGGAAAAGTGATTTACACAGATCAGAAAAAAACGATTGACGAATCTTACCTTTTCAAAGGTCTTTACAAAATGGGCCACGAAAAATGTTTTTATTTTATTCAAACTTTATTGAGACTGAAAATGCTCGCATCTCGATTAAACACAAAATATAATGTCTTGTACGTCATTTGGTCTTCTCCTGTGGTGACGAAAAATGAAACTGCATAAGTTTAAGCAATTCAAATTATCCGGATTCATTCGGAACTGATCGTTTTACAAACCCCCGAAATGCTCAATTGGAACTTCCGGGTAAAGTCCTCAGAAATTAATAATATAGTAGTAACGGTGATATAGCAAGGTCATATTCCAAACTGTTACAGTCTTTTATCATCTTCAAGCAAACAAAAACAAAAAAACCTTGTGAACAGGGAGTTGTACCAGGCCATTTATGTGATTTGAAAGGTTTTTTTTCATTAATGAGTTATTTACAGTTTGGTGATTTTATAGCCAGAGATACTCAATTGCGCTATTTGGTTTAAATAGCCTATTCAAACTATTTGAGCCATTCTTGAGCTTTTAATAGTTTTTAAACCCAAGATATAGCCCAAATGCAAGTGTTATACCTTAATTTGACTATACATTGGGAAACGGGATATCAAGCTCGATTAGCATATGTGCCAGACTGTATTCTAACGCTCCAGCAAATGAACACATCGTTTTCTTTAATTCGGAGATATTCGGTGGTATTTTCCGAGCCATTGTTATTATATATGCTAAATTCATTCGGAATGCGCCGAGCGAAATCCGATTACTTGAAACATTTTTATCGAATTTTGGAATGCAAAATACGGTTAAAACTACGCACCAATAGGAACAATTATTGCATCAACTTATCAATCTTTTTTAGGCAAACATAGCAACACAGCAAAATATCCAAAAAACACGTAGAATAATAAACGCTGCAAAAATCCGAACGTATCTGGGCAAGAACCTGGCTCTTGACATGCTTGAGATAGTTATTGCTTAAGCTCAAAATCACTGAAAGGGATTTTGAGCTAAAAACGCCCCATGACTCGGGTAACAGAGTAAAATCTTTAATCCCATTATTTAACCCAGTACCATAGCCCCTAGTCAGAAAGAAAAAAAAAAATGGATAACATGAGAGAAATATTTGAGTAGGCTTAATAGGGAGGACGACACCCTCCCTGGTTACTTTTTTTTTTAAATAATTTTTTTTGAAGCAGACATGAGCGCTGGTCCATTCCTTCATTCAGCTGTTCAGTCATTTTCGTTTTTCAAAAACTGTGATTACTGATTACTAATTTGCAGTGCCGCCGAGTGGTGGAGGCATGGAGAAAGTTGCCCCAGGCTTCGAGCTCAGGTAGCCCCCAAATATACCTCAGCATCATTTGTGGGCACCAAAATCAGTAGCAAAATGATCATAAAAATAAAGAAACATAACCACACTCAGGGGCAAAATTCGCTTGACAATTAAATGGGAAAAACGATATACCAGTATACCAAAAATAGCTAAAATCTTTTTTTGTGTACTTTTTGCTCTTTATATTTTTTGAGATGTAAGGGGCCCCAAAAAGCTAGTGTGCCCAGGAGCCTCGCGATTCTCTCGGCGGCCCTACTATAATCTGTTCTTTAAGGAGTCTCTCTTGTTTTCGATTTTGACAAGTTTTTAAACGAATGGAAAATGATTGAGTGAGGGAAGTGAAAGGGTGGGACCAAGGCCTTAGATAGGAAGTTTTCGATGGGAGAGAGAAGGGTGGGAGGGGGGGGGGGGGGAATGCAACAGCTGAACGTATTTTGAAGAGAAAAAAACTTTACTTCAGGAGGAAATTTGCCCTCCCACCGTACCCCCCCCCCCTTCCCCTCCCCCTTCCCCTCGCTGGCTACGTCCATGGGTGGGACCTCGCTCCTGTATGGTGTATACAAACATGCAATGAAGTATTACAATACTCAGTATGTCATCATTATTCATTCAGCGAGAATACTACATTCAGGATATTGGTATTTCACTGCTAATAAAGCCAACCGTCAAAAATGAAAATATTTTGTTGTATTTTTTTTTATTCGTACGCATCTCAAGTAAACAGGACAGTGTCCTTGAATCTGGACATGTACAATCATCTATCGGTATATTTCCGTTTGACCATCTTGTTTAAT